>VZZY01007305.1:216927-346525 GCA_013400335.1 Eurystomus gularis | reverse complement strand
TTCATCTACCCAGCCAGTCATGCTCTCGTAGAAGGCTATCAGGTTAGTCAGACATTACTTCCCCTTAGTGAATCCATGCTGGCTACTTCTGATAACCCTCCTTTCCTCCATATCACAGAATCACAGAATCGTTATGGTTGGAAAGGACCTCCAGGGTCATCAAGTCCAACCTTCTCCTAGCATCACTCTAACCACTACACCACTACACCATATCCTCTCTAACCACTACACCATATCCTCAAGCACTGCATCTATTCATTCTTTAAACACCTCCAGGGATGGTGACTCTACCACCTCTCTGGGCAGTCTATTCCAGAAGGTCTCTGACAGACCCATATACATCCCCATCCATGAGGCTGGATCCTGCTGAATATTTCAGGGAAGTAAAATACTAGCAACATAACAACAAGGAACTTAAGGATCACTGATCATGAGACAAAGAAAAGTAACAATTTAGCAGCTTACCAAAGACTGAAAGACCAACAGACCATACTTTTCTGTGTTGTCATCCAAAACTACAAACAGTGTGTCGAGAATATCTTGTAGGAACTAAAACGACATGAATAAACAAAGAAATTCAAATTTAGTTGTATTCAAAAGGTGATTTCCCCTCTGCCTTAATTATTTCATACATGTTGATATATTTGTGAAACACTTGCCAAGGACAAACCATTTTAGGTTCATCCATGTGATATGACAGATTTTAATTTTATGTTTTTACTAAGAAGAATTTGTCGCTTTACAAGGAATATTTCTAAACAAAAATGACCAACAAACAAATAGAAATATGTACCGCGAACCTGATTTGTAAATATAACGGAAAGGTCCTTTCACTGTAAGCTGACTAAAAGTGATGCCTAACGATAGTGGTGAACCAACCTACTTCATTCTCTTCATTCTGGTATCATTAGAGTGTACTGGATTCTGTTTGTCATCAAGTTTCAGACTTGGAAGCACATTAACTGCTGCACTAAATTATGTTTAATATTGAAAACTTCTGTAATGTGACAGAAAGTAAAGCTTTTATAATCTGCATTAATTGGGTCAAGTTACATATTGCCAATTGTTTCTCTCATCCATCACGCTGTGGCTTACTGAATGCTGACAAGTCAGTGATTTCTTTCCTGAAAGCACAGTCCTCAGAACGGATGACTGTGAAGAAGAATGCTGAAGATCAAGTCAACTGCACATTCTCTCATGATTTTTTAATCTATTCTGATCACATTTTTGATGTGGAAAACAAGAAATAAAATACATCAATTTATGAAGTCTCTGAAAGGATAAAATTTCTTTTTTTCTGAACTATTGCATTCTGTTCTTCATATCTCAACAGCAATGGCAGCTGTTTTAGGGAGGGAATCAATTACTTCTCCTTGTGAAATAATTTAATCCGTATCTTTTTATGCTTTTCTCTATAAAAACAGGTACTTGTACTGCCCTGCAAACAAAGTGTACAAAACATGACACTCTTCAGGAATTCCAATATAAACGGAGTATTGTCCTCTTCTGTTACTGTTATGAAGTTATCATGAAGATTAACATTCAAGATATGGCAACAGTCAAATGAGTTACAACAAAGTGGCTTTAATCACAAATGATGAATTCAGTGATGGGATTTCTCGTTGGTTTCTCCTTCATGGCTGTTTGCTGTTACAAATTATCTCCTTTTACCTCTAGATTCATAGAACTAAATTCTAGGGAGAGTTCTCAGCATACCTAAAATTATTAGAGGGCTATCCTGGAATGCACTTTTTTTTTTTGTGCTGAGACACCACAAGTATTCAAACACATTTGGAAGTTCCTCTGACCTAGGAAAGTTCAGGTCACACAAAGGATTGTCATGTAGAGCAACAGCGGTTACAAAATGTGAAATTATCAGATCGGAGATAGGTTACTGGTAGGTCAGACATGGTAGGGAGCAACTGGTGCTAGACAAAGAAGCTCCACTCCAGCACAGGGACAGGAGAGTGGGTTTGCACGGTGGTTCACTGGCCATTGAGCAAAACTTAACTTTCAGGTTTCACATTGCTCTCTCCACACAGACGTTTGGAACATAATTTGCAAAACAGAAATACAGATCAACTCTACTAGCTGTTTGAAAAGGCCAAGTTTTCTGAGTCAGCTCTCTTTTCTTCACTCCTGGAACAACCAGTCGCATTGACACAATTTCAGAGAATGTCCTTTAGACAATACTACTGGCACAAAACCCCCTGCCAGTGGCATCTGCCAGCGGTGTAGGGCTCAGCAGGAGCGGGTCTGCAGGGTGAAACCATCAGTGCCAAGGACCTGATACTCCCAGCACATGTAGGTGAGGGAATTTTACAAAGGATTAGCTCTACTTTGATCCCAAGGACTATCTATGCATTAATTTCTGAAGTGTATCTTGTTCAGTTTCACATCAAAATAAAAGCCGAATTCCTACACTCTGAGAATTCACAGCATGAATCAAAAAGTACAGTAAGAGGGGACATTCAGGAGTGTGCTGCAGGTCTAAATTCTCTTGCTGTCACAGGTAAGTCCAAAGACTGTTACTTCATGTAGTACCTTAACAATTTCCTCGCCACTGACGTGTCTCAGTCTTCCCAGAATATCCATCACACGGTCTGGGTAAGCTTTCCACTTCAGGAGGGCAAGCAAATCCACTGCAGAACAGCGAGATAAAGAGCTAGAATCCATATGCAGAGAGAAGAACAGCAACCCCAGACCCACCACTGATTCACTACATGTCACAGTTCTGCGCTTGTTGCAGGCCACACTTCTTGGAAAAATAATAAATGAGTGAAAACAAGAAGGAAAATACAGAGTAAGGCCAACACTACTATCAAAGGAATGAAGGGAGGAATGGTAAAGTACTGCAAAAGAGCAAAGACTGCATTTTTCCCTGTGTGACTTGGCACTGCACTGTACTTCAGGGACGTTGCCACAACAAAATTTTATTTACTTAGTAACTCTGTAAAAGCCGAACAAAAACTTTGGATTATGTAGAAGTGCTGACATTGAATTTTTTCTTCTTCAATCATTTAATAAAAATTAGCTTTCCTTTAACATATTACCCTTCTCTCGCACTTACAAGAATGTCTGGAATTTCTCTGCCATCTGTCAAAATCCTTATTTCTCAAAAAAACCAGTTCCTGCTCATTTCAACGGTGTTAGTAAAAAAACACCCCACACATATAAAATTACAACAAAGGAGTATTTTAGTAAAATAAGCAGAGCACAAACATATCCATCTTATCTCTCTTTTTCACAATCCCTGTTGCCTTGGGCAATGTTGAAGGACCAGCTACTCACCATTCTGGGTCAGTTTTGTAGAGGAAAGCTGTGTGGAGACCGAAAAGGTCTCTTTGGTGCTGCGCTGGAAAATGAGGCTGGAAGGGATGTTGGGGCAGCCGTTGTAGTCCTCCTTGCAGCAAGGCAGCCCCAGGTACAGCGCGTGATTGTTAAACGTGCTGTTCTCATCACACTGCAGCGACAGGACAAGAAATGGAATTGTACCTCGTCTATCTCATTCCACACACTTGCACCCTGACACCAGCTGCGTAACAGTACCTTTACTGATCTTTTGGGTGCAGGACACTTCTAAGGAAAAGCTGTGCTTACCACCTGCGGGGCCTGTACAACCACACAACAGACCCAGCTCTAGAAAGTGCAGTCTCCTAACAACTGGCTCTTAGAACTTATCACTGTCTTCCAACTGTACAACTTAATGCTGCTGGGTGAAAATCATACTGAAGAAACAAACCAAGGTAAATCAGCAGGAAAAAAAGAAACCAACCAACCAACCCCCCCCAGCCCCTTGCTACAGGCTTGCCAAGCTGTAGCATTGTAACACGATGCATTTGAAGTACAGCATCATTTCGTCAAATAGAGGCACAGAGCAATGCCACAGGCTGGCAGAAGTGCTGAATGCTCCTGGACCTTAGTATGTTTGAATTCAGAACGGCAAGGGTTAACAGGAGAGAAATCATCTTTGTCTGAAAGGAAAAGGTGACTGTAACTAGAATAGAAGGCTATGTCCATACCTAGTCATGTGATTTTGAATTGATAAAATTTTGAAACTACTATCAATCTATTCCTCACATACTTCTAATGAGGAGGAAAAAAGATAATTTAAAGACAATTACTTAATTAAACTGAAGTAGAGGTGAGTAGGGCAAAAGTCTGCAGAGAAGAATGGGTACCTTATAAACATAAAGCTCGTGGATATCATCTGACAAGGTAGTGCCATCATCTCTCATCAACGGAGTGAATGCAAAACCAAAGAGCTTCTTTTCTCCCTTGTCTTTTGCTGTAGCAAAAGATAGAAATAAGGAATCCTATTGTACATATTCTGTCTGTCCATATATTCCACAAGGTTATCCTCTGCATGCCTAACAAAAAGCATGCCAGTTACATAAGAAACAACATATACTACGTCTAATTCTGTGCAAATTATCAACAAGCCTCAAAGCAAACACTAAAGGAAACATTCTACAGGAAAACACAGCAGAAGAACAGTGTGAGCGAACATCGGCACTGAGGTTCAGGATGGTTTTACTGTGCTGTTTAAGCAATGTAGTAACCGGCTAAGAGCAGAGCACCTCCACTGTATTTTAGGTTGTCACTCCTTTCCTGCTTTCCACCCAGTAACAGCCTCACCCAAACATTAATTACCAACGGAAAGACCTCAGCTTTTGGGGATTTCTCTTGGTTATATTTTGCACTCACTGGAGCAATGTCTGAATTCAAACCGGAGATGAGACCCACGGAACCTGTCTATAGGGATGGGCAACTTGATGATTTCTCCCCATCGAGGGCTGTTATTGTGGTAAAGGACGAAAGAGTGGTAGGCGCTCCTGCTCGGCTCTCCTGAGCCCAGGCTGATGCAGTCCTGGAACAAAAGAAAACAATTTCAGATTAAAAGGCATCACATCACTACGGATGAGTCATTTTATTACACGGTGATAACCTTTATATGATTCATATCTTTCTGTAGACATAAAAGAAGAGTCAGAAGCAGAAACTCAGACACAATGAAATCTGAAATGTTTGAAGAGATCTTTAAACTGTGTTTGGAGTCAAAGGATGAGCTAGGAGACCTATGTTACTGGATGAATTCCAGTAACTTCAGTTAGTATTTAAGTTATGATTTAAACTAAGTTTTCTGTCAAGCATAGAATAGATACAATAAACACATAAATATAAATATATAAAGATGAGTCCAAAAAAAAGAGTACCTAATAGGACCATCACTTGTAATGTTAGACTTTTCTGAAAATACCATTTAATCAGATTTCTGCTGCTGTGTCTCAGTTCAGAAGTGATATCTGAACTTCTCAAGCTCTTAAAAATATTGGTCTTTGGAAACCACAACAATCCGGCCTCACCAGGTATTCCAGAAAATCAGCAAAGAATTTCTGTTGAATAATCATCACCTAAAAATATAATGAGATCTAAATTTCTGCTTTTAGATATAAAAAGCCCAGAGATCTTTGCCAATTTTTGTGTTCTCAAAATACGTATGAAGAAACACATGAATTGATATTATTTAGGAAATGCAGAAATCCTTAGTCAGAACATGAGCGAAGGAAGCTAGGAGAAATACTGAAGTCCTGAAATAAGGACATAAAAAGGTCTTTTGGAAGGAAGACATGGAGAAGGAAGCACATTTTTTCATGTAAGCGCTAAGCCATGTTCTAGACCCAGCACTTACAAAGTGATCCAAAAGATGACACCTTATAAAGCCATGCAGAAAAAAGACAGGGATTCTTCACTTTTAGCATCAATACGGAAAATGAATCCAGGAAGAAACAGAAGCCAAGCAGACCCAGAACAACACATGCAATCGAAATTCTGACGTAAAAACGTCCCACATGGAACAGCATCACAAGAAGTATCAGTCATTTCCCCGAGGCACTTCCAAATTCTATCCCAAGAAAATACCAACAATGTTGATTTGATTTTTTCATCTGTGATCAAGGGACTATTAAGCCAAGTACATCCCGTCAGGCAGGCCCAGTTGGTTCAGCCTGTGGTAATATTCTTCTGGCTTCAAGAAAGTTAAGAATTCTTGAAGGAGCCCAAAAAGAAAGAAAAGTTCTCTGGAATTCTGGGATTCGATGCAAGAACAGCCTCCCTGGACAGAGACTCATTGCAAAGGCTCTGATCCAAGCTGAGTGACTGCAGCAAACATTCACAAAACTCGGTCCTTTTAAGTATGTATTAGTAATCATATGGTACGTGCCACTATCCTGGCATAAAGGTGATTGCTTTAACACAGCAACAAGAATTAAGTGGCGCAGAAATGAGCAGGCTGAGGTGAGAGAAGTGCTGGTAGTACTAAAAAACCAGAAACACCTATAATATCCTAGTTATATTTTGTAATAAGAGTAACTTGCTGGGCTTCACACAGCAATTCCAAAACCTCATTCTGCCTTAGGTTCTTCGGAGAAAGTAAAACAGTATTGGTCTTTCTTCTGTAAGGTACAGCAAAAATTCAAATTTTTAATGAAGCTTTTTTCTGTTGCTTAAAAAAAAAAAAAAAAAATCACCTGCCTTGGCAGATAAACGGTCAGTTGCATGCTGTTTCAGGCTATACACTTTAAATAAATGAACAGGCAAAGAGTCTTTCCTTCTGGTTGTTAACCTAGTTTCTATGTGTTTATACTACAACCTATAGTCTGAGGAGGGACAATCATTTAATCTTGAATTCTGAATTGTGATTTGACAAATAGAAACATCAGACTAGTCTCTGTACACCTAGTTACCGTGAGACCCAAATATGCAGGTGAATTAGAGGGTAGAGGCAAGGAAGAGAAGGTAAACTAGAAAAAGCATCAGGTGATAACATAGTATTTAAGGTGCCTCGCAGTTAACTAGATATCCCTGCTACTGAAGTGGAAAAAGAGTAAGAAATGTGTCAAGGTTTTTTATTTCTTTGGACTATATTGAAAGATACTGACAACTGAGTAAAAGGAAACTTTGGAATGGAAATACTCATTGTCACTTTGAACAGCACTGTATTCTGGGAATGATTTCACTGCTTTCAACAGGACTATTTCTGGACCAAGATATACTCAGTAGCAATAAGGATTTGACACAGAATATTCTCATTAACACTGCGTATGGTTTGCTGAAGTCTTCACTAAGGCATAATTCAGATTTGGATTGTGCTGCTGGACAGGAAAAGTTCAGAGATTTTATCTAAAATCAAATGAAAATTTTGGGCCATATCCCTGTTGTACTGTGTAACTCAGCACACAATTTCTCACTGGGCAGTCTCGGCTTTGGAAAGGCCATAGGTCAGGAACAGCAAAGGACATTTCAACCATGAACAGCAGTGCTTTGGGGTCAGTGACTGAACTTTCAGTGTTCCACCCATACTGTTGTAAACTTGGAGGATTTTTATTAGCTTCTCTACTATACCACCTACTAAAAGTTATTGAATTAATGCCATTATTAGACAAATGAAATAGAAGAAAGAAAATAGCCACACTTGACTGTGAAAGCAACCTCAGGTCAGTGGACAGGGAACCCACAAAGCAATTCCCATCATCTGCCCCAGGCCCTATCTAACACACACCTTGTTCCTAACATTTCATTAAAAAGTCATTAGACTCCTCGTTTCAACCTTCAGTATCTTCTTTTAGATTATGCCAAATGACTGACATTAAATTCCTGATCTAGCAGTCTCTTTAGAGCTGTTTCATCTAGGAATGAAATGATATTCTGTCTTCGAGCAAAACCTGCTTCCTCCTAATAAAAAGTGGCAGGTCATCACACGCTGCTCTAGGTGCCTTTACCAAAGATTACATCAACCACATGGCTGCAGTGAAAAAGAAGCCATCTAGGGTTTAAAACCAAATTATTAATATAAAAGGTAAACCAGTATCTATTTAATGGCATAGTAAAATAACCCAGCCTGTGTTAATTTTTAGACAAATGCGTACCTAGACTTCCCAAAACCCACTGCACAGAGGGAGTGGTTGGAACTGACGGAACCCTTTGTTCTTAGGGCTGTTCACCTGAAGCATGGGAAGATTCTGAGCACAAACTTTGCCTGTATTTTACAACCAAAGTCTGCATTCTGAAAATTGAGGCAAACTGGAAATGTACACTTTATGAAGCTGAATCCTTTCAATTTTCAGGACATTTCTGTAGACTTAGGAGCAGCCATATACACTTAATAGAGTCAATTGTCTTCTACACAGACAAGGACATTACCATTGAATGGTAAAATGACCCACTAAGTTAGAAGTCATTCCAGACAGCTGTCTCATTTGCTTTAACTTTGGTAGATGAATTTGCAGAATTTTAAAATCATGTAGAAACTATGGCAGTGATGAAAAAAGAGCAGCCATGATTCATCTGCAAATCTCAGTAGCTGCTTCTTTCTCTTACGTGTATGCCATTATTCCTTCAAATTGTCATTTAGCACTTTGGAACTATGTCTCCATATTCAGTTCAACTGATACTCAGTTTTATGCTTTATTTTTCTAGTTCTATTCTGCAGTTAAGAGACAACACAGATGTACCTAAGCAGCAAGAAGGAGTTCAAATTAAAGGGGAAGGGAGTTCAACTTCTGTTGTCCTTGATGGCGCTTTCACTTATTTTTCAGTAGATATGATAGCTTATACCTTCAAGTATTTTCTGTGCAGAAAAGTTCTACTGTCTGCATGTTTGAAATACTGTGGCTCTTAGGTATCATTAGACGTCATGAACCAAACATCTCCTTGATGTAAATGAAGTATCTTTGTTGCTTTGACTGTAACAATACAGAGGAGCAACAATCATCAAAGCTAGCATAAAAAACCTTCTTTTAAATATGTGGTTTGAATTTAAAACCCACAAAAGATCCTTGCTATGTAAAGTCTCCTTTACGAGAAATGATTCACCCAATTTTTTTCTAATCAGATTGACCACCTTTTACTACTCTTGGTTTGTTTGTGCCATGTCTGTTCCATTCATAACAATGGGCAAGGGTAAGAAAAATCTAACTTAATATCTGTGAATGACTATTCCAACCAAAACCACATAAGAAGTTAATACTGGTAATGTCTGGAAATTACAGGGCTTTTACACTCGTACATTAGCCACAGTTACAGTGTAATCAGCTACCCTTATTTATGTAAGCATTCAAAGATGCTGATATTGCAGTTTGGAGGGTAAAGACCTACCTGCCAAAAGTGTTTGGCAGACTGCTGAAATAAAGTGATGATTAAAAATACGTCACACTTTGAAAGGTACACCCAACGCAATTAAACAGAAAAGGACTGGGATCTTCTGCAACAGCTATAAGCCCAAGCCAGCTCCTTACAAGAGGTAACCCTTTCTGTTAATGAAATTACAAGTAGTTCTAGTAATAAAGGAAAAGTTCTCCTTTAAAATAAAAATCAGACTGCGGCAACGAGTTTGGTGCACAAACACTTTAGTGTTGAGACTCTTCTACGATAATGGCTACAAAGGCCATTTTACTGTGGTGGAGGGGAAAAAAAGGTAGTGGGAAGTTACGATTAAAACATCTCAACGCAGCTATTTCTCCATTTCTGACAGATGTTTAAGTCAAAATACTCCTCATTTACTTCTCTGTTCTCACGCCCTCCCACCCCACCCAAAGGTGACTTATCTACCACCTTCTCTTCAATAACACCAAAAGCAAGAGCAGAGGAAGAAAGGAAAGCATTAAACACCACAGCTGGAATGGAGCCATCCCAGGGTGAAAGCCAAGATCTCAGAAATAAGGCTACTCAAATTTATTTTCCAAACTACATTCAGCACCACAACTTCAACAACTCAGATTTCAGTCTCTCTTGCAATCACATTTTATCACGTTGTACGACACAATTTAATTTTAGATATTTGTCATCGTCAGTTTTTTCTGACTACAGTTACTATAAATTTTCTTTCCATCTTTCTTCACATTTGGAAATTACATAAGCTTCTCAGTTTATGAATATTTTGTCCACGTCTCTTCTTCCCATATAGGGAAAGTGCTCCAAATTCTTCAAAATTTAAAACTGACCAATACCATCATAGAATCATCAAGGCTGGAAAAGACCTCTAAGATCATCAAGTCCAACCATCAGTCCAACACTACCATGACCACTAGACCACGTCATCATAATATAGAGTTTAAAAACTTAGGAAAAAAAAAAAAGAGGTAGTTTTACTTCCCTTGCATCAGAGACGACAAAACAAGAACATGTCCATGGTGCAAGCAGATGGCACCAGAAGCTCAGAGGAAATAAGCACTTACCTTCAAGATTTCTCCATCTGCATAGAGCACATACATGGTCACTTCAATGTTCTTCTGCACGCTTTTCCCACCTCTTTCGAAATCTCCCTTTTCTAATGTGAGGTACAAGTCATTGCGTATGTCACCTACAGCAAGAGAGTGGAGTCACACACTTAAATTCAACACAGAAGACTCAGTGCCTGTGTGCAACGTATTTTGATTCTGCAAATAGTTTTCTGCGTTCTGCAAGACTACGGCTGATGCCCAAATCATTCCAAGCAGCCAGTTAATTGTTAATAAAGATGAACATTTTAATATCAGTGCATAAAATAAGACCATTGTTAGTAATGTCTTTATTAAAGGTGAACTCAGAATCAATACTTGCTTTTATTATGTAAGCGGGGAAGGGAAAAAAAAACCTTCTATGACTTTGTCTATTAGCTGGTTTGGAAGTATCAGGCTAAGCCTGACAAAACATCAGTAACATCAGACTTCCTCTTTCCAATGTATTCTTTAAAAAAGTATTTTTCTGATGATCAACAGCAAATTATGTTCAGTTAGCTCTTCTAGTATTTTCTACATTTTCATAATTTTTTTTTATTATAACAACAAAATAAAAGCAGCCTTTTTGGAAACCTAGTTGTAATTCAGTTCAGACATTAAGAAGGAATTACAATTTTTTTTTGGCTAGCTTTCTGGCTAGCCTCTGGTATCCATATGCATGAATAGAAGGAGTCGGGCAGTAGGGACACTTGCCACTTTGTCACTACCTCATTTTCAAGAGCTTTCAGAGCAAATGACTATATTCAGAAACACAAATGCTAGTGTCTATCTCAGCATCTTGTTATCCTGAATTTGACAGATTCTAACTCACTTTTTTGGGGGGGAAATTCTGCTTTCAAAACAACTGCAGTCAATTCTAAAGCATGCACCAAAACCATTAATAGTACCTGCTTTTCTGTGAGATCTAGCTACCGTCACCATTTCACGATGGCTCACTTACCACTGCTTTTTATTTACTTGCCACAAGACAAACATACTAAAGGTCAACATATAAAAATACCAAAAAAAAGAAACAAAAATTTAAACCCTTTCAAGTCAAGTATTTTGTTAAGCAGCTTTTAGAGACTAAATAATGAAGTAATGGAATGGTTATCCCGCAAAGCAGAGGCTCCTTGAGTGTCTGATTTCTTCCACCCCAGTACTTGGAGAAGCTGATGCAGTTAAATCTGTTTGTTAATCAGAAGCACAATGAAATAGGCAGCATTTGCTTTCAGGCAGTGAGGGATATCTTTTTGCATCTGTCAAAGAAGCACTTCAAATTCCTCTCAAAGTCTATAACCCCACAGAATTTGTGCCTTAATCTACTGTAGGGACAAACAATAGAAGCTTTCAGTCCTGTCGTTACTTTTATTTTTATTTCTGGAGGTAAGTACAACTTTGTAAGCACAGAAAACAGCTCTGTAGCTGACAATCAGCGCTTTCTGCTGGGAGCTCTCTATGAATGGGAATCTGCATGCAAAATGTCCTCCTTTTTCCATCAGCCTCCCTCTCACTGTGGATTCACACAGAGCTGCCTGCTTGAAACACCTCCCAGTCAGAGGTCTGAAAACACTGTGCTTCATTAACGGGAAAAAGATGACAGCAAGAGGCTGGTGAAAGACCTCACGTATTTGGTCTGGTTTTTCTCATCAAAGAATAGCCACGAAATGCAACACTCCCCAGTCTCCAACAACAGAGAAAACTGTCTGTGTATTTCACCGATTTCAAAGTCAAGCCAAGCTGCCTGTACGTTGGCTACAGGTGTATCAAGGAAATACAAAACTCTTCACAAAAGATAATTAAGTAGGGACTTTGGTTTTGAAAATTCTCCCGCTTAACAGACTCCATCCTTTTTTCTTAGCAGTTTGCACAATGAAGAAAAATGTTTCACTGTGTATGCTAGAACTCTGAACAGAAATTAATTGTACTCACTATAATTAGCATTTTGCAGCTTCCTATTTATGACCTCCTTTCTGGAAGACAGCCTGGCTACACAAAGTCCAATGTCAGACTGCAAATCATTTTCCAGCCTAAATTAAAGGCAGCATTTGGTTATATATAGCATCTTATCTTCCATTCAGCTTAACAGGAGGGATATTACTTAATTAAAAAAAAATGCCTTTGGGGTGGGAGGTAGAGGAATCTAAAAACCAGTGGATTTTCATCAAGATGAAGGAAAAAGAATCATAGAAACATAGAATGTGTTGGGTTGGAAGGGACCTCCAAAGGCCATCTAGTCCAACCCCCCTACAATAAGCAGGGACATCTCTGACTAGGTCAGGTTGCTCAGAGCCCCATCAAGCCTGACCTTGAATGTCTCCAGGGATGGGGCCTCCACCACCTCCCTGGGCAACCTGTTCCAGTGCTTGACCACCCTCATATTAAAGAGCTTCTTCCTAACATCCAACCTAAATCTACCCTTTTCCAGCTTAAAACCATTACACCTTGTCCTGTCGCTCTAGATGCTTGAGAACACATCTCCTCCTGTCTTCTTATAGGCCCCTTTCAGGTATTGGAAGATCAGAGGGTAAAAGTATTTTAGTGAAGTATAATGGTGCACGTTCTCTGGTAAAAATATTGTGTATTGAATGTTTAAAAAAAAAAAAAAAATCAACCAGACAGAAAAGGTCCTTATATATAGTACCCAGAGGAAAGTAAATGTATCTAGCAAAGACTAAATGCATGTTAACTATCAGGTATGGAGCTCGTCGGTTTCTTGAAAATCTGTATTCAAGAGTACAAACTCAAGCACTTCCATTTATTTCACTGAAAATAACCTTACTACAAAGAAGTATCTCCTTGTCCCAACCTACTAGTTAACCACATCTCTTGCTGAGGCCTCACAAGTAATTTTTTTTTCCAACTACTACTGGTTCTCAGGGGTTAGAGCTCAGATGCACTAATATGCTGCACAAAAACAAGAGCAAAGGCTTGAACAGTTCATTAAAAATTTTGAGCATGCAAACTGCAAGGCTGGAGAAAACACTCGGAGCCCCAGCACGCAGGCGCACAAGCAGAGAACGCGGTGCAGCCTTCGGGTGACTAAACAGAAGTGTGATCCGTACGATCAAGAAACGGTCGCTGTCAACTCTAACACAGAATGACAGCTACACATCAAGTCCAAAATCACGGCAGATAGAGCCTGTCCTGTATTTAATTCCATTGTAAAAAGCAAAAGAGATAACTTGTTTAACGAGACGATTCAGGCCCCCCACGTGGCGAGCCCCTGTACAAACAGGACTGGCTCTCCAGTGACAAAAACCTCTGCACTCTGAGAGCAAACCAGCGTGCTACACCAACTGGGATCACACGGGCCTCACATCTGCACAAATAGAGCAGTGCCGATTATAAAACTGGGTTAGCTGTGCCCTCCTATCATTAGTACAGGAACAAAAAATGCTAGAAGGCTAGTGGGCCAGAAGTATTTATAACTAAAACCTGCAGATGACATCTTAAGCTGCGGTCTCTTTGTTGGATGGCTGTTAAGGATGAACTGAAAACCTAATGAGAGTTTTCAGAATGGCATTTGTTTTAAAGCCTCTTGCTCTACAATTGTTTTCAATTTAAAACCGAATGTAAACTGCTTTTTAGCATAAAATACATGCAGTTCTAACACATGTAGTTACTAATTCCTTATGAAATGTCTTGAAATAGAGTATTTTTCACAATAATAAAAAAACTCCTGTTTTCTGATGTGTTATGCAGCTCTTCTGTTCCTCTTCCTTCACCTTTATGGGGATTTTATTTAGTTTTAACCTGTTTACAAAGCCTTATGTCAAATGTACAATTGTTTAAATTATAATTTAAAATCATAAATTTTGAGGTGTTCGCTTATATTGGAATACTTTCTCATATCAACTGAAACTATTTTAACAGTAATGAGGAAAAAAAAGGAGTGGTGGAAAAGGCTATTCAAGCTATATCTCAATTTTGTATTTACAATATAAAGAAATGTACTGGAAGACTTCCAAATACTTATTAATAATTTTTAAGACTTAATAACATTAAGTAGTCCAATGGTCAATAATTGTTTGGTATATATTAGAGTAAGTAGGAGATTTATCCTGACAATATTTTTAGGTTTTCCACGCTAAGACTGACCAGGTACTTGAACTGGAATGTACTAGCAATTTACAGAAATCATCTGCATTTAAATCTAACAGCTTTTATTATGGGATCCTAAGAGATTTTGTACACTCAGGACAGGAATGGTCTCTGTTAAAAAGGTTACATAATTCACATAAGTTCAAAAAAAAACTCAAAAGAGGCAAAAATTCTCTGACATCTTGATTCTAGCAAATTTGTTTTCTAAGAGGTCAATGCTCTGTGACTCTGTGAACCTGTAAAGGACACGTAACAGACCCCTGGAAGCTGGGGAGAAGTGGCAGCTCACAGCACTCTGGGATGCGCAGGTCTAGTTTCAAGTAGCTTAGTAAAATAACTGTATTTATCCAAAGAATCTTCACTGGATTTTCTAAACCAAAAGTTTAGTCTTTTACAATTTAAGTAGCCAATGATATAAAAACCAATCTATCTATAAAAATTATTATTTATGTCTGTATTTGTTAAATAGTTGAGATAGTCCTGTTTACGTAGGGCCTAACACTGTATTATCCTGTCTGCTTGAGTCTCTAACATCACTGGGTTTAGCATCTTTTTGAAAGCACTGGCACTTTACAGAGACTGCCAATAACCCCTGAGCATCAGTGGGGAAGAGGGACACTCAGAGTATCTTCCACAACGGCTTATGAAAAAAACCCAAAACCATAGATTTATGTCCTATATATAAATGAGCATCCCCACAGCTAGAGTAAATCAGCACCACTCCACTGACTTAAGTGAAGACACGGCAGTTTAAACTATGAAGGGCTTGACTCTGGGAGAGACTCAGCCCGGCAAGTAACAAGACCTTTGAGGCAAACTATAAAATGGTAACTGGTGTTATTCTGTGCTTTGGCTGTATTTGTTCTAGACCTCTACAATGGTAACCACCCTTCTTTCTGGCCAAGACTACCATACTAAACCAGATCTTCCCTTGATGGATGGATCTTCCCTGCATTGGAGGCCACTGCACAAGCGCGGGGTGCCAGTGGTGGCATTCTGATCTCCAGCAGTCTACCACAGCCCTGCTTCAAGCTGCAACTTTCAACAAATGAAAAACATCCCGCTACCTCTGAAGTGCAGTAATTTCAATGCAGACGGGGTTAACAGAACAAGGCCCACCATCGGCTTTGTGATCATCGCGTTACTTGTCATAACAGAATAAAGGAAAAAACTGACAAAGTGCCCTGCATGGGAAGGGTCTCAAACGCTCTCTGGCCTTCTTTCCAGCTGACCGTTACGGACTTGTTCTCAATCGCGTCTCAAAGGGTTAAGAGTGCCAGGCCTCACACTGCATGATCTTCCCTTGCTCTAACAGCGAGGTCACCTTCACCCCCAGCGTACAACCCCGCAGTACTGCCCACTCTGTCACTCTGTGCCTGTTAAAATTAAGAAGCCTGACGCGGTCAGACTGTCTCCGGGAGTTAGACTAGATCCTTTTCAGCAGCTTATTTCTCTTCCCCTTTACCAATCAGCCACTATATTTCTAAGACCTATATTCATGAAATAATCCTAGTACGCAACTATTAACAGTATTGTGAGTAATATTGCAGCAGCAAGGGGAAACAGAACTTTTATCTACTGCCTGTATGGTAAATTAATTAATGGGTTTTTTTCTATGAAGAGAACATTAGCCAGTTTAACCATGTGCTCCTCTAGCTTTTGGTGAACAGAACACTCAGTTGTTTCAAGGAAAAAAACCAAACAACACATACTACACTATTTGTTATCTGTTGTTTGATTTTTAATACTTCTTTTTCTTATGTCCCTTCAATTTCCACTTCTGCAAGTTTATTTATGACAAAAATATTTTTAATTCTCTTTGTAAATGCTTTTTGGGGACAATTATTACATAACTGTGTCTTTAGTCTCATTGACTCTTTTGCCATGACCATGCTGAGAAGAACTGAGGCATTTTGCCACATCCATTTCTTAATGTATTTTTGCCATGACTTTGTGCTCGCTGACAGAACAGATGCTGAGATGTTTCTCACCTTTGCTACTGATTCATCTGTCATAACTACTAAATTTGTCTGAAATACTGTGGTATGAAAAGACTGATAAGATGCAGTCTGTGCCTCTCTGTTACCGAAGTTTCCCTATGATGTCATGATTTGCTATCTTTACCAATCCCCAACATTCCATGAAAGCTGTGAAAATGGGAAAAAGCAAGCAATAAGCAGACATTACACAGAAAAGCAGAAACTTACACCCAACTATCTTCATCTCTGCATCAGAAAGAAAGAGGAGAGAATAAAGGGACAGGGAAGGGAGAGAAGCCAGGAAATTAAGACAAGGAGAGAGAAAAAAGAGAAAGAAACATCACTCACAAGTAGAAGATGAAGCATGCACTTTTCATCAGAGGATCAAAGTAAAAGACAGAATACTTATCAGCACTTGGGGAAGGGAAGGGATGTCCTTTGGGGAACTGACAAATGCCATGCCTATGCAATAGATTTCTGATCAGCAAGTTCTGTACACAAATAAAGTTGCAATCCAAAAGGCAAGCAGCACATGCCTCATGGCTTCTATCTCTGGGGAAAGGTAAAATTGTCAGGATCAGATGGACGGTCTTAAACCCAGTAGCAATTTAGAAATTAAAAAAACCAAACCCACAAATGAACAAAAACCCACCACACCTCTTCACGAGGCTGGTTTGACCGAATCCCTTCTGATTTGGACAAAGAAGAGAATTACAGTCTAAAGATTAATAATTTAATTAATAATGCTCTTTTCTGATCACAACACAGTAGGAAACAAGTATTTTATCTTTGGAGATGAAGACAGGCATGGTTATTTTGTATGATATTAATTTTGTTCTGCATAACCATGCAAGATACAAGCACATAAAGACCAGTTCCACTTTATTTCTTAATGATGACCTGCTGTCACTTACATTGCACGTCTCTGAGTGAGGGGAAAAAGAGGGCTTGATATAGGAACTATGCTTTAGCAAAAAAAATGGGACAGGAAAACTGTGTGGTAAGACACAGCTACAGAATTTAATGGTAAAGATGTGTACATGTGAAAGGATTTCCTATTAAAAAATAAAATGTAAATGTTAAAAACATGACCAAGAAGATTAATTTGAAATGCTAGAGCTGTTTGCTTTTTTAAAAAATAGATTTCTTGGTTCAGCAGAACAATCACTGCATATTCTAAAGTAGCCTTTATCAGTTTATTAATGAAAAACATTTTTAGATCACACTGCCTTGAAAATCTTCATCCACTTGAAAAATACAAGTCATGAACTTCCTGTGCTCTTTTCTGAAAGAGGAAACCTTGTCCTTAATGAGAAAGAAACAGTTCTGAAGCAAAGCAAGGAAAAGTTTCGACACAGACAAAGCAGCAGACATGGTTGAGAACCACTAATGTGCATGACAGGGTTGGTTCTTTGTTTGCTTGGGGTTTTTTTGGGTCCCTCCCCCAGTGAAGCATTTTCTAACTTTAGACAATACAAGTAAAGCTGAGAAAGCATGTTTGATTCTGGCTGTAACAACACAAGCACAAAGTAAACTGATAGACATGCCTTGTTGACGTAGCTTGCCTAATCCACCTGAAAGATAACTTACTCCACCAGGTAAACTCAAACCCCAGTTTGATCTGCTGTTTTAAAAGCAAACAACAGGCTCATATCTGCTGTCACTTGAATAATATGTCAAACACATTTTTATTTCCAAAACAATTGATAAGTAATTAGAACGAACACTGTTCACTGCATCAGTGAATTGACATTATATTGTAATCTAATTTTTTTAGAGATTTCATTATCCTGGAGAATACCCAGGACACACCCTATTCCAAACAGACTATCATCTTAAAAAAACCCTGTATTTTCTCCAACAAGAATTGTGGTTCTCACAAACATGATATTAGCAAGCAACTGTGGTCTTTTGAAGGACACCCTCTGAGGAACTGCTGGGCTGACCAAAGCTGGCAGATCACTACCACACCAGCACAGCCAGCCTTACAACGGCAGCGTTGCAAACATACGCTGTGCAATCTGGCTTTAATTTACTTTAATGTCCAAGGTCTTGAGGCTGAATATCACAAAGATCATAATAATATACTTCAGATTCAGTTAATGTCTTTTGCACTGAGGCAGTGTTTTCGCTGGAGTTCTTAATTAGAGAGAGAAAGAAATTTTGGACGTTTGAATTAGCTGCAATGAATAGAGAATTTCTGAAGTTTAAGGTAGGAGCACTTTTAGCATGAAAACTGCTACCCTGTGTGTTCAAGCACTGGACAAAAGCAGCAGACGTACAGGGAAGACAGTCACCATGGCAGTGCGCAGAAAGAGGCCAGGGCCCGGAGAATGGAAACACAATTAATGGGAACACTGGGGCCATGTTACTCTTTAAGCTTGCTAAAATTCAGTGGTTTGAAGCATGAGAGACAGCTGTATACGCAGAAATGGAGGATAAAGCAATTCTTGCAGGAGAATCAATTCACTTCTACAGGTATGCAGATGTTATTTTTGACACTAGCTTTTCTAGCTGTGATCTAGCTATTCTGACACATCCAGCTGTGATCTCAATTGCAGCTAATCACCTTGCAGCAGCTGTGTCTGCGTATCAACACACCATATTTGATCGTTCTCTATTTGATTGCTTTGGGTTAAGACTGGAAGTGCTGTAAGGTCACTAAAACCTAAAATTTATGATTGGCTTTATAGCTCACATCCTCTGCTGCTCTGTTATTATTACTTTCAAGTTCATTAGTAAATAAAATGCACACTGTTTTAAATCATTTTACTTTAGTTTTTAGAAATCCTTCCCACCTACTCCTTATTTTTATTGTGCTTTCAGAAGAGCCTCCATAATAAGGCTACAACCACTTTTGATACGGATGTGTCACTGCAGTCTTTTGAGTAATAAAATCTGATACTTTTCCCATTACGCTTTCATAAAATTTCCCATGTCTGCAGAGCCATCCTTGGTCTCAGTTACAATGCATAGCAACGAGGCGGTATTTCAAATGCTACACAAGCAATATAATTAGCAAGCCCATTTCTTCCTGCATTGTAAAAATCAAGACAGTATAATGCCAGGTTTCATATGGGTTGACTGCATGACCGGTGAGGTTCTGGGTTCCTCCCCAGATGAAGCTCTGTCTACACTGGGGCTACCTCAACTTCTGCCAAAACAAGCAGCATCTCAAGCTGCTGCTCCAGGAGGAAGGAGCAAATGAAGTCCAGCAAGGCTTCAGCCAAGGCAGCTGCTGCACGGATGAGGTGCTCTGTAAGGCCAGCTGGAAAACCAGACCAGATTTGCAGCCCAGCGTCTTGTCAACCATTACAAAAGGATCAGAGTAACACCACAAATCAAGGTGGCAAAGCGGAAATTTTTTTTCGGGGCTTTGGATTATTTGGAATAAGAAATCTCATGCATTTTAAAAGAAACATCTCTATACTTAGCATACCTGAGGGATATCTAATTGGCAGGGAGGCGGGGGGAATATCAGCGCAATCTTTCTAGATCACCTTCTATACATGTGAACTTAACACCTTCTACTACTATAATATTTGTTGACTAAAATGTTTTAGCTTGCCTCCATGAATCTGGAATTGGCATTTACTGATAAAGAACGTAACTTTTATTACTAATCCTCTTTAAGTAAAGCACCCATCCCAGTGGTGCCTGTCTAGTTAAGTGTGGGAAAAAAAAAAAGATCAGTATTTTAAGATTAGAGCTGTTATGTTTACCTGGCATTATAACATCAGGAAAACCCAGCTTCCTAGTAACAGAAACGCCTCTGTTAAAGATCATGGGGTTTTCCCTTCGAATCTGCTCCATGTCACCACGAAGAAGCTGAAGAGATATTATAAGTCCTGGAAAAAAAAAAACAACGAATATGTTAATTTTTTTAGACCTAAGAATTAGATGTCTGTACATACAAGGCATGCAGGTAAAATAATGCTTTCCTCCACGGTTAATTTAATACAAATCTCTAAATACAGAGTTCTTCTCTCCCTTGAAGTAATAAAAGAAGCACAACTGCTTTAAGTGAGCAGCTAAGAGCATAACATTATATTGAAAAACAGTTTTTTTAAAGCACAATACTTAATTCCACAGAGATGTCACAAGTTACAGTGAAGTACTCAACATTATCTCTGTTCCTCACATACAGCAGGTGACAACACATATACGAGCAATGCCACCTCTGTCTGAACTACCACATCACAGTGCTTGTAGAACATCTCTAAAGTGCCTTTAATTCAGTTTAATACCATTAAAAAGAATAATCTCAAAGCATATCTGTTCCACTTGTTTCTTTACCTACTTCATACAGGAATGTTGATTTTAATGAAATTCCTTTCAATACCTCAACAGGTTTCAAGAGCACCAACTGGTCTAAGTGACTTCAGCAACTAGCTCTTTCAGCGTGACCCTTTGTTCAGCAGATCAGCGGAATAGCTTGATGAGGAATAATTACACCAGTAATCTCAGCCCAACTGCTTTCTCTAGTTGCTTTTGATTTATAGCATACTACACTCTTAAAATGAGGATAACGTATTGGTAAAGTTACAAAGTCAAGCATCACGACACCAGAAAGTGCCAGGATTAAGCTCAACCACGTGGGCTTAGTCTCAAGCTCAGCCACGTGGGCTTAGTCTCATCCGCTGAGCATACATTACCAGCTTCACAGAGCAATGTGAGTTATGCTTGCACAGTAATTTTCCACAATCTTTATCTCATTCAGTGAAGGATAGTTAGTCAATAGTTCTTTCTATCCTCCCTGTTCACTCACTGGAACAACACATACAAGAACAAACACTGCCTTGTATAAATACTATTGCATGAGCCACCTAAAGTTCTGCCATTTCCTAAACTTAATATATGGGTTTTGCAAACAATATTTAGTTGCCATTTTGTTAAGACAAATTACTAAGGGAATTAAACCAGTAACACCATGTACCTCCCACCCACTTTCTGCTCTCTTCCCTTCAAGTAATTTCCAAGCCTGTTGTTCAGCTTCAGCCAATTTTGGCAAATAAGCAGACATCTAGATAACATACAGATTGTATAAGTTTTATGAATAATGGGAGTTGGGATGAAAAAAAGAGCATAAAGCTTTAAAATGAAGGAAAAGGGAGGCCAACCAGCCAGCTGGACGATCAGTATGTGTCTACTCAGAAGCTGCCAAAACATGGAATTGCAACTGCCCAGCTAAGAAGGCAGAAGAGCACTGCAAAGCACTGCAGGGAAAACAGAAGCTGTATAATCATGGAAAAAATTCCAACCCTTTGAACACCATGCATGAGCATACATCTGTCTGTGTATGTACTGCAGAAGGTTTAATGGGAGACAAGTTCCTTGGAAATCAGTCTTGACTATTTTTGCTGCTTACAGAAGAACTTGTTCATTTTATATCCTCTTTTGCTATTAAAAACAAACAGATGAAAATAAATTTTTAAAATTCCAGCGTAAAGGACTGAAGCAAATCTGGAGGTTCAGACCCCCAGTATTTGACAAATAGCACCAGAATTAATTTATTTATAGATATAGAAGTCTGTCACCAGAGGTAATAGAATATGCAATTTTCCAGCATGGTATTACATCGATTACTTATGTGATACCCTCCCACATAGTCCACCCCAAAAAACTTCTGCCTAGCTTCTTGCTCTCCCCAAGAGGTTTTGTAAATCTGCTCTCCAGTTCTCTTTTCTACTCAGCCTCCCTTTCCAGGTTTTTTTCCTATTCCTTGCAGCAGATCTGAAGGACTAATTTTACAAAGGCCCTTGGAAGGTGGCAAAAGAACCAGAGAGATTTTCTTCAAGGAATAAAAATCACGCTTGTGACTTGAGCATTTTCTCCCTGTAAGAGCAGTTCTGAGAGGCCCAATTCGTATTACTTATGCTTAAATCATTTCAGCGTGCAACAGAGCCCCTCCCACCAGGACAATACCTTTGCCACGTTTCTCAGCCTCATATTCCAGAGATGCATTAGATCTCAATGAAGTGTTTGAAATAATTAGTCTAAAAAGTCAAAGGCAATGGTAAAAAGCTATTTCCCTTCCTTTCTGCTCTTCAAAAAAGCTCACACTTGAAAAGAAGTTTTTAGGCAGCCACCTGGCATTGGAAATAAATGCAAACAGTCCAAGTTTCCACAAGATATAAACCACTTAGAAAAGTATTTGAATGATAAGTGAAGGATGACCTTAACTGTAACCAGAGGAACAGCAGGGAAGGAGAACAGTTTTGCATAGAGTAAAATTCCAACCCTGAAAACTGTTCTATTTGCTTATTGTTGTGCTTAATATCACCTGTGTGTGAACTTCCACTACAATATCTCAATATGCAAACAAGTGAAACTGAATCAATATCAGTAGTTGGACATCAGTACGCTGATGAATCAGGCACTTGGTAAGGAATGCAAAACTAGCTGCAACGAAGCAGAACTGGTTCCTGTCAGCTGGTTCATTTGGAATGGAATAGTTACGGTATCTCTGAATTAGCAAAATACAAAAAACATTAAATGAGGTAGCAAGACAGGACAAGATTTACTTACCATATTTACCTGTCACTAGCTAGGAAAATAAAAATGGGTTTGAAAGGTGGCAAAAACTCTGCCAAGACAGTTATTCTCCTCAACTATGTAATGAAACATTTAGTACTGAAATTATCACAGACAGTCTTCTTGATAATTAATTTGCAGGTACAAAAACACTGCTTATTTTCTGCACGGTCAGAATTTTTGGAAAAATATGTTAGACAAAATTAACCTCTGGCTTTGCTTCTGTTGACAAGGATGCACGGTATCCTCAGGAGAGGAAGCCTTAGATACGTGTTACATCTGGAATTTTCAAGGGAATACAGGATGAAAAGGAAGATTGTTTTAGTCAGGGAAGTTGTGATGAATAAAATTTAATTTTCTGTGCAGCCAAGTCTGGTCACAGTAGCTTAAGCCAGTGTCAAAAAAAGCACTTTTAAAGGAGTGCTGCCTAAGATATACTAAGGAGT
This sequence comes from Eurystomus gularis, assembly GCA_013400335.1. Lineage (NCBI taxonomy): Eukaryota > Metazoa > Chordata > Aves > Coraciiformes > Coraciidae > Eurystomus > Eurystomus gularis. The sequence goes on along the minus strand of VZZY01007305.1, from coordinate 323,206 downwards.
TGTAACAGCCAGCACATGAGAGTAAGCTAATACTATAGTAGGCCATTGGCTCTCTCCACTGCTGACCTCTCTTGAGAGAAAATAACACCACAGATATCACGATGAAGGAAATTTAGCATGCTGAATTAATATTATTGTCAGCTGTATCTGAGAAGGAAAGATATCAGCTGGGTTGCTTTTTTTTTTTTTTTTAATTCCTGATTAAATTGGCAGATGCAATACAAATTTTCACCTGTAAACAGAATGCGAATGCATTTTAGCTAAATTTTTAAGTCACCACAAGTGGAGCCAGTCAGCTATGCATCATCTCACATCTCACTGACTTCCTCTGCTGTAAATAATTAGCAGTTTCCTAAAGCTATTATTGTGACAAAAATGTACAAGTAAATATTTACCATAGTTTGAGCTGGGCGCTGTGTATTTGGTGCTGGACTTGCGAATAATATTTTCATGGATCTGGCACCATTCATTTTCATTGTTACACCTAAAATAAAAGAATAGTAATTCAAGTTAAAAGCTTTCTGCTGAACCACCTTGGAACAGGAGAGTCAACTTTGCTGCAGAGATAATGTGAAAGGTTGAGGGGTTTGGATGAATGAGAGAAATCCCACATAGCTCTTGTTTTTAAAACTGGAAGGAAAAAAAAACATTCCCTAATAGTTATCTTCTTTTTATGGACACTTTGAAACCTGTGGTGACTGTTCTGCCACTGAAGCCAGTGCTTCACTCTTCATATTATGACAGAAAGAAGAAAGCTCTAGACATCCTATTTGAATTCTGTGCATGCAGAAAATTAATTTTAAGCTGAAATTAACTGTTGTCATATATTACCTTTTTGTTTTAAATAAAAAGTTAAAATAAAGAAATTAAACTTGAAATTTGAAAGACTATTATAGTCTTTCAATTAGCCCTAATTATTTTAGTATCTCAGGCATTACAACAAGACTTTTGCCTACCTACATATTTCACAGAATGCCTTGAAACATGATGCGACCCCCCCTAACTGTAGCACAAAAACATATAACACCACAAAGTATGCTTCTGTAGGTATATCATCTTCTGAAGAAGCATTTCACAACTTTTTATCCACCTATATGTAAATTTTAATAAGCATTTGTAAATACTGTTATACTTCATTTTCAGTTACATTACCATCTGTAACTCCTCAATAAATTTCTAGGATAGAAATTACAATATAATTATTTGTCAACAGATTTCTCACATTTCCACTCAGTATTTTTTCACCAGGAAAATTCAGTTGTTGGTATCAGTTCCAATGAGACACAACAATTTGGTGTGTGGATGAAACCTTGTTCAAACAATATTTATGCGGCAGAGCTGGCTGCACTGCCCTTCATCACACAACCCGAGCCAAACCTGCTGGATGTCCATCCTACCAAGACCTCCACTTAATGGCAGCACCTATAAACCAAACTGTTCCATTTCCTATGAAGTCCACCTTTCCTGTTAGGTTATGCAGTTAAAGATATTCTCACTACTCTGACGGCAAGATCCTGGAGAGAGAAATTAGGGACACTGCAGCATTTGGAAATTATATTGTGATAGAGATGGCTGAGAGCACCAGAAACTGAAGTTTCAGTGTCCAGTCATGGACAAATATTGACTCCTTTCAAGGATAATCCACAAAAACCAATCATCACATGCACAGAGAACCAGTAAAGCAGGAAACAGAGCAAGAGCCCACCTGGATGGTTGGGTCTTGGGCACCCGAGCCCGAAGTGCCACACTTCTGCTCAGGATCCAAAGATAAAATGCAAGCACTGCTGCGCCATTGAGAAAGCAATCAAGAAAACAAACCCCACGTTCTCAGTCCTTAGGCTATGGTCCCACTGTATGAGACACACACATTAGACTGGGACAGGGGAGGGAGAAAGGCAAGAACTGAAGTGTCCCTCTTCATAAACTCTTCCATGAAAGATGAGCCATATAATTTCTCTCTTGTGAGTTGTGTTTTTAATGAAAGTGCGGCTGTTGTGTGTAGCACTGGATTCCGTGTCACCAGCACCTTTAGAGGTCTCCTGGCTCTGCCTACACAACCAGGCCCTTAACAGATAAGAAGAAGATCTTCAGTTTAATTAAGTTTCCTTGTTTCTAGACAGTAACTAATGCCTAAGCTGTTTCACAGATTTTATGTATTATCTTACATATTCAAAGACAACAAACCTCAGGTATTAAGGCAATGGCAGGGACCAAAATATAGGTATCATACAGGCTTTGTAACTGCTGAACTGTTATTCTAACTTGCCATTTCGGAAAAGAAAAGATCCCTATGTATATAATATAAAATACTTAATTAGCTACTTTATTATATTGTATTTCATGTTATCTGTATACCTCAGGTCTTTTTGCATCCTGAAATTTATTCAGTCCAAAATCTTACTTCCACAAGGAGTCACCCATGCTATATGGGTTGAGTGAACTTCCCAAACCTTCTCACAAAGCAAAGACACAGCCTGTATCTATTAGAGAGAACCTTCTCCAGTGATAAGATACCTGCAGAACTATATTTTGTGAATTACACTTTACACAACACACCAGTATTTAAGGAGGATTTGTTTATATGTTTCTGCTGTCAGCTGTGAAAACACATAATGTGGTGGGTTATAGTCTGGATCTAGAATACTCCGCTCAGGTTTGGGTTCTCCAATACAAAACAGACAATCAGAGAGTCCTGTGGATGGGCAGGTGGCAGAAGCACATGCTGTAGGAGGAGAGGCTGAGGGAGCTGGGCTTTTTCAGCCTGGAGAAGACAAAGTAAGAGGGGAAACATTAACAGCAGCCTTCCAAGATCTACAAGCAAAAGAGCCAACCAGATTCTTCAGTGGTGCGTAGTGAGATGATGTAAGGCAACAGGCATAAACACAAGCAAGAAAGGTTCCGGCTGGATATTACAAAAACCTTTTCCATGAGGACGGTCAAGCATGACTGGAACAGGTTGTCCAGAGAGGCTGGTGCAGTCTCCACCCTTGGAGGTTCTTGAGACACAGCTGGATAAAGCCCTGAGCAGCCTGGTCTGATGTCACGGCTGGCCTTGACCTGAGAGGGAGCTTAGACTACAGAGGTCCCTACCAACCTGAATTAGGATTCTCATTTATCTTAACATCAAAGACACACAACTTTATTTGCACTAGCGTATGTAAAGCTGTATAACCAACCTGCTAAACTCACTGAGCTTGAACGGAACCACACCAGAAGAAAAGTGCCATCAGTGCTATAGCTTGTCACACACAATGAAGGGATGCACTGTAAATGTTAAGAAGTACTTTACCCTAGTGCAAGCACAGCTGAAATGACAATTTTAGTAGTATCATAACTTGACTGTTAAAGATTCCCTGCAAGTCAGCAGTTTTTAACTAAGCAGCCATAGTGAATCTTATTTCTCCTGAAATGCGATTGAATTAATTAAACTTCTCTCCTATTGACTCTTGAAAGTAAAAAAAAAAAAACAAAACCAAAATCCAACAAAATGAAGAGTATAAGCTTTCAACTCCTAACGAGACAGGAGTCCTAAAGATCCCTAGGGAAATAGGTCACTTTGAAAATCTCTCCCAGGCATCAAGCATATTTATATTTTTTTTCCCATTTTATTTCCCCCAAGGAGTATATAATGTTGGCAAAACCAGGATAAGGTAGAAGGCAGCTACTGTGAAGACCGCAGGGATTTTTCATCTGCTGCGTTATGTAACTGGAGAAGGGTATGGCAGAAGGAATTGAGGCTATCTAGAACAAGTAGTAGCTGGTAATTTTCTACAGCTTCAATATTGCAAAACCATACACTGCCAAGAATAATGAGATAACCCACAAAGCCTGTTATGGCACACTTGCTGACACCGCCTGCAAATGCTGATTATTATAAAAGCAAAACGAGTATTCCAAGTTGTCTAACTTGGAGTAAACTAAACACCAAGTACAGACAGTAAAAAAGGAAAAATGGAGAACAACTACTAAGAGTTACTTCCTTCCAGTGTGCTATCCAAAACTATCCATTTAATTAAAACACTGTATTCCTGTATTCCTAGGTTTTCTGGTGCAGTTAGATTGGGATTATCTCACCGGAAATCTAAGATCCACCTATCTCAACATTCCTCCTTTCACTGCAGTGGATTTAGGTATCCGACATCTGAGCTGATTGTCAAGAACGTATGAACATAAAAAGAAAAGCCTTCCACGCTGGCAACAGGAGACACTACTTGGGCAGAGGACGTGAGCCCACCTGCTCCTGTACTCTGCCCTGAGGTTGATGGATTAGCGAATTTCAGAGTGTACATCCTTGCCTGCTCCTATTCCTCTATTTATGGACCTGTTGTTCATAATTTACAATCTGTTGTTCAGACTTGTCTAATCCCCTTTGGACCTGCTAATACTGCCACGGCCTCTGGCAGTAGAACCCAGAAGATCATTTCCTGCTTTCTGAAGAAGTACTTGCTTCCATCTTTTTTAATGTCATCTCCTACCAATTTCACTGAGCATCCCTAATTCTTGTACTGTTCTATTCTGTGAACAACAGTTTTTCCACCACCATGATATTGTAAGTCTCGGTTGTATCCCTTCCCACCACTTCAAGCTGAAGCTCCTCAGATTCTCAGTCTCTCTCATAAGGAAATGACTCTATGCAATTAAACATCTGAGTTCTGTAACTGCTATATCCTTTTTGGGAGGAGAGATCAGGTATCCACACAGCAACTCACGACAAGCCAGTGCTGAAGTGACCTTCCAGAAGAGTGTGGCTAATTGACTGCATTTGCGCTCCCCAAAACAACCTCTCAGAACAAAACCACAACAGAGCTAAGACACTAATGGGCAGTGCAAAACTCCTTTCAGTAATTGTAGTGTCCTGTGCTAGCTCAGAACTTTAACCAATACTCAGCCAACTTGTCAGGAGAAAATTAACTTCACATTGTTTACTTCTCTTGTCAAGATACTAAAAGTAATTTATCCTACTGTAAATAATTCCTCAAAATAGGGAGATAACCTATAAGACAAATTCTGTACCATCCTCCATGCTCCCAGCTGAGTGTACAGAAAATTTCTAGCCTAAAAATTAGCAAGTTTTTTCATTGCTGTACCAGCCTCTGGAGTGCAAGTTAAAATAGATTTTAGCCTCCAATGACTTATGCCTGCAAATTAACCTGGAACAAAGTTATCCCAAAAATCAACAGACTGTAAAGATAGCTTAAAGCTAGTTTTGTACCAACTACCAACACGAGCTGCACTTTACATGTCCTGAACACAAAGAAGAATATTCTCCCAGGTTTGAAATGCTGGCCTGAAAACACTTGCTTGTAATGCATTTTATTGTGTTAACATTTTACTTGTCTAAATACCAAATATTACAAAATGTCTCGTTTAAAAAAGAATTTTCTCCTGGGCCATCCATCACCTTTTCAGGTTGGCCGGTTCTACAGAAAATTTACCATTTGGAATGTTTGCCATACTACATCAGACCCCGATGTCAGACAGATGGGGACAGAAATGCAACGTACGCTCTTGTCCAGCTGGGCAAATAGCAACAACTGAGCAGCAAAAGGGAAAGGCATTCAGGCAATACACCACAGTAACAGGAAGGAATTTTAAGAGCTAGTGTTGGAGAAGCAGAAGAATAAAGGATTGAGACAGATGACAGAAAATAAAACTGAAAAAGATAATATGAAAGAGAAATACATGAGGTTTTTAGAAGAATGGGAAGATCGACACAAAGAGAAACACTCAATAAGCAAAAAACTCCATTAAAGCTAAAAATTAATATAAAAAGATGAAATCAAGTGACCTTAGAAAAACAATGGATCGAGAATTTAGTTTCCATCTCACTTATAAAATATTTTACATGTATACTATTAAAAAGAATTTTAAAAGTAAATCTTCATGCTTTCACATAATGAGCTTATAACTAGAGCTGCAGTACTATATCCTCTTAGTAAGATTATAACATGACTGTGGGATTAACAAACAGGAAAATCTGGATTCTGAGAAAGAAGTATTTTTCAGACATAAATCTTTAACAATAATAAGGCAAGCTGAGAAAGACTGGTGAAGTAAATTGATTCTCCTTTTTTCCATAAGCATTCTCTCCTGTGGATCCAGCAAAAGTCTCTATTGAAACACCACCTATTTGTTTCAGTCTTTGTTAAGTTTTAAGACTCTCAGTTTCTCAAATTTTTTCCACCTTCTCCCTGTGAAAAGGCTTTTCGGGTTCTATGCTGACTGCTTCATCTGCGGCAGTTGTAAGCTTTAGCTTTAGCCAAACAGTGCACAAAAAGAATGCTTTTTACTGCTCCTTTATAAATACAAATACAACTCCCTCCTTATTTCATCTTTATGATGCTTTTGTGTTGGCCTGAGGCATTGTAACAATAATCAAGATGAGAGCAGCGGGTAAGAAAATCCGTTCAACATTTTTTACGCATTCGTATACAATTTTAAACTTCCAAAGGACAAAAACCTGTCATTTCAAATTTTAGTCTACAAAACAAGAAAAGGTAGGTTAGCTAAAAGAATGTGCAAAGAGAAGATACAAGCGGATAAACTTCTGTCATGGAAGACCAACAGCTGTCAAAGCTGCAAAAGGGAGAAGCTGGTACCCTTTAGATATACCCACTTTCCCTTCTGAAGAGCTTTACTGGAGGTTTACAGAGAACCCTCCAAACAGCAGTAACATCAAAGAATGATGCACAAGGTTTAAAACAACTCAAGTAAATAATAACAGTGATAATAAAACACTACAAGCCTCTGATTACAGAGTTGAATTTTGTTACAGGCTCTACTCCCTTTCTGGGAAGGCAGCAACGGCTGCGCGTGGATGTTGGAAACAAAGGGTGTGGGGAAGCAGACACGGAGAACAGCTGACGTAAACCAAACGAAACATTGAGGCAGATACAGCTGGTGCTTTGGGTGCTGTGAAGGGAACCCATACTAACAAAACACTTCAGGTTGACAGGAAGAAAAGGAAAGCTCTATCCTGTCATTTTTTTTTGATCACAGTAAAAGGACTTTGAATTGTTCTAACTGCTTGCATGACTTTGCCACTAACAAACTGAGAAGTTCAGTGTTTTACAAGTTTTGTGTCTCCTATTCTGATATCAGAATGTTCTATTACTGCAAACATTTAAAACACTGCAGTTGCAATATATTAACATCATATCTACAAGGCCAATATTAACATAAACCACGTAACAAAAACCCACTGGTTTGAGATAAGCTGAAACCAAATGGTGACAAAACACCACGATTATCCAGAGTCTATTGACAAAGAGAAGAAAGACCATTTTCTTCCCTATAACTTGACTTTTTTGCTACAGTTCTCATAACTGTTGGCAAAAGAAGAATGGAAGAGCTGACTCTGAGAGACTTTTCTTTGGGCTTACAGATTTCTAATGTATGAAGAGATATTAAAGAATCTTTCAGCGAATGGTGAAAGCCAGTTTTTCATGTAGTCTCCCTTGAATGTCAGGTTTTCTGCTGCTGAACGCAATTCTCAAAGAAGAACAAAGTTCTATAACCCACCACATTCTCTTATTACTTGGAATAGTGGCCACAGGCTGCACAGTAATGTCAGCTGTATCTCAGCCCATCTGCAGAGCAGATTTTGCCAGTATTTATCCTGACAAGAGATTTAAATATTCCCTGCAGTCTCCAGACAGTTTGTCTGTGGCCTCTTTATTCCAACTGTGGGACCACATTTCATAATAAGAACTTGATAGTTCAAAGTTCAAAATCACAAATAACTGAAGATAGATTCTCGCTCAGAAAATGCTGCCTTGTTTTGAGTTCTTTGGTCACACACTGTTAACTTCAGCTCTTTTCTATTTCTTTTGCTGGTCACCATGACTGATGAAATAGGAGAGGAGCATGAGTAACAATTCCCTACACCAGGAGAAATACAGCACATTTCTTTGGGTTTGAGCTCGGCAGATTTTAAGTAAACCACATGAATATAACTGTGGTTTTGCATGTCACAGATTTAGGCAAGATTCAATAACTTCTGAGGCATTTCACATACCTGAAACATCTGTGATAATATTAATTAGTTTCTATGAGCTTCTGGAATAATAAGGGATCAAAACCAGTGCCAGCAGCACCCACTTACCTTGTGAGGAGGACAAAACAGCAAATGCACTTTAATGCACCTTGGTATTTAACATCTCTTTAGTATCTCATATACAAAGTGTTTTCCTAATTCTTTTCCTTCTAGGAGTTACTCACGTGTAAACTTTGAGAACAAAATCCTTCTCTTCTTTTATTTCTGAGATTGACTGAAGAACATCCATGATGCTCAACACTGCACAGCCATAGGGGCGGCGATAGTGTAAATGAGGAGGCCCTTTTTTTGAATCATTTAGCAACATACGACCTAAAATTAACAGAAATTTACAACATCAGAGATCCCCATGCAGCTGTTCTTTCTGTTCTATTACCCCTTTGAAGATGCAAAGGGGCTATTTTTAGAGCAGTTTTTTAATAGAGTAAAAAATGCCAAGATCAGGAAAAGCACTAAGATAACCTAAACCAATTTGTAACATTATACATCCTAATTCACCCAGCACTTCCAGCATCAGGTTCAAAAATCTGAGCTTGAACTACAGTGTATCTTTCTACAAGCTTCATTTATGGTCCCAAGTGATACAGAGTAATTCTGACTTTTAGAGACTTTATGACACAGTGAAGTAAGATAAGGAAAACCCAATCCTTCTAACCCATTTGTGACTCAGGAGGCACACTGTCATTCACGGGACAGCACAACAAAGCCATGGTTTCACTAAGCTGTTCAGACCTCCTGTACTTCAGAAAAGGTATCTGTGGCTGGTAATGGATGCTAGTAATGAAGGGGCCAGAAACAGGGTTAAACACCCTTCTGCTGCAAACACTACCTAGCCATTTTTCAGTTAACTGAAAGCCTGGAAAACATGAAGGTGCACTACTCCGTTGTTTAAAATAATACATCTGAAGAAACTGTTACTCCTACTATATGTTGTTAACAGTTTAGGCCTAAATATTTAACATAGAGAAAATGATTATTTGCCAATTTCTCAGTGAAATTAATTATTAGTAATTTAGATATGATGTACACACATTCATAAGAGATATGACATACATTCGTAATTCAGAACCATGTAACACCCTGTTACTAACTAATTATATCCTTTTTAACTGGAGCTTTTTTCTATCCAACACCTTCCATCCAAAAGAGAACCTAGCAATTTAATTCCCATAGCAGAATTCACATATAGTCACTCAAACACACTGCTGGGCTACAAAACTCCCCTGGCTGTCCGTGAACTACTCTGAGCACTGCACTATACTGTATAAGACACATCCTAAATTCAACTTCCATCATCAACACTTTGCATTTCTGCTACTGCAGATCTCAAAAAGAAGAAATGAAGCCTAGTCCAGCCTACAAGTAGTCAAAGAAACCCACTCTATAAAGGGTGACTGCTCAAGGGAACTCTCTAGGGAGGGCTTCTTTCCCCGGGCAGGGTCAGGTCTAGGCACCACCCATCCAGATCTCTCATTTGGATGGCTCCATGCAAGCAGCCAAGGGAACCTGGAGAGAAGCAAGTGTATGCTGCTAAGTGTTGGGCTGCAAGCTTGGCAGGTTTCCAGCAGGCACACACTGCTGCCAATGCTCCTTCTTGGCATCAGCAGGTAGAAAGAACACCTGACAGGTGTGACACCTTCCCTGCTCTTATCTTTTATAGGCATCTCTCTAAATCTGAGCGTGGGTTCATGCAAGGACCGCAGACTCCTACCACAGAAAACAGATCTTTGTCTAACAGTCTCAGGTACACTAGATGTGAACGGCCAGGTAAGCTGATGTCCACCCTGCAAACCAGCTACGTATTATCAGTAAGAAGACCCTCTCTGGAATTTTGGAACATTAAACAAAAAGCCTTTTTAGTTCCTTCCTCCCCTCCCAAATGTGGTGTTTAATCAAGTATTTTGTGTCAGACTGAGAAAAAAAAAAATAAATCACTGTTTGCCAGTCATCAGTAACTTTGTAACACTTAGCTACATATGGTCTGAATATTAATCTCTGCAGACAGGCATGGTCTATTACTGAGTTTTCTAACTGGTTCAATCATTATAATGTCAGTTAATTACAACATACCTTTAAAAATACTGTAAAACCATGGTTATTTGTATGTATTTCAAGCACTAAATCATACTGTACCTATTCGAATTACATGGGCAACTATGTACAAATCCCTCTTCATGTCCTTGCTGCTGAGATCCTAAAAGATGGGGGAAAATACAGACATTAAAAAAAGAACACATTGCACTGCCGAAATAAGTGCCTGCAAATCTCCCATAAATAATGACTACACAGCATTACTCTCCTTTCGTTTAGCTTCTCCATCTTTAAAAAGAGAAAGTATTATTATTTATAATTTACAGACAAGAAAAATAAAGTATAGAAGGACTATATTTGGTTGAAATGTTCTGACTCTACAGACTAGCAATTCTGTATCAAAATTATGGCATTTAAACATTTAAAATGTTAATTTAATCCTTAATTAAAACACGTTATTAGCCTGTATTAAACTTACATTTAAACCCCTGAGTTACCTCAGCTGCAACCCATGCTGGCTCCCTTCACCCCAACCCCTGACTGCAGGGCCCAGACCTGTCCTTAACTCTGCTCCTTCGCTTCTGCTTCCCTTTTCTTGGCTTTTGACTTCTCATGGTGTACTCTTAGTCTTACATGATGGCTCTAAAAAAGTACACAGCATGAGTGTCAGAACTTAGATAAAACTTGAAGCGTGTTTTAAACTGATCTCCATTTTACGAGTGGATATATGCAGAAGAAGCAAACGAGAAAAAACATAGAAGACTCAAGGACTTAAAACGGGGCCAATTTAGCCAAATGCTTCTTGTTTTGAAGTCACACAGCAAATTTTTTTCCTGACTTGAGAAACCAAATCTCAACAACAGATTACAAAGGCAATGCCCACAGACACAACTTCAAATTACAGTGACCTACAGCACAATAAAATCTGAGCACAGCAACTGAGAACTAGTCATAAGAAGAATCTATTTTAAGGAGATGTTTCAGTCCCTTTCAAACAGCGTTATATTGCTAAATTACAGCAACCAAGTAATAAATTCAGGGTTATATCTTCTTACTGCATTTAAAAGGAGCACCGCATTTGCCTGGGCAGCATATGCAGGAGTTGCAAATTGGCTGTTTGGTATGCTTACCAGCTAGCAGATCATGTCTCTCTGAAGCCAAAGAATTAAGCTATATAAATCTCCCCCAGCGTTTTCTCGTCAAGTCTTATTTTGCTGCTGCATGAGTAAGGGAACATACTTTCCAGGCCTGCTTCATCACCTAACATAGCAGTGTAACATATGGTAGGCTTGATCTTGCATGTCTTGGAGAAATTGAAGTTCCAAGATAAGAAGGGATTTGACATAGTTTTAATCTCAGAAGTGCCTGACAATATATTTCAGAAAGCAAAAAACCTTGGAGGTAGTACCTAACACTCTAGAGAGCAATAGATCTTTGAAAATATCCTTGATTTGACAGGGGGAATTTTATTAAACTATCAGATTACCAGTTCTAATTAACAGCAATTTAGAGAACTGTTTTTTCAAAGGACAGCTGTCAAAATACCAGGAAACGGTAGGGCATGCACATATTGATAGGTTCACACTTCAGTCGCTTTTCAGTTTCACAAAAAATACAGTGTCAAAGTCAAAAGACAAAAAATGTGGGCCCAGATGGCCTTGTATTTCATTTTATACAGCAGTGGCTTTTTACAAGGTGAGAAAGTCTTACTATGACATGGATGAAACAATGAGAAACCTCAACCCCTGTGAGGAGGTCTCCAGATAATTTCTTGCAGACAATCCACGCACATGAGTTAGGGCCCAGAAGAGGACAAACTATGTTTATTATTTGCTTGCATGCAATATAAATAAATTAATTTCCAAAAAGATGTTCTTAGCACTGCATCCACAGGGGGTTTATTTCACACATCCTTCTGAGCTTCTTAAGTGATACTGGTTGATAAACAAAATGATTTCATAATAATTCTAATTGCATGGCTTTGTAGAAAATGAGCCCTCATTTTTTTCCCCCACATTAGATATGGAAAAGAGTTACTCTATTATAATGGTTAGTTCTTTACAATACTGATTTCTATAAAGTTCTGTATATTAAAATAACAACACCCCCAAATCAAGCATACCTGTCTGCCACTAATTAGTTCAACAGCTTTACCAAATTCAGTTGCCAAGCTCACAAGCCACAGAGAGGAAGATACTTCACAAAACTACAAGCATATACTGCATATGACTTTTTAATTCAGACACAGGAATGTTAAGCATGCACAGGCTGAGGTTTGCTCGAGTGAGCTTTAATCTTCAGAAGAAGCAGTTTCTCACCTCTGGTATGATATGACAGCAGATCTAAAACCAAAACCCAAGTCATTTTGATATCTTACACAAGGAAACAGCTGAACCCTTAGAAGCAACCAAGATAGCAAGAAAAAACAGGGATACCTCAAATTATCTACGATATGGGCTTCTTGTCACTGGGAAATATTGGAGTTTTAGAAAGATACTGCAGGGTGGTGCAGGAAGGTGAGGGAATAAACAAATAGATTTAAAGTCAAGACTAAGACAAACTTGGAAACAAACCTGAAAAACACAGAACTATCTTCTTTTGGAAGCATTTCATAATTAAAAAATTATGGTAAGACAGAACCATTGCAGATAAAAAGGTTATTCAAAAAGCTGTTGTTTGTTGCTCCTTTGCTACACACTTTGAAAAGTTGTTTGAATGCATTGATGAAAAATACTGCATCAAAAGTGTGTATTTTTTTTTTGCACAGATATTTTCCCACGATCATAATTCCTGTTATCTAGAGTATACACTCTACCAGAGAGTGATAGACAACAAGTCTAAGCACTTTGGAGAGCTGATACTGCGTCAGCTTTGGTGGTTTTGTATAGCTACATAGCAAGGCAGGTTGAGAGTGAGCCCTGTCAGAAGGACGGATGCTGCAGTGCGGCATGTCCACAACACTCGGGGTTGGCCTCTCCTGGACTAGGCTGGCCTCGTTCACAGTACGCAGCAAGTCTCATCTGGAGCTATGCTATGCTCTTGGCCACAACATATCATCTCTTTTTGTACTTTTGAAAGCGTGTCAAGACTGGTTTGCAGGTCGCCGGAACAAAACTGTTTCACACTCTTTACAATACAGTGTGGAACAGGACAGTTGTTAGGTGACCCTGAGTAGCGTGGCATCAGCGTAGATGGGGAGGTTTGGTGGTGAAAATATTTTTAAGAGCAATAAACCTCAGAGGCCAGAAATTGCCGAACTTGATACAAACCAGTCTGTGCTGCCTTTTGGGAATGATCCTTAACAGCAGTTCTTAATCCTACACTCAACCTTCCTGCATGATCCAGACACCAGTGCCGAAGCTTGCTCCCTAGCCAGCTTTCTCCTAGAAGAGAAAGATACTTGGGTTGAGTTACCAGGAGTGGAGCCGGCAGTGCCGATGGCAAAGCTGACGCTTCATCAGCTGGCAGGACTTCACTGCTGGTCCCAAAGAAAGAACAGCTACAGCATCAATGTCAGTGCTAATTTTGGATTGACTTGCATCTCTTATACCCAGGTGGAGCAGAACCAAGCATCCTTACATCTGAGTGGGTACGTTCTCTTCCTTAAGAGGAGAAAGCCAGCTACTTACTTAAAGGAGAAAAGGGAATGGTGCGGGGAACGAGGCCAGCTTCAGCATCCAGCCCTGCCTGACCTTAGAGGGTTTTGCTGCCAGAACTGAAGCTTATACCTAAGCTGTCTGCCATCTTTTTTCTTCACTGGAGGTAAAAATACCTCCGTCAAAGAGCTTCTGGCATGTGCGCTAGCTAAAGGTGAGTCATGATGGAAGGTGTTTATCACACTTGGGATCTGAAATTCCTTACAGTTACTCTGTGATGAGCTGTTAAGTTTCAGTGTATCTACATTTCCATATTCTTTCTGAGAAGAGGTGACAGATAAAATCATGGTCCAACACATGACTCTGAGGCCATTTTTAACAGAACTTAAGACCAGTGCAGAACAGATATTAAAGCTTGAGTGTTTTGAAACTACTCCTTTGGCTTAACCAAAGCCATAAAACAAGAAGGCAGTTAGGTAAGAGATGAGTAGGAAGAATTAAAAGGAAGTAACTCTTAGCTGGCTATTTCACTCCCAACTGAGGTATCATCTGGTAGGAGCTGCAGATGGATATCACTTAGCCTGTCTTTCTGGCACAGATGGCTAAAGGCTGCTGGTACAGTTGGTCATATCTGCTTTGCGTCAGGATGGGGTAGCTATTTGCACAGACCTGCTGTAGAAACTTAGAAAGTCACAGTGTTTCCTTTATTACAACCAACTTTTCTGTAGCTCAACTTGGCTGCTGCTTCTGCAGCACATGCTGGTCTTTCTGTTCCATCACACACACCATGCTGCCAGCCTGAGAGGCTGCTGCTGCACCATCTACCTGGGGTTGCTACATGGACTCTTGAACGAGCCACGACAAAAATCAGTTTGGAGAATTTTCTGATTTTCTGTGTGCGTGGGGGTGTTGTTGTAGTTGTTTTTCTAACTTGGATTCTGAAAAAAGTGCCTTGTTTTATGTTCAGGCCAATGCAGCTTCTTCCTGTGCCCTGTTATCCAAGAGCATAGTACAGGCAATGAAAATATTCAACATTTCAAACTACAAGCAGGAACAAACGCACTTAAAAGGAAGCACTTTAGCATATTTACTTAGCCATAAAAATAATTTTGAAGTACATCCATTCTCTTATCTTAACATGTACTTATAACCGTAATAAAACTTAGAAAAGGCTTTAGTTCTCCTCAAAATATTGGAAAGGAAGAACTAGGGAAAGAAGAAAGGGAACAGACACGTACCGTGAAAAGTGCACACATTCGATCTATCTTCTCTGGATTCCTGGGGCCTCCGTTCTTGTTTAGCCTCACCATAAACCTCTCACTGAAAAGCAAAAAATATTAATAAAAATAAACAAGAGTTTCTTGTATACACTTCAACATAAAAATACCGGTAGATGTTTTGGGGTTTATTTGTTTTTTTTCCAAAAAGATGAAGTAGGTAGTATAATGTTTTTAATTCCCAAAGCATATGAAACAGTGCTCACTGATCTAAACATAATTACATGGAATATCATAGAAGACTTCTAAGAGCAAGTACTCTGCATGTGAAAACATCATGTTGATGCATATTCATGAAGCAATAACGTTAAAATAATGTGAATATCTGAAGCCCAGGATTTGAACACATTACTAATACTTCAGGCAAAGGCTAGGGCGCACTTGCTGAGGTGTACATTGCCTTTGGTAAAACTAAATTAATTAAAATCCACTCAAAACTAAAAGTAACAAGATTACCAATTAAACAATCTCCTTCAACCTGTGGTATTTATAGAAGCAAGATATTAATTCAAACACATTAAGATTCAATTGACAGAACTGCTTATCAACCAAATTAAACTGTCCTTTTACCAGCAAAACCAGTGTGTATAGCTAGACTGCAACATAAATAATGGATGGTAAGCCATGTGCATTGATATTATTTCTTAAGACAGACAATTCACGTATACAAATAAATTAGATGAGTAAGAGTAATTTACTCACTAGATGTGTGACAACACACTAAGTATTGACTAGAGTTTTGCACCTGAAGATTCACAGAAATAAAGCAAGAGCAAATCATTAAATCTTCTAGTTACTCTTCCATTCTATCACAGATCCTTTCCGCTTTATCCAGTATGACACTATCAACTTCAGGAACCTTTATTGGACTAAAACACATTTTCCATTGTATTATCCACTGCTGGCCCGAAAAACATGAGTATGTAGAGTTCTCAAGCACTACTTCCTTTGGAAGCGTGCTCCAAAAGGTCATTCACCCCTACTGTTAATCTGTGTGGGTTAACATCACCTTGGAAATGTGTGGTTTTGGTGCTTAGCCACTGCTTTTTGTTACACTTTCTCGCATATGTTAAAGAGCCCTTTAGAAAAGCTAATCTCTTACAGGGTAGTGGTACCAGTCATTCATTCCATGATGTAATCAAAGCTCTCTCCAAACAAGGAAGCAGGTTAACTCTCTTAAGAAATTCAAGTGCTGGAATTGTTTTCTAGAACTTACCCATAGGACAAATTTTTCAACAGCACTTCATGAACAGTTCTGAAAATGTGAGTTTGTAACAGTCTAGTCCTGGTACCACCTACACCATAAATACAGATATACACAGATGTGTATTTCACACATGAAATCGAGTCCCTACTAATCCTAACCGTAATTTATCAAACTTCACATATTAGCCTCTTTACTACAGCATTATGCTGTGAGTTCACATGAAGCAACCTGTTCATTACAAACACTGACATACTTTCAGAATTGCTACTTTTGTGGGAACGGTCCCCAGTTCTGTAAGTATGACTTGTATGTCTTCCGATACACCTCTGCAGGATTACTTGCTTGACTTCACTTTGCTAAGCAAGCCAGATCATGCTCTCTATTTCACTCTCCCTGCCACTCACTATCTCTCCCATCTCTATGTATCCCACAACCTCATTCAGCAATAATTTTAATCAGTTTGCAGCAGATGTTTATAACCTCAGAGATGGCTACCATGCCCCAAAGAAACCCACAAGAAACAGATGTTTGATGGTTCTTCATCTACAACTACTTTCTGAGTTGTCAGTAAGTTAAGAATGTTTTAGCAAGCACTTTAATGATACAGTATAATCTTATCTTTTAGTAAGTATTCTGTAATGTATTAAGTGGAGTGCAGAATAATGTCGTAACTTCAGTACACTACAGTGACAGTTAGGACAGCAACATTACATCTTCTCAGTTAGCTCTATCTACCTAATACATACATCACAAAACATGAAGCCAGAATCTTTCAAGACAAAACTTATTTTCAATAAAACCACATTAATTACGTTATTAACCTTTATAATTAACTAAACTAGGTGTTAGTTTGCAGAAGTTACAGTTGCTGGCCTTGGAGCTCTTCCTACTATGTGAATTTCAGAAGAGGAGCAGATGGGCCAGTGACAGTGCAGTGATGCAGGCAGACGTGACAGTGACATGCAAGCTCTGGTTAACACAGGGAATAAACCAGAAGATAACTAGCTTTTATATCACCAATTTGCAAACAGAAACCATGTTTTATATAATCAAAAATATGCAGTCATTTTTCTGTCCAAGCTGCAGCAATAGACGTCAGTATTTCCAATGCCTTCAAAACCACTGCTCAGGGAGACTTTAATTTTAATAAATCCATTTAGTTTTAATCCTTGAATCATTTTAATGGCACAGTCTTTCATTTAGAAAGATTAGGAGGTAACATATATTCAATTTCTGTTACAAGTATAATTTGTAAAGTCAGTCTGCTTTCAAAAAGTAAAATTTCTTAAAGAAAACAAACTATCCTGACTTGCAGAGCTACACAAGCCACTTTCATAAACATTAGTCCCCTTTAAATTCGAACTTGAAACAACAGTAATTAAGTGATTGTAATTCATTTGTTAAATGTAAATTTGCCAACACCTGCTACTTTTACACTGAAAAATAATTAGTCTACCTTATGCATATTAATCATGTCCCATTTTTGAGGATAAGAGCATAAAATAGATCCATGCCACACAAATAAGACCTCTGGCAAACTGTTCTTTCACTTCTGCTGCTGGGAATGTAATCTGGCCACTAAACAGGGGCACCACAGATGAACACAAAGCTGATACAAGCAGCCCAGGATTGGGAGGAAACAGGACAACAAGCAGCCTGCCAGTTGGAGATTATGACCAACAAAAATCAGGTCTGCAGGGATAAACGTGTTCACTGGTGAAGATGTTAATCCAAATTCCAAGTGTAAATCAAAGCTGGCTCACTCATATTTGATTGCAGATCCCTGGAAACTATTATACTCCACATAATAAGCACCTGAAATATCTTCACTTTCACTGCAGTGGTCAGATCAAGGATGATAGACATTTTGAAGGGAAACCAAACAGCTAACAGAGCACCAAGCTCTTCTGTGAGATGAAGAATTACTTACAAAAAGGCAGGCAGAAATTTGAAAATGTACTGCTGGCTAAGAGTATTTTTAAATTCTGAGATAAAAATACAGGGAATATATACCACTATCCAGTACTATAGAAGATGATGATGCTGGTCCACAGACAAACTGAATTGAGGCCAAAAATAGACAAATCAAAGCAACGTCTCTCCATATGAAAGGTCCATCTTACCCTACTAGCCTGTCTCCAACAATGTCCAGTAGTGGATAATTAGAGAAACAATAGAATAATAAAGAAAGCATATGGTAACACTCTGCTGATATGTACTATTGGCTTACACTGAAGTGAACCTCAAGAATAGCAGGAATATCTTTGAGCTTAATAGTCCTGGATATACTAAACCCAGGAAAATATGCAGGCTGTCACGCCTAGAAAATGCTCACTAGCCATTTACAGAGTTACTGAACTTTACAGTAATTTATAATTAATACATGTACCACACAAATATATTTATATGTATTATATAGCATAACTGAAGAATCAAAACTCATTAACTTGAAGTTCTTCAAGAAATAATGTCGTAACAGCTCTTTTACATCCACTGATCTCAAAAATAACATTACGTATTATATGTTAAATCCCCAGTAAGTCCTACATTTTTTGAACTTCCAATACAGGTTTCCTTTGAAAAATAATTTCAGCACTAATGAGCACTTTATTTTAATAACTGCAGTTGAATACAATACTGTATGCCACAGAATCCTGTGCAGGCTGTCCTTCTGACAACGGCAGAGAAGGGACTGTCAAGTCTTTGAGCTGAGACAGTCTATTTATACATGATTCATTACCAAAAGTTGTATTGCTTAGTCTGCTTTCAAAACATCCAAAGAGAGATAGATATTCTGGAGGCTCATTTGATAGCCTCTTGCAAGGTTTTATTTCATTATCAGCTGGAAACCTTTTAAAATTTGCAATTCACCCTATTTCTTGTTACAGCCACAGAGAAAATGTGGTTCCTGTCCCCATACTCCAGTGCTTTTCAAGAAATGAAGCAGCCCACCATCTTTTTCATGTGCCTATTCATCAATTGCTCCCTTATTCCAGCAAAACCTCAGTAACAACCTTTAAATTCCTTCCTTTCATTTCCAATCCTCTCTTGCATCCTCTTGAGCTTGTGTCACTAAATAATTAAGGGGACGCTGAGGCATCTGCAGCATTTGAGAACCGCAGAACATGAAGAGGCTTTCTGTCAGAGGAGACATCCACCGACAGGGCGTGGAGAATGAAAAGACAGCAGAACTAATAGGCAATCTTGAACAACTAAGCCACCTCAAGCTCTTCCACCTTCCCTTGCAGGTCATTTCTCCTAAACTTAACAGTTTTGTTTCTCATCTCCAGAATTTCTCTAATTTTTGGTACTGCTGTTCAAGTTTCAACAGTTTACAGAAACTAGTCTAAATATTCCACTAAGGACTCACCAATGTTGATCTATATCATGACCTAATTAGATGCTCCCCGTTTTACAGCTGTAGATTTATTTCTGTGTCAAAGGAAACCAGGAAGAATAACCCAGTTCCCAATGATCTGAAGATCCACTGCCTTCAGCTACAATTATAGCTCTTTTTGTAGGCAAAGATACACAGATTTAGGGTCAAGAAACTTAACAGGATTTTCAGTAAATTTGTTTTGTGAGCTACTTCCTCTGAAAAAGTTCAATCTTCAGCACACCTACTGCTCAAGCTTTTCTTCTGCACAAAGACAAGAGCACACATAGAAGTCCAGTTTGGTAAGAACAAAATACCAAATCTGAGTAAACTCCATATGCAAATAATTGCCCATATTTGTATGCATTAAGTATTATTTATTATAACTGAATATGCTCAATTGCTTAAAGAAAAAAAATCACTTTCAGCTATTTTGAAAACAAACCAGTTCTCTCTTGCATAAAATTGGAAATAAGAAACGCACCGAAACAGAGAAAAGAATTAACATTTTTACCTTGTTGAGTTCAGACCTACCAGTAGTATTACCTTAAACAAAAGTTTATTTATTCCTCTTGCTCCTGCACATTATAAGCAATCTTCAGTTATTTTAACTGCAAGATCTCCTCCTTTGCAAACTCACACCATAGTGAAACCACCTCTTGTGCAGCAAGGTCAGGTTTTACAATCACTCCCACGATTAGTAATTGCTAAAGCTACTCCAATATAAGAAACATTGTTCTGATATGCAAAGTCAAATAGCTTCTTGTTCTGCTTTTTGAAAGGAAGAAAAGTGAAAGAAACGTAGTGTCTCACTTCTTGGCTTCCTTTAACTGTCTGAAAAGCAGGACCATACTGAACTGGCATCTGCTGCTGCAGAAAGGAAGGAAGCAAGCAATCAATGGTTTGAGACATTCCATTTCCAGCATGAAGAAGGGGCAAACAGGGACAAATTTACTGATGGGTGAGCAGGAGTGGTGTTATGCCTCTGGGGAGTTTCTGTTATTGAGGTTGGTTGCTTGTGGGGTTTTTTTTGCATAACATGCAAAGATGACAACAAAAGGCCTGGGAAAGAGCTTGGAATGGGTTAGCAAGCTCCCTTTTATTAACTCGTTGGTGGGTTTAATTAGCATGGGGTTGCGAGGCAAAAATCCTGAACATGGGTACACCATTAATAGATGTCTAGTGCCAAAGCAATAGCAGTCTGTAGAGAGACTGCAGACCAATTTTCTGTTTGACTTGGAAATTGATGATAAAAACCATGGATTTAAAAAATAATAATAATTCTTTAACAATGTATAGGAGATTTGTTTTCTGAAGCAGAGGCAGAGACACGTTAGGGCGTTAATGCCCTTAAGTAGCAACCTCACATCTTGTACCTTGCCTTAAGTAATAGTTTAGTAGACATTTCTCCCAGAAACAGAATCCTCCTTCACCCTCTCCATTCTAGTATGCCACTGAAAGGGAAAAAGTACATATCTGTTCCCTCATTTTTCTTATTTTCCTCAGTGCTTCTTATTTCCTGAGAAAAACCAAAAAACCCCAACAGTTTTACAAATACCTCAATCCTTTCTCAAAAGCTGTATGTAACTGGGGTTTTCAGCATCTAGCATTCGACCAATCCCTTCTAAGAATAAAAGTAATTTTTAGAAAATATATTGGTCCCATGACATATGTACCAGTGCAGAGTGAAAAGGGTCAGTAGCAGAGAAGGTCATACAATAACTTGTATTTTAGTCCTTGTCTTCTTTCAGTGCCTCCCTAGGCTTCTTTTGCACTTTTCTAGTATCATGTAAATCCCTGCCTGCATACAAAATAAAAATTTAAGAACAGAAGTCCGAAAATGCTGTCACAACAGCTACCACAAGTGCGCTACATACAAAGAACTGCCTAGCCAGTACTGTTCACCCATACTCAGGCCTGCCGTTTAAGAAATGTTGATAAGCATGATACTATTTAATTTCTCACAAAAAAACCCAAAAAATATATTCTAGTCCCTTCTTTTAATGAATGCTAATAGGCCTGACAACAATTCTAGAATAAAGTTTGAGTTGGCATATAAATATCATAAGCATTTCAAGACATTATGATAAAAGCACCATTTCTTTTGTCACAGATAAACGTTGAGAATAAACCCTGTGCACCGGGAGCCCAGGTCATCCAGGACAGACCCCAGGATGAGCTGGTCATTCTCTATGGCAACAGAAACCTTGCCAGCACTTGCCTTCAAAACACCGCAGCCTTGCTGTGCACACCACATTTCAGGCAGTTTGCTTCATCAGTGCCATGAAATACTGCACTCCTTCTACCACTGTGTGTACAAGCTCTACAAGGACAGTATGTTGACCAGGTGAATGGAATAACATTAGGAATTACTGGTATATGACCAACATTTTCTTAAAGCTGCAAAAAAAAAGGTGCTTGTTTCAAAACATTCATAAGTTAGCAGAGAAACACCACGAAAGAGATACCTGGGGTTTGGTGGGGGTAGGAACGGGAGAGAACTGAACTACAGTCTCCTACAGTTTGGACAATCTAATATTTGCAGGAAATGACTTGGGAAGCTGTTCTCTATCAGAGAGAACGGATACTGAACAAGCACGGCAGAAGTTTCACAGCATTAGCTAGATTTTCAGGGAAGTTATTGCTCTCCAGTTGCCTGTGAGGTGGCACTCCAAAGCAGTTAATAGCAATATAAGGCTTCTCATATTCGCTGGTACAACTACGTACAGTTTGTACATAAGATTATGGAAAACACGGAATTATTTTCGTTCCATTTGCCAAATTCATCTGAATCTTTCTTATGTTTGTCAACCGCAAAAACATTACTGTGGTCAAAGCGGTCACTACAGAACAGCATCATATCCTGACGCTTCTGAGAACACCCTGTAGAAATCTTCTAAAAAGGAAACAAGTTTCACATCACTACTTTTGAACTTTTACTTCAGTCAGATTGTCTCATATTCACAAAGAAAGCATGCGTGTATATCAATATTTGATTTTTCTCCTGGAAGATGATTTAAGCAGTAAGAGAACGGGTTCCTCATGAAGTACAACTGTTCATGACTCCCATGTAAGTACATGAAGAAATGGAAAACTTAGGATCTGGTAAATAATTTAGGCTCCTCCTAAGAGCTGAAGTCCCTTGTAAATACTGCTTTGTGGAAAGATCACAAATACTTTTAACAAAGTTCCCTTTTTGTGAAAATATGTCAGAAAGCATCTACATGTTGCCATCATACTCCAAAAGGCAGACTCTCAAGATGATTAAGCAGTTTGTGTGCAGTCCATTTAAGAGTATCCCCTGTAAAAGGCTTTTCAAGTTTATTTTCTGTTAATCATGTTTACCCTTTAGAGTTGTTAATTTTTGCTCATCCTCTTAGAAATAAAAAAATCTCTTAAGGTCTTACAGCTGCTGTAAGAGTGACCTAATAATAAAATTTCCCAGTGCTTCACAGAATGAGTGCTCAGTTCTCAGTTTAAGCATAAGTCAAAGCGTAAGTGCAGGTTGGTATCATGTCTGTGAAGAACTCAACTCCAATTTAAAATGTAAACCAACAGTGCATACTAGATCCCACGGCATGGCAGTATTGGAGCAATCCATCACCCACAGTGTCACTCCCGAAGCCCTGAGACAGAAAGATCACCTCTGCTGAACTTTCAGTTTGCATATTGTCTGAACTATGATTTACGGACTATTGAAAATCTTCCTTTTCAGGCAAATGCTCATGGTGTGTGTTTGCTTTTTTCCTCTTTTCTTTTGCGAGGGAGGAAGGGGAGTTATTTCACCAGCTGCCTTATCCAGGAGATCTGCAATAAGCCCAGTTTCAAAAACAAGAGAAGAAAAGCACATTGCTTTGGTTTATGGAGTATATTTTATAAAGACGTCTTAGAGAAAAGAACACTAAATCTGTGAGGGAAATGAACCCGGCTCCGAGAAAACGGCTCCAAGCAACACAGTTTGCTTCCCAGCAAATTCAGGCTTAACGCTCATGAATTATTAAGTTACCACATTGGCTAGAAGCCTCGGGGGAGGATTACAGAGCTTACAGTAAGTCTGTTACTGCAAACACTGGGTTTCCATGGAAACAGAAAATAGTGAAAATAACTACCTGTCATCTCTCTCTACCACATTAAAGGAAAAACAACCACAAGGTTAAAAACATTATTAAAAAGCCTGCAGAAGAAATGCAGCGCAGCACCAATAACATTCTCCTTGGGTTCTCATGAGTCTGCCACGCTGGAAGAGTCGACACTGTCATTAGTATTTTTTTGCTATTTACATCATGAAAGGCACATATTTGTGTTCCTGAAAGGAATCCTCTCCATTAGCTAGAAAAAGTTTCTAGCTCCAAAAAAAGAGACAAAAGAGGCTTCAGTCATACAATGTGATTCTCTAGTCCCTGGCACTGCGATTTTAACTAATGAAAGCAATTCGGACTGACCCTGCCAGATGGCAGGTGTGAAATGCTTTGACCGTAACTGTAGGGAAGATTCTAATTTTAGATTATAGATGTCTTACAGAGTAAGTATTTTATCACCATCTCTAACCTGGCAGCAGCTAATGGTTCTGAGGTCTAATACAGCAGTTGTCTCAATTCTAGCTCTACAAACCACAGATCCCTGTTACTTGGCTTTGCACGTGACAATTTCAGTCAGAGACACAGAATTGGGTTTTGACAGTGAATTCTGCAACAGAGAGAGCTCAGGTATGAAGAGCAGTATTCATTACACCAGGCCTTCCTACAGACAGGAAATAACTTGTAATTGATTTCTGTTGAGTTCACCTAAACATTTTAAAAACATATTTGCACCCTGCCAGTTGAGGCAGCAAAATCTCTTCTAGCTATAAGTGTTCATCACACATTTTTGGTCTTTCTGAGCAAGAAAATAGAAGAACTCTGAATACCTGCAACTAATTGATATATTCCTGATAACAACAACAACAAAATCAAAATAACCCTGTAGAAAAAAATCTCTATTCCCGACTATTGATATGTCAGATCTGATCCCTAACTGAAAAAAGAAAAAAATTGGGGGAAGGAGGGTGGTGACAAGAGATATAAGACTGATTTTTGTGGAAGGTCCTGCTTTATTATAGCTTTGTATTAGTAACTACACAAAAGAATTAACATCTCTGATAAGACCACTTCACAGCAACTTTCATGTACAAATCCCGATAGTAATAAAAAAACCCAAATATATAATATTAACAGGAAAGGGGATAAACAGGAAAACCAAGCAAATACAGGTTTGGGAGAGAGATCTATGGCATGAAAGTCAGCTGAAGCAACTGGTAGAGAAAATGAAAAAGGTGTTAACTCCTCCTTTGACCTTTTTATGAAATCTACCCAGAAAAAACCCCCTCTTTAAAACAGGGTTGTCTATCTGCTGTAGGTGTTGTCTATCTCCAGTGACAATTAAACTTGTACTTTCTAAACGTCACTTATTATGCCAGAAAGGCAGTTTGTTCCCTGCCGTATGTGTGCAGCAGACACCAGATCCCCACAGATCTTCCATGTTAACTGGAGTGACCAGAACAAGGGCCATTGCTATGGAGAACAATATTCCTGAACGTGTGATTATCGGATGGTGCTTTTAAGGAAGTTCTTCAGGAGCAGGATCAAGAACTGATGCCCTCCTTGTTGCCATTGCTACGGATTTTCTATTGCACAAAAAAATAAAAAATACTTTCCTTGAAATGCTAAACACAATAAACTAGAGCATGGGAGGAACTGATGGAGGATTAGCAATGCAACAGATCAGACTGCTAGAAAAAAAAAAGTAAAAATTAGAAAGATGGATTTTTTTTTTTCATGGCAAAGCAGAAGAAAAACCTCATTTGTTGGTGAACCTAATCCCTAGGAAAATTCTCTGAATATTAAAGAAACAATTCTGAATGAGACGAAGTTATTTTTTCCCAGTAGACAAATCATTCTACTGACAGTGAATGAGATAACTTTTCTATTTTAAAATAACTATGAGAAGGTTGCTATTAAAAACATAACAAATTGAAAGTTTAGCACGTAATTGCACAATAAAAGTAAAATACAATTTTCTGCTTCCTAACATAGCAACTGGCAACAGTGGAACACGACAATATCTTAAAGCAATTAACAGGGGATAAATACACACACATTGCCACAGCACTCCCAGAGCCGCTGCCTAAACAGAGAAGCAATGCAGAAAAAAGAACCTTATGGTCAAGTTCCCTATTCGGGGAGAGAACACAGTCAGGATTTTCTGCCACAGCTTTGAATGTGGATCTTTCCACATTAAGTAACTTGATTTCTTTTCCAGCTATTTAACTTCAACCATATTCATCTACCCAGTGATCCTTTCTTCTGCCCTTATTAATATCTACGCTCCTGTCTATTCCTCACTCATCTTGTATCTCCAACCCCTTTGCCCTTCTCAGCTGCTCAGCCTTCCTCTCCTGAAACACCATCCAACTTCTGGAACGCAGTTTCTACAGCTCTGGTTTGCGGAGTTGGTCCATACAGGTGTTCTCCCATTAAGCACGCTGATGCTGCAGATGTGAGCTTTGAGAGGACTCACAGCCCTACTCAGGTAGAACTTATGGAAAATTTGCTACTGCTTTTTCAGAAGTTTGTCTATCATTTAAAATTAAAGTTTCAGATGATGGTAATTGTCTATGTTAGGAAGTGTTACGAGAAAATTATTCAAGAAGACATATGTAAACATGATGTAATTTTAGCTACATTGTTCCCACTAACATTTGTGAGCAGCTGATATGCACCCCTATAGACAGTTGAGAAGTCAAGAAAATGTGACTACATGATGGTGAGAACCACAGAGCTAACTGTCATCAATGAATACACAAAGATATGAAGGATTCCTGTCAAACTTGTCAAGGCTACCTTCAGCAACTCGGTGTACAAACCTGCATTCTGACACCGGAATTAGGAGGGACGCTGTGTCAGAAAAGACTCCTACTACAGAAAAAGTGAAAATCAATTCCTCTACAAATTCAT
The DNA here is from genome assembly GCA_013400335.1 of Eurystomus gularis. Taxonomy (NCBI): domain Eukaryota; kingdom Metazoa; phylum Chordata; class Aves; order Coraciiformes; family Coraciidae; genus Eurystomus; species Eurystomus gularis. The sequence goes on along the minus strand of VZZY01007305.1, from coordinate 296,671 downwards.
CATTTCTAAATCTAGTGTTTCAAAACGGTGAATTTTATCCTACTTTATCTAAAAAGAACATTTTCTTTTTACAACCCCTGTCCCCAAAAGGCAGTATTATGACCTCTATCAATTCAATAACACCTAGGAGAAGTAATGGAAGTTCAGAGATACCGAAATAGGACAAGACTGTCCAAGTGAGCGTAGCTTGAGAGAACTTTCCCTAACAGTGGTCAAAGCAAAACCACTTTGACTATGCAGTGGAAGTTAACTTGTTTACAAGGCCAAGGAGACAAAATATTTAAAATAATGGTCATGTTCTCTGAATTTTTACACCTTTAATATCTTGAACTTTTATGTATTTGTCTGCTAATTTTTATCAGGGAAAAGAATTTGGTTGGCAAGTATTTCAAGATCATGAGATGAGTTACAAACAGGAAATCATTACCTACGTTACTTCTGCAGCTATCACCCATGTACAACTGTAGAGCAGCACTAACAACAAAATATTGCCACCTAAAATATTTTGATTCAGCCTTGGAAAAAGGGATAGATGATTTTAGGTTAGATGACTTTAGAATAGCTAAATCCAACTATTATGGTCCAGACTACCAGCATTTTTTTTTAGTTGATAATTATGTTTCCAAACCATATTTCTTTCCTGAAAGCTTTTTCGGTGGCACTAAACTTTTAAGACTGAAGATGTGAGACAGGCTGTTCTACTCACACGCTCCCGAACATCCACCCACAGACTCAGAATATTTCCACAAAACCCATCTTTCTGTATCACCTATTAGCAACAGCATTAAAGAGTAACGTTGTGTTTTCTCTCCTCCTGCCTACTGGTTTTAAATTTTAACACAGAAATAGATGTTTCAAAATCGGCAAACTCCTAGCACTGTACTGAAAACTAGCAGCTGGGTAGAAGAGATGCTTCTACATTTCTAGTATTTTAAACTCACTGTGGGTCTCTGTTTTCTCCCATTTCTGCACAGGTTTTACCTAGCCATCTGCTGAGAAAGAATGGATTACAACTTCATCCTTCACTGACAAGGAAAAGAATGTGAAAAGATATTTGAACAAAACACAGTGAGACGTTTTATAAAGGGCTGGATGTTAACCTCGTTAATACCTCCACATACTCTGAGGTAAGAATCAAAGAAGCAACAGAAAAGAATGAGGCAATGAAGCTGCTGCATGAACTTCAAAACATTTCTTTTCATTTTTAAAAGAGCAAGGACTATCTCTATAATGCACCTTACCAATAAAAGCTGATTTGCATGAGAAAAGCTAAAAGCCACCAAAGGACAAAGTCTTGTTTCAGAGCAGACACATGCTTCTCCACCTTGTACCTTATTGTCCTAGGCAAAGATGAACAGTGTGATATTTGGGATTCTAAGTTAGAATCTTTGAGCAAGAAATATTCTGCCAACCTACCTTTTCCTAATTGCAATCTCTAGTCAAGATCAGCTTCCATCAGAACGCTGCTAGGAAACTACCAGCTGATATAATATAGTAGAAAATACTTCTCCCTAACAGAGGAATTTTAAGAGCAGATGGGATCATTATAATAATTCAACTTCGTCTACTATATATACAGACCACACACTATTTGTGTTAACATATACCTTTGGGTTTGTTTAAGGAGCGAGGCAGAGGGGACAAGGCAGACGTTTGGCTTATAAATGCATTTTGTTATTAGGTTGTTGTGTTGGTTTTTTTTTTATTCCATACCCCTGATTGTTTTTGTATGAGCATTTGCTGTCTCTTTTCTTACATTAGAGTGCAAATGATTTATGTTTATTATGCATATCAGGACATCAACCTGTAGTGTAAAGGAATGAAGAATATTGTGGTAGTACTCGGGATTTCCATACAAAATTTTGGACAGGTATCTTACGTAACAGCAAACCTCCCTTGGTGGCAAATCACAGCCTGCCCCCGTACTGAAAGTCTTGAGTGCACTATCTCCAGCCATGCCTACATTTATTACTTAAGTAAGAAAAAAAAATACCATAACATGGTATGTGCTCATTGTGTAAGGTTACAGTTATACAGCATAATGACATCTAGATAAAGCCCAAAGGCACAATTTAGTATAGAGTAAAAAAAAGTGTGAAATGCTAATCAGTCCAAGTTAATAACCACCCCGACTATTACTACGCTGTTACTGTGCCTTTCCTACATTCCTCCCTCGTTGCAGTGCTTCACACTCCCACAAATTGCCTCTCATGAATTATTTTAATTCCATTAGTCTTGGTTTTTATTCTTTCTCTTCCTCCTTAAAAAAAAAAAGTGTGTTTATTTTAAATTATAACCAGAAGAAGAAATTCTACTAATTCCATTTAGATCTTATACTTACAACAAAGAGTACAGATCTGAAAAAAAAAACCCAAACAAAATACTTAACAGTAAATTAGACATTAGAAGAAAGTTCTTTAGCATGACGGTCATAGAGCACTGGAATGGGCTGCCCCGAGAGGTGGTGGAGGCCCCATCCCTGGAGTCATTCAAGGTCGGGCTTGATGGAGCTCTGAGTAACCTGACCTAAGTAGATGTCCCTACTTATGTAGGGAGGTTGGACTAGATGACCTCTAGAGGTCCCTTCCAACCTGAAACATTGTATGATTCTATGATTCTAGGAAATTATTGAAGGATGAAAGTCTGCAAAAGGAAATGAAAGAAGGAAAGCAAATGCTGAGAGATGAAAAGCTTAGATAACTATTTGACTAGGTCCTGGAGAAACAAGAATTAAAAAACAAAAAAAAGGAAATATGAAAAATCTCAGTGGATAGAATATTGTGCTCTGTGCTGGTGAACTCAGACAGGCACTATGGAAATGAGACCCCTCCAGAAAAAGGGCGGGAATTCACAGACATGAGAAGTAGTCATAGCTTTCAAGGTCTGTAACTATGCAGCATCTTTCCCCTCATTTCATTGTACCATATGAGAAACGGGTCACCATTACATAGATTTCTACATGTCCTTTAAACCTGATCATCATCTATGATCCCCAGAAATTTCACTTGCATTAAGAGTCCAGTTGGGAAGTACTTCGGTGGAAGGAATACACGGTTCTGCATTTTCAGGCGCATTTATTTCTCTAACTCCTCCCACACCTCTAAGTGAGACCATTCATAAACTACCTCACAGCTGCCTAGACACTACCAAACTTTCAAACAAAATCATGGTGACACACAGAACATGAACTGAATCTATCAATTAAATTATTAAAAAAAACCAAAATAAACCAACTTGTACTTGATAAGCATCATTCCAATTGCATTTCAGTAGATGACACACTCATCTTGCTTTGCCTTCTCTATAGCATTGGAAAGAACTGAAAGCATAGTCAGCAGCTAGAAAATAATTAAACATATTAGTGAAAATTGGTACCTTTTGTAATGTTATTTGATCCCTCTTATTTAATAGAATACCACACTTATTAGAACAAACTCCATTTTGTTGGAGAGTGACACAGATAGGCTTCCAGTTCAGCCACAGACATCTGAATCCAAACTCTTCATGTTCAGAAGAATTCTTGTATACCAAGTAAAATAACAAAAGAGGCTTTGAAGATTTCTTTATGATTACTTTAGGATTCAGAGCACGCTGAGGGTTCATACCATGAAAAAAAATGTGCAGGAAAAACTGGCAAACCTAAACTTGCCTTTTAATGTGACAAAATAGTGAGTTGGATATAATGCAAATTCCGTAGTGACCTTTTGAGTGTTGATTTACTCATCGTTACCACACTGCACAGGCTATAAAAGCTTCCTCAGGCAGTGGAAGCTATTTCCTTTCCTCCCAATTCCCCTGTTTGCATAGTTTCCCTGGATGAATGCTCGATTCCCTCTGCATACCCTACTAACAAAGTGCTAAGAAACCAGACAGCCACTAAACGTGCTACAGTACTCTAAGTTTTAATTATCTGCCATACTTTTGGGTGAGAGGAGTTCAGATTCTGATCTCTAACAATCGTTTTTACCTAGATGGAATTTACAGATAAAATAGCTGCTTGCTTAAAACCATCTGCAGTACCGAGAAAAGTTACAATGATGTAGATTCACAGAATGACCATGAAGATCATATTAAGTACTCCCCAGTTGGCTTCCACCTTTCTTTGGGTAAATCACAGTATTAATTTCTGATGGGAATATCTCTGGTTAGGATAGCTGCTGCCTCTTATTTCCTCTTCTCTGCTATCTCCCCAAGGGAAAATGACAGAATAAAAAGTAACATTTTTCTTTCTGTTGCATCTCATCTTTTTTTTTTTTTTTGGCTAACTTTTAGCTTAAGTAAGCTTTCTCACGTGTTTCCTGGGGCACTACAAGATAATGTGGGGAAGAGTGTGTGACTGCACTTCCCATCCTTCATGGTTCCTCAAGTAACATTTCCAGACTACATTTTCATTAACTTTATAATATAGGATTTTTAGACACACTGTACATTTAGTACTTCTCAGAATATAATTGTATGAGTCTCTTAACAAGATGTGTTGGGAACATCATACAGAAAACACTACAACAGCACCGAGTAGAAAAGAAAACAGTTCTTAAACTGAGTAACTTCTACCTGTCCACACATTACTTCCTTAATTTGTTCTATGTCATCATTTCTGGTTAACCTTGTCACACATGAATTGAAGAAAAAGAATTCAATATTATGAAAAATTGCTAAGGAATTCCTCTGCTTCTTTGTTTCCAAAATCAAAATAATAACATGAAGACATTGAAAAAAGAGTTACATAGATTTTTGAGTTAGAATGGAATAGTAGATGTTAATAATAATAAAAATATATGCAGGAAAGAGAAAATAAAATGTGCAGTATGGTGCTCATTGAAAAACACATAATCTTGTAAGCAAAGAGCTGATTATAAGACACATGGCATAAGAGGCAGCAAAATTAGGAGCAACTGAACTGTGGAGTGCTGCACAATGCAAACCAAAAAGCATATTTCCAATGTCTATCTTTGTGCACATATTATAAAAAAAAACCATCAATGACACAAAATCTTCAGGGTTTCATCACCATGTCATTGCAAATGTACCAATCTTCCCTGTAAATTTACATCTAAAAGCACATACAGGCACCTATTGCTACAACAACAATTAAGCTGAAAATATTTATTACTTGAAACAGCCACTGGTCTCAGCTACCTCCTCCTTGTGCTATACCACACGCTGCCTTGAGGAGCATCTGGGCCATGTTTCCCTTTGTCTTCCATCTGCTGCCAATTCACCTAGAGAAGCCACGTGTGCATGTGTATCTTTGTCTCCCCCTCTACATTCAACTCAAGCTGAGATTTTGCTTTTCTGACTCTATCTCTGCATGCCCATGCAATTTCTTATTTCTCCCAGGTAGCTAAATCTGCTTGACTACGTGTCCGAATGGACCGTCCTTGTACTCCATAGAACACAATACCAGGAAACCACAACAGGAAGAAAAGACAGTATGCAGAAAGAAAGAAAGAAAGAAAGAAAGGAGCCCCCCAGGCAAGGGCGTATTCTGACTGAACAGAGCAGTCGAGAGATCATAAGGCCTCCTCATAATGCCACGTGTTAAAGAGAGGAGATCAACAGCAAACATCTGCCTTCTACAGACACGGTGAAGAAAATCTGGTCTCACAACAAAAAGATCTTGAGTATATTCTGTATGAGAAATATACACATCGACTTCCTCTGTCAAAGTTATCAACACTACCACGGATACTTATCACATCCTCCAAAAATCTCCAGTCACAAGGAGGTCTCTATTAAAACGGGCATGACACAGCCACAGTCAGTAGGCAGATGGAGGAGTTACAAGCAGAAATATGCACCACACTGTTTTCTATGCATAATTACTGATCAGGCCCCAGTTTTTCAAATGCAATCACATCAGAATTTCCTTTTTGTTCTATTCACCCTCCATAATTAAGATCTTTCTACACAAGAAGAAACTTTTAAATCCCAGTTTAGTAAAATGGGATAACTGGTAAAACAGTGGTACAAACATCTGTTCTGGTTTAAGGTGTGGGCAAAATTAAAAAAGTTTACATGTTTTAAAAAAAAAAAACTTTGTAAAGAAAGAGTCATACAGAAATCTATTTATTCTTTTTATTACTTAGTAGATTCTTCAAGCTTATTTTCAGAAAAAAAATGATATTGTGCTTTTGTATGTGTAGTTTTTGAAGTTAAGCACAATGCATTTATAAGACAAAAAGAGCTAATGTAAAGGCAGCTAAACCTCACTACTGAATTTAGTCTATTTCTGCCCATCAAAATAATGATGAAAAAAATTTTATTGATTTTTTTTAAATGTTAGTCATTGCATCCTTCCAGCACAGATAACACCCAGGATCAGTTTTCTAGTCACTTGCATCTAGTCTGTTTGTCCCTGCTTTACCACATCGAGTTTAACACTTCTCTTCTGTCGAAGCATGAAGTGCATTCCCACATAATAGAGCAAAATTAGTTGGCTCTGATCTGACTTGTGCTTGACAAATCTATGTTGACTTTTACTTATCGTCTTGTTAGCTTCTAAGTGCTAATAAACAGTTTATTTGTTCCAGAACCTTTTGCATTTGTCTTGTGATTGCAGTTGACCACCTTAGGGAGACTGAGACAAAACAGCCATTAATACTCCAGATATCTTGGTTATATCTATCTGCTGATAGATTAATGTCCCCTTTAATCTGGTCAGTTATTTCTTGATTTTGTTAAAAAAATTTTGCTGCTGAGGCATTCCAGAATTATACTTTTTTTTGTCCTTGACATCCCTTATTAATTGCATTTTGTTCCACAAGTTTGTCTCTTTCCATGCCTGCCTTTGCAATTTCATTAGTTTCTCCTTTTTTTATATTTCCTTCCAGACTCCATTTCACCAAAGAATACGTGATACAGACTTTCTGCTGTTGCCATATATTTAATCTTGCCTTCATATTGAAACAACTTGCTTTTGTGCCTTTCAATATGATTGTTACAGAACTGACAATCCTCTCATTTCTTTCCCCCATATCAGTTTACTATCTTTCTTTCATGTTTATTGACACCTACTTTATTGAAGTTCATCACCTTTACGTTAACACTTGCTTTCTTTCCTTTTCTAGTCACTATGAACTTGATCATTTCATGATTGTTCTTCCCAAGGTACTTCTCACAATGGGGCCGTACTTCCCTCTTGGCTGTTATCAAAACTAGATCCGTTTTCTCATTGTTTTCCACTACCTTCCACACGGCAAACAAACTGAGGTGTTAAAGTTTAAAAGGACATTAGTCCTTGTCAGTAATGTAAAAATATGGGACAATTTTTGCAACAAAAAAATTCCAAATACTTTGACACATCCAAACAGACTTTTCTCCCTTTTGCTTTGAGCCATTACCCAATACTCAGACTGACAGGGAGTTTCTGTTGTGGGCTGAAGCAAGTTATTGAGGCAGACATGAAACAAGTTATTGAGGTAGACATTCACCGATCCAGTTCTATTTACTTACAAGCATTTATCTTCATAATTCTGTCAGAGTAAAAATGAAGTCATTTTTTCCCTTCTTTACCTCTAGGTCTTGCCCCTCTGACAGGGACAGTAAGAACAACAACGCTGCTATCTCCCCACTGTCATCTTTTGTCTGCTTCTCATTTTCAGACAGCACAAACCATTACACACGGTACACTACGGTACTGCATTGAGAACCTGGGAAGAGATCTCAAACTGTATTTCAGCTGCTGTTCCAGCCTTCGGATTGCTCACCCGTAAGTGGTATAAGCTATTTCTTCAGCTCTCGAAAAACAGTGGAACTTCCACTGATTCTTCACTTAACCTGACTGGGAAATAACTATTGCAATGAACAGGTTCCACGAGGTTTGTAATTTACTACATGCCCAAAGTACTAACACCAAAAGCCAGTCAACCTCCAGTGGGAACTGTTTATGTAAGAGATTTATCAACCTCAAAACCATTTCAGAAAAGTCAATTTGTCCTTTTCATTCAGAATGCAGGATGCAGAAGCTCTGCTTGTTTTTTTTACCTTAATGTGCTATTTTCACGAGGCATAAAGAAGAGGAAAGAAACCTAATCTTTTAAAGTAGGTATAAAAACATCACTCTAAATTTGTAGCAGTGTGTTTGTCTGTTTTCTGGTTTTAAGTTTCTTTTCTAAAACAGAGCTCAGCCTCATTACACAGTTCTTCCCCACCCCTCTTTGGGATGTGAGAGAATGTAAAAATTATGCTGTTTCCACTGCAGCAGATCACTGATGCATAATACGAAGAGCTAAATAATAGCAACTGTTTGCACATGAAAGCATTATTTTATATATTTAAATCTGCCTGAACCACTCTTTGTACTTTTCCTCATTAGAAGTATTTTTTTTTCTTGTCACTAGCTTTCCCACTCAACGTTTATATAATATGCAAACTGCAGCCCAGGACAATTAATCTCCTGTGGAAGCAATTTCTGAGGCCTTTCACAGCCATGGCAGCAGCTTGTCCTTTGCTCTTTCCCTGCAGCCTTCCTCATCTAAATAATTTAAAATTTTACTGCTTTGTGGTATGAACCAATTAATTGCAATTAATTTTCTTTTCTTTAGATGTGCCATTTGCACCTTTTCCTCTTAACAGCTATTTTCTGTTAATTCTCTCAATAGAGGAATTATAAGCATGTCCTCCTAATACATCAAACCAAGCCCTTCTCACTTAGTGGGGATGAAATGAGCATGATGTAGTAGTATCAGATCAGGCAGTCTTGCCATAGTCTCCAAAATCAGCTTTAACTTACCTAAACAGTGGCAGACATATTTATAAGATGCAATCAAGTCACTACAGCTTTCTAATATGTTCCACTTTTTTAGTGGGGTGGATTCTTAAGAGCTACAAAACTGTTAACACTTGGAAATTTCTTGCACAAACATTATTTGCATAATAATGTTCATCCAAAGAGAGGAGAGAACATTTTGAGGCTCTTTCCTCACTCTGGAACAAATCTAAATCTAATTTGCTGAAAACTAGGACAGTTTTGACCATGGTAACAAACGTGGTCTGTGCCAACTGCCAGGACACGCCTTAATCAACATCCAAAAACCCCCACAAACGTGCTGCCCTTTAGATCAGACCAAGCTACACTTGACTTCATTTCCGAGACACAATGTATATGCTCCTATACTCCTCTACATATTCTGATGGTTCCAAAACACATGCTTGCAAAGGGATAACACAGCACATTTCGTATTTGCTAACACTAGTACCAACTACCTCAACATACTGAGCAGCACAGCTGTCCATCCAGACATAGGGGTTAATATTAATAATTTAGTTTATACTGATAGTAACAGAGTAATGAAAACAAGGTATATTGTAACATGCCTGTAAGGCAAGAAGCGGATGAGAGCTCAAGAGCCTCAGTTCAGCACACACACACAGCTCTCTTTTCGAAACAGTCACACGGTGTGGCCCTGCCATCAGTAGTATTTTTGAAACAAGAGCTCTAAGAAGGCAGCTACTGAACACTAAGACCCTCAGTGATGTGTGGAGGCCAAGTCAGAGACCTAAAATTCAACTGTTCTGTGCCTTTAATGCTTTGCTTGTATGCGAGCAGTAAATTTCCTAAGCAATGATTAGTGTTGTTGGTAATCTCATATACATTGCAGAACTCTCAATTTATTATTTATCAGCCTTCTCCTTTCAGTTGTCACAAGAACGGCTCACGTGTTCTTCTCCAATGTATTTGCTTTGCTCATAATTTTTTTCCTAGGAAACTTTTTAGTTATTTGATTGATTCTTACCTAATCTGCTTGCCTTCTCGAACATCATACAAAGAAAAAAATACATCTGTGTCTTCTCCAATTGTATTGTAGGTGAAGCTCTTCAGACTGAGGAAGAAGTGATGAGGCACTGGCATACGGCAAGCTTCCCCGTGACGCTGACGAATTGTATCGACCTGATTAAAAACAATGAAAATGATTTTTAGTTCTTCACAAATAAAGGACATGTGACCAACTTGAGAATTTTAACTGAGATCCTGCTTGCCTTTCTCCATCACGTCAAAGCTTAATCTCAAATATATTCTCCTTCACAGATACATGCCAGATTAAAGTTTTCTTCCTCTATTTTTCACATATTAATTTGAGAAACCACAATAACCAGGTAAATATAAGATATATGGTTTAGGCATTTGAAATCTATTTTTATCGATAAACCAAGTCAATCTTATTTCTCAAATATTGTCTTGATTCTGGTACTGAAAACAAACTATAATAAGATGGTGCCAGGGTGGTTCTGGATGATTTCCATTGAAAGTAAGTGGACTTCAAAGCATTTTTAAGAATAACATTTGTTATGTTATTTCTTTTCAGCAGCTGCAGTTCATTTATGGAGGTCATTTAGAAGCAGGCTTTACAGGCTAATATGCCCTGCAGGTATAACAAGAAATGTTAACTAAGGTTGATAACATGAGCAACCAATAACGTCAAATAGCAGAAAGGTTTACATTTTGACTCGATATATCAAGATCTATTCACAAGAATGAAAATTGAGATAGAGAAAAAAAGTATAATTAGAAATAAAATTGTTATTTAATTTTTATTGCCCTTTATATCTTTTGTATGCTGATCTTACTAAACAGGTTGCACCAATGTCCTAAGCTCACTAGGCTCATCTCCTCTGAATGCACAGACAGCTACAAGCTAACAAAGAAAATCTTAACATTTTCAGACTTTCAACTCAGACTTGTACTAGCTTAAAAAATGAGCTTAAAATGAATTTTGTTCTGGATTTTAAACTAAATCCAAGTAAATCCTCATCCTTTAAAGACAGGTACCTGTGGAAGCACGGGTCTCCTGGAAAGATGAGGCCCAGATTCCGTGAACAGGAGGGGATTACATTACTACAGAAAGGCTCTGTGAAACACAAGCCTACTAAGCCAGATGTTAGCAGGTGGAAAGAAGACTCATGTGGGCAGACTGAGGCTTTTCATACCGCTGCAGAAGCTGATCTTTTAAGTACAACTGTTAGAGCTAGGGAAAAGAGTCCTAAATGGAAGTTGAAGAAGGACCTTGACTAAGGTTAATTACTTGGGGAATCTTCTGAGGAAGTGTCCTATGGGTAGGGACTTACCCAATCATCTCCATCATACTTTAGATCCATTACCAAACACTTAAAGACAACAAAAATTCCTATTCAGATGATGTTTACCTGTGATGTGCTCTGCTGGACACTGTGTCTACTTGACAAATGCTGTGGAGATAGAAAAAAGTAAAATTTAAGCCTTTTTGAAAGTAAGAAATATGTACATTATATCTCTGTAGCATTAGAATTGGAATTTAAAAAGATGATTGTTCAAGATTACTACCAACTTTTCACAGCCTTTTTTCCCCACAGTACTTCATTACTCACAAGACCACTGGCTTTCCTTGAGACTTTGCTCAGTTAAGCCATTTCTTAGCCTAACTACTTGAATTTATAGACAGCATTTACATTAGCTTTTAATGTAAATGGCTGTCACAAGCTAGACAGAATTTCCACAGTGTAAAAACATTTCTTTTTTTAAAAAAAACATCAGCCTATACTGTTTAATGGGTCTTCTCTGGCTAAACAGAGGGGTACCTCACCACTAATCCTCATCTACCAGTCTATGGAAGGTGCATTTGTTAAAAAACAGAAACATCTAGAAAAAAAGGGTGGATTTTAGACTAGGTTTAAACTTTTTGCTCTGATCAGAAAAAGAAATCCTTATAAATGGTTCAAGACTTTTCTACAGTTTCAGCTGGCCAGCACCTGTACAGAAGCATCAACATAAAGAGCTACATCTCCAAAACGGAACTCGGAGGATGATCCTGTATTTAAAGCCCTTTATGCCAGAAGATGCTATAATCAGAAAATGGACTGCAAGTCTCACTGAACCAACTTAATCTGCAAAGGGAGATTTAAATACTAATCTAAATTGAAAATGTTTCAGAAAGCTTTAAAAACCATATCACTAATGATTCTGCCATGCCTGTTCTACACACATTCATCTTAATATTAGGATTCTAAACCTAAATATTAACATTAACACTACCACATGTTAATACATATTCTCTCCATTCCTTTTACTACATACCAACATCTTATCTGACCAAACACACACACTCTGTAGCAGGACCAGCACAACCTGCTGGTTACCTCATTGCTCCAAAAGAGGTGAAAGTAACGATCCACAAAATCCATTCAGCAATACTTTTTCCAAACTATGCCACTGCCTTTCACACAGAACAAAAAGAAGACTTTTTACCACAAAAGGAAAGATAATTTTCATAATGAGACTAAATAAAAAAAGATATTAAATTAAATGGCATATTTTGACATCTGTTTACATTCACAGTTATAAAAGTGTCCTCTTCCACACTGTCAGCACAAGAAATAATGATCTCCAGCACCACTGTTTTTCTAACTACTGCACTGTCTTCTGAAAGTTAAACCCTCTAAGTTTAGGTGTCTGAGCTGCCTATTTAATCTTCGTGTCACCTGCAACCACTCTGAATCAGCTGGCCAGTTATTTAAGACCAGTTATTTAAGCTGCTGAAGGTATCCTGACTTCTTTTGACTAAAGTTCAGCTGTAAATCCAAGTACAAAAGTTGGAGATAAACTCAAGCATTAGAAGTATGAGAGGAGGTCTGAACAGCTACAGCTTCCTCAGTGAAGACAGCTGCTTACAGAGCGCACATTTAGGTAAGCTTGTAACAGTAAGTGGCCAAAAATCAGGTTTTAAGTTTTTCACAATCAGAAGACTAGATTTCAATAACTCCCTGTTTTTATGCTTCAGGACCACACTACTAAAATACAGACAGCCGCTGACCGAGTTAATTTTACATGCTCCAGCCGCTGGCTAGGCAAAGTGCTCAAAGTGCACATGCTCTCTTTTGGCTACTGAAAGAGGGTGACTGAAAATAGCCAGTGTGGATTTACCAAGGGTAAATTACGCTTGATCAACCTAAGTGCCCTCTAGGCAGATCTGTAGATGAGGGAGGACTAGTGGCTGTTGTCTGTCTTGAGTTCAGAGATGCTTTCACCACAATCTTCCACAGCATCTTTCTACCCAAGCTGTGAAGTTACATCTGGATTAATAGATTATGCTGGTAAAAAAACCCAGCAAACAGTTGGGGTCAGGCTCAAAAGGTAGTGGTTGATGGCATGTAGTCTTCAGAAGTCTATCCTAAGATGGATGCAGTCTAATAAATTCACAGATGATCCTAAATTGGGGACAGCAGATCATGTACTCAAGGAGGTGGCCTCCATTCAGAAGGATCTAGGCAACCCAGAGGGACTGGTTAAAAAATACCTTCTTAAATACAGCAAGGACAAATACAACAAGTCCTGCACCTGGGACAGCCTAACCCTTCCATGGTGTAGGGTGGGAATTAACTGGCAGCATCCTCCTAAACAGCAAGCCAAAGCTAAGTCAGGAGAGCACCATGGCAGCAAGCACATTTAACAACCATTTCTATTAATGGGAAAGTAACCAGTAGATAGAGAATAAGATTTGTTCCTTTTAACTCAGCATTCAGTAAACTACATCTGAAATACTGCATCCCATTCAGCAAAGGACCACCAAGGAATCTGGGCTGCACTGGCACCAAGCATATGCTGCATGAAAAGAGATGGAGGGAATGCAGCCTTTTCAGTCTGGAGAAGAAAAGTTCTGGAGGTGGCCTGATGGCCTTCCAGTAACTATGAAGTTACCATCAAGAAGACACAGCCAGGCTCTTTATAGAGCTGCACAGCAGGAGGACAAAATAGTGTAGTCAAGTCAACATGGGATATCCCAGCTCTCCAACAAGGGAAAAAACAACCCCATCAAGGCAGTCAAGCATTAGAGCAGGGACCCAATATTTCTCCTCAAAGAATTTCAAGATCCAACTGGACAAACCTCTAAGCAGCTCAGTCTGAATTCAGTATTGACCTTGCACTGAGCAGGAAGTTTGACTAGATCTCTGCCGAGGCCCCTTCCAGCCTGAAAAGGCTTGCAGGGAGATATAAAAATAGGACTGTTAAGAAATAATCTATCTTCCTTCTAAAAAACAATCAGTTTTATCTTTTTTCCCCCACCAAAAGACAGTTGCCTGAGAAGGCTGTGCAAACTTTAACAGATAAGATGAGCCATTTCAGTATATCTTTCTTTATCAAAGTGATTTCTGATGCTTAAACTAAATCCTCGCCACTGTAACCTAGGCCCACTGATTCTTGTCTTATCCATCATTAGCATGAAAAGATTAATAAATTCAGCTTGTGATTCCATTCTAATACTCAAATCTTCTACAAAACCACTTAAGCTTGTATCATCCCAACCTGTACTTCAGAAGGAGCAACTGACTGCAGAAGTTAAAACCCTGCATTTGTGATTCTCACTTATATCCTACACTTTTCCCTATTTAAACAAATTATTGACAACCATTCTTCACCATTTGGTTTGGTTTGTATGGTTTTTCTCATTAGCTTTGTGTTTACTTTACAGTAATTTCACCTCGAACTAACAACCTTAGGAGAATTTCAATTAAAAAGAAGAGTTAAAATCTTTATGAAAATCTAAATACGGCATCAGCTGCTTTTCTTCTATCCACTAGACTCGTTTACGTTCTGGAAGTAAATTGGAACGCTTTAAAACTGCTTATTCCGAACAAGCTCACTGTCACTATTACTCAACTCCTTGTTGTAAATACTTGGATATTTTTTCTGTTCCAGCTTGCCCTTTGCCTAGCCTGTCCTTACCAAGTCAGTCTCAAACTACCTGCTATCTTCATATTCCCAGCTGACTTCTTACAAGGGTTTAGAGCCAAACGCACACAAATCTGTCCTCTGACAATCTGCTTTGTTAAACAAAGAAACAAAAAACCACAAAGAGATTTCATGAGCTTCCTGCACAGTTTGTGTCCCGTTGGTTTCCTTTTCTAGCAGAGTTTTCAGCAACTGAAGTCTCTGTTTTCAAGTTTTACAACTACTCATTCTTACCAATCTCATTTTCCATCTGAATAAGGAATAAGCAATTTTGAGGTGATGGCAGCGCTAACTTGAAACTTCACTATTTATTAAGAACTCCGGTAAACTTGCGATATTTTTTAAGATAGCTGAAAGAAATGGCTAAGTCTAGCAGTAGTTGTGCTCTTCACGCACCTCTTAAATTCACCCTTAAGACACATACACGAGTCAATAGAAAAGCTAAGCACAGTTCATCACCAGGTTTGAACACTTCTGATCTTTGCAAAAGCCTCCAGACATTTGTCTTGTAATTCCTTTCACTAGAAAGGGCTACCCAAGTGTTTCAGACATGCTGCTGGACTTGTGTTGCTAAATGAGAGCTTCAATCTAGTGGCAATTCCAACAATGAGCTCTGTGGCAGTATTCTGACAAGGAATCTTCCCCCAGCTTCAAAAGTAACGTGAATTTTTAAAAAAATGTTCCATCATATTAGTTACAATCACGAATGCTGTCACAAGGAAAGGGCAATTTGGTTTCCTTCTGGAATAAAGCAACAATCTCTGGCAAATACTGCGCATCCTGAAGTCATTAGTATTTAGCTTCATAATGAATAATCTGGAGAAAGATGAAAGACAAAGCCTTAAACCGCAAGAGGTCTGACAAAGAGCTGAATATAGCAGCCATACCCTAGTCACAAACAGACCTAGCAGGGAAAAATGAGACCTAAAAAAAAGACACTCAAATTTTAAAATTTACCAAGAAAAGTAATATTAAGTCTAATGATTCTGCACAAAAAGCCCGAATTTGCTGTCACAGATAGGAAAGTCTAACATGTTACCTTGTCCAGAGAAGGCTGTTTTCTATGGTACATTTAACATGCCACAATTCTGCAAATATGAGAAAGTAACTGGGCTCTCACAACGACTCCCACTAGATTAGTTTACAACATAAAACCTCATTGCACATTTGAGAGCCCATTAAGTATTTTGCCAAGAGTAAGGAGGATTCTGTCCCATGCTTTTTGGTAAATAATGAAAAAAAATAAAAGCTGAAAATACATAAACCCTCCCTAAAACAACAAAAAAACCACCAATATCTCCCTCCATCAATTTCTGTCAAATTTAAGCTAAAAAAAATAAATATTTTCAGCTGTTTAAGTTCCTGAAATTGCCTCCTGACTATGAACTAGATGTGATTAGACAGCACTGTCTTCTTGAATCTACAAACTAAAGCAACAGCGTAGTGTGAACTGACTAATGCTCACGTCCTGATACCCGCACAGATCTGAGCAGGAAACTGCGCTGTGGACATTTTCTTCAGGACTAAGATGGGTGACATAATCAGCCTATTCTGACAACTAAATATGAGCTATATGCTGTACTACATGTATTCAGAGAAAAAAAAAATCTTCAGAATGAAACAGAGTAATAAAGCAATTCTGTTAGCAACTCATCTTGCATTCTCAGAGTCGTTACTGGCTGAATTTTGTACTGACTTTTTTCTATACTGCGTTTGAAGGAAAACTGCTTTAATAGCACCAAACTCTCCTCAGACTATAGCAAATCAGGAACAAACATTACGAATTAGTACTACGGAGTGATGTACTACAATATTTCTAACGTAACTATTTTTATTTCTTCCCATGAAATCCACTGTTATATGGTGCAAATAATCCAAGCCAGCAGCAGCATATAGCCTGTTCCCAAAACATGCCTTTGTGTCAGGGAGAAGTACATACTGCACTCCAAAAATCCCCACCTAGACACGGACCTGTCACTCCCGAATCTTAGACCGCTGAAAAGTCAGTCTTAGATATGCTGAAAACTCAAGGGAATCTCCCGCGGATTTCTTACCATTTTATAAAGATCTGAAACACTGATCTGATCTGAATCCACAACCTCAAAGTCCTTCCGAGGAACTAAATCTAGGCCCAAATGTCTGCAAAAGAGAAGGAAGGAACAATGGTAAGTATGACACATTAGAGTATTCAGTATTATCTACTACGTGTGCTTACTCAAGGGCAAGGACATAGGAAACATTGAACTATTTAAGTTTTTTTGCAGTTAATCATTCTAAATACAATTAAATGCAAATATAAAAAAAAAAAAAAAACACCATGAAGTTGTTACTTTTTTGTTCACTCACTTCAGTGGAGCTACAGCAACTAATGCTTGTTGAAGCTTCTGGCCAATATGGTGGTGCACTACCCAGAACAAGTTAATTTGATACATGTAGTAGGCAAATAAAGTCATTACTCTGTTTTCTGCTGCAGTGTTTGAGTAATTTCCTTCACAACATGATGAAAAAGTTCCATTAGTAACTCTGTTCAAATGTGCAAACAGATCCTGCACCTTGGGAAGCTGCTTTGAAACTCCTGGTGTTCATGCAACTAAACCCCCAGCTTTGCCACTGTATAAACATAGCACTTTTTAAGAATAAACAGTAAGTGCAACATCAACAAGAATTTTAATCTCTGTGTGTAATATATATATACAAAACTCTCTTTTAATTACTCTGATCTAATAATTTGGCTCAAATAATATCAACTATTTAAAAACTAAAAAGTATACCAGGGCAAAGAAAATGGCTAGTGAAGAAATTGTGTAGTGAATAGACCACAGCTCCACGTGAGCAGTAGACAGAATGAAGTGTTTTGCATGCAAATAAATGAAAATCTATTAACAATTTAGTAATAATTTATTAATAATTACAGAATGCAGAACAAGGCAACCTAAAAGATGTCAAAACCCAATTTTTGCTCTGTAGATCTTCAGGTTCTGAGGCATAAGGAGTTCTGGACATTAAAAAAAAACAAACTTATTCCAAACACACACATTAGGATCAAAAATAAAGAAACACATGAATAAACAGTTTTCCTACGTTCATCTTACATAACTTTGATACTTCATTGACAGATACTTTATACCGATATTTTTAATACTCTTAACAAATTCAGAACAGGTGCCCTCATGGACTACCTTTGCACTCTTTCTGTCACGAACTATAAAAGAAATGCAAAAGTCAATTTAATTTTGTAATCAGAAAGTAAAACACTCTGTACAGGCTTGTTCCTGATTGCAAATGAAAAATTTTATTTGAAAAAAACCTCTCAGGTACTGCAGAATAATTGTATGGTGCAATAAACAGAAGCCTCCCGGCAATACATTGTCTCTTTCTGAACAATTAATTTAAAATAACTGCAAGGAAGAACCAGTGGTTCGTATGAAGCCCAGTTACCTTTGCTGATCACTGCACTTCCCATAAGTTCCTCAACTCCATAATTCTTTTTGAAACTTTGCTTAATCAGGTTTTCCTTCTTTAATTATACCCCTAAACCATCACATCTCAAAAATATGGCTCAGTCTTGGTCCACCTGCTGACAAACAAGTTAGGCAGAACTACAACTGCCATCAAAATATTGTATTGGCAAACTGGAATTTCCACATTCTTTGTTCTTTACCAAAATCAATTGTATTCTCAATGGAAAAAGTAAGTATTTTCCTTCTCCAATGCAGTTTTCATCCCAAATACCACTTTCTAAAGCCTAAGGCTAAATTGTGCAAGCGATGGTTGCACGCCTTTCGCACACTTTGTTTTGGTTAAACCTATCGAACACAAGCTATCTGCGTCCAAGACCAAGATCTGAAAAATGCAGCTGCAAAGATGAGAATTACTCTATTTACCAAACAAAAAAAGATTAAAATAAGAATGTGCTAGGTAATCCTTACCTGCAGCTGCCATTTGAGCCTACTTAGAACAGAAGTTATAAGAAACTTCAAAATATACAGAAACTTCAAAAATATAATAGAAAAAGATAGTAACAGGTAAACATAGAAATATGCAGAGTCCAAAGTTTTTATAAAAGTTAATGCTCATCATATTCACGGATAGTTTTCCTGAATCTGAATATCTAATCCACCTCCCAAATACCCTGTCATTCACATTTGCATGCACACCCACCTCTAAAGTATATCCATAAAGATAATTTCTCCTTAACATACAGATTTTAACAAATGATTTCCTAATAATATTATCAAAACCGCTTGTAAGTGCATTACAGTTCCAGTGCAGTCACAAAGCACTATTAAAAGTTTTACAGAAAAAGCTGCCGAAGCTAATCATAGCCTGATATTGTTCTGTTCTCATAATTTCAACTCTCTAGAGAACTGAGGCCAAACAGTGGCGGGACTCATTACTCAATACATGACAAAGGTATTATCTTCTACTTAATATTATGTTCAACACCGCTGCAGTAGCATCCCTGTGAAACTGATCTGGCTGCCTATTTTTAGTTAAACTCCTTAACATCATGGATTTCCAGCCCAGAAGATTCTCATTCTCTAATCCTGCACAATAATTGCCCCCAGCAAATAAAGGTGTCTTTTGCTTTAGTTCGAACACGCTGTCATTTAGCGTGCAGGTCGAAGTTCACGTTTACACATTTAATTTGTATCAATTATTTTCTGTTTGCAAAGGACTGACAACACAGTGCTTCAAATGGCAATGACAGTCAGCGGCCCACTTTCACTTCCTATTATCAAATACTGTGAGAATACAAGAGTACCAGCTGCCAAGCAGTATTCCTCCAAAACACTGCATGCATAAAAATTAGATAATGTGCTCTTTTGTTTACTTGACAGTTCCTCTCTCCACAATACTTTCTTTTACAAGCAAATTCATGTGCTTTTTTACTCTGTCGCAACATTGAACTCCTTTTCAAAAATATTTCCCAAGAATACCTATAAAATATCTCCAAGCTTATCAATTACCTCTTGATAGCACGTTCCTGGACAGTTAGATATTCCTCCTCTTCTACACAGAAGTCTTTACAATTTTCTTTTCTTGAGGAAAAAAAAAAAATCCACCACCCCAAATCTCTACAGACACTATTCCCTCAAGTAACATGAAGATGAGCCAATAGACAAAACCACTAGCGCTTTTAATACTGAAAGGGATGAACACAAAACTCTACTTCAGGTAACTGGGCTTCTAGAGAAAATCAGCGTGGTTTTAATGGTAATTTCAAAGAATTATCTTAATACAAACGCCACACCGTTTAGAATTCATAAAACCACAAGTCATAAAAAGCGTTCCTAGAAGAATCTCGCAGAAATAAATCATCTGACTAGAAGAAAATGTCTTTAAGGTGCACATTTAATCTTAAAGAACAGACTGGGGGAGCTCCTTACAGCTCTAAAGTGTGCCAGATCTCATCCCCTTTACTCCAAAAACGTGCACTTTACCTTGACTCTCTTCAGCTTTGATTTTGCAGCTACCAATTTTCCTTTTATTCCTGCTCTTACTATATTAAAACCTCATTTAATATAATTCATCTTTCTTTTAAACAAATACATTTATAAAGGTGGTAAAGGAAATCATTCTGACAGCAACAAGAAACCCATGAAAAATGAAATATATGAAAACCAGGTTTGTGAAAATTAGACTGTGCTCTAGTACAACTTAATTTTCTGTGACAGAATCGAGTTATTTTGCATACAAAGAAACTGCAGGGCTGTAATCTATTAAAAAATAGCAAAGCTCTGATGTAATGAAGGAAATTCTTTCTTAAAATGAGGATGATGAGATGAAGGCAAGTAATCTTAGGGAGGAATTGATTAAAGGGAAGAGCAGCAAATACTTCTGAGCATGGAAGTATGAGAGCACAGAGAGAGGTTATTAAGGTTTTCCTCAAAAACTGACATCCAAGAGAGTTCCTTACAGTTTTAATCCCTATTCAGTCATTACTACAAGTATATTCAGGAAAGGGAAAAATATTATATATTTAGATAGAATTGGCAACTACTCTTTCTGCAGCCTTCTTAAAGGCATTTCATTAAGGCTGTTTAAATTGCTCACTCCTATTCTGATCGCTTTTGATGCAACAATGGCAACTACTTTAATAATAACTTCTTTAATTCTCCAACTGATTTCCAGACATTATGACCTCATATGGACATTTAATACATGCATCCAAATACATTTTATGACCTTTAAGCTGACTGTTGCAACACTGTCAAGAAGTACTTACTATTCCTTTTATGTCAAGAAAAATATGACAAGAGGGTAAGTCACTCAAAGGCCAAAAATAATCTTCTAAGGATGCAAGCACTGTGATTCAGGACTTTTTGAGTTTTAAGGCTATGCTTACTTCACTGGATCACACTACTCCTTCTACAGCGTAACGCATATTAGTAGGTACAAACATTGCAACTGGCTTTCCAACTGCCATTTTGAGAAGAGAAAGGCCATGACTTTAAAACAGTGTTTCATTTTACTTGTATGATAGCATGAAAGATTTATTTCTAATGTTTTTTCCCCCTTTTTTCTTTTTTAAACATTCATTTGTAACTCTTTGCTATCTGCGGATCTTTCTGTGCAGAATTTATGGCAGCTATTCGGAAGATTTCTTTTAATGCAATGATTTTAATAACATTTTATGTGAAAAAGAATAACCTTTGACTATAAAGGGGCATAACTGCAAAAACTCATCTTTTGAATGGCTTTTATCTGTCTGGAATCTTGAACTACTGGTGTCTTCCCGTTGCCCACTCCATTCCTGAGCCTAAACAGAGTATCTATCCCACATTTACACAGAAGGAAGTGTCTTCCCTCAGTATGAAAGGGGAAGTGATTGTGCTCAGAAACATGGATGCTTTCTGTTACTCTCCTGACAGGTATTATAGTAATCTGAAAGAATGAATCCTGAAGATCATTTAAGATGGCCTCTGATTTTTAAGTTAAGTTACTTTGAAGAAATCTTAACCTGTATTTCTGGTACATAAGGTATGAAAATACTGCTGCAAATAATTTTTTTCATTGGAGCAGAAGGAGAGGATTCACATTTCAAATAGAAGCTCTGTAAGGCAGATTCCTTCATCTGTCTTTGATGCAAAAGGCTTTAGAATGAAAACAGGCTTTTGTTGTTAAAATGTTTAATCCTGATTTGCCGTTCTAAGCACTACGAAAAGCTGAAAACCAGCCATTCATTTCAAAAAACCTAAACAAATATTTCAAAATCAAGTTTCTATTTTACTTGCAACGCGACTTAAAATGAGATGAAGAACTGCTGATTTCACTTTAACATGATTTAAAATAAGATGATGAAATGAAGACTTCAGCTTTACAATGTTTCTTTCCTGCTCTGCAATGTTTTCCTTGTTATTTACAGACCACTGGACACTTCCAACAGCATTTCAGACTTCAGTAAATCAATATTCTAATAGATTGTATCAGAGTGAAACATTTTTTTAAAGTGCAAGTATTTGTAATATTGTGTTTAAAACCTGGCAAGATATGCAGGAAAAGAAGAGGTTATGAGAGATTTCAGCTGTGCAAAAATACACAGAAGGATGCTCAAAACTGAAGTTTAAAAGCACTGAGAGGCTAATCTGAAGGGAGTAAATTCTGCTCTTTTGAGCAACGGGGAAATACAAAAACCTATCTAGCAGCAATACCAGTCACTGTACGCATACAAAACCAAGCTAACTGTGGGTAACTGGAAGAGTAACATAGCATCATAAAAAGGATACATCCGGGATCATCTTTTTGTACTGAGAGAAAGAATGCGTAAGCAACACAAAATTAAAATTTCCACAATAAGTGGAAATCAGTATTAAATCATAGGAATGACTAGCAACAATAGAAAAGGTTAGAAGCAATAATTGTAAAATAAATTATATTCCTACATTTTAAATAGACCAAACTACAGAGCAAAATGTCTTAATATTTATAGTAAGCATACAAAAAAAAAACCAAACAAACCAACAACCCAAACAAAAAAAACCAACCCGAAAATTCACTGCAGGAGTTCTGGAAACAGTCTAAATGACTCTTTCACAAGAAATCTCTAAGTACTAATCCAAGGAGTGTATCTGTCCCTTGATTTCCACCAACTCCTGCAAGGACCCAAGGGATGACTACCAGAACCACTGCAAGTGTGTCTAAGTGCAAATGATACCAGTTCAACAAACTGAAAGAAACCTAACTGGCGGAGACAGGAAGTGTGACCTTTGTGTTTGCATCATTCCCTCCTCATAATACAATGCATTAATGGTCAAGGTTCCTCTACTGACACCCTCTTCTGTTTAAGCTTGTGTCTCTGGTATCATGTACCTTTTTCTCTTGGGAGGTCAGTATGTGGTAAGAAACCTTGGGATTTTTTTTCCCTAAACAAGCATCCTGAGCAGATGAATTTAATCATGGACATATTTATATTTACTCATTCCACTGATTGGATTTACCTTTATAGTTTTAATGTACTTCGTATTTAATTATTTTACATTTTAAAAAAGATGTCTGTAGCCACCTCACCGAACAACCCATTCATTGCTGCATTGCTGTCTACTCCCCTCATCCTTTTTTCTTACAACAGTTTTGCAGCTTCCCATTGCTAATTTCATCCAGGCACTCTTTGTGCAAAAACATCTAGGCATAATGTTCAAAAATGGTCTCTTGGTTCCCATTTACTCTACTGGGAATGATAATGGAAAATATCTGTAACTCCGCACTGCAGAACAAGGATTTGATGCAATCTGTTAGTCTATGTCCTTCAGAGCTTGCTTCCAACAAGAGAGAAATGGAATGCAGCATGGGGGCTAGCTAAATCTTCACCCAGGTATTCATCTGGGACTCTCAGAGGGAGTCCTCAAGTAGGTGACTAAGGAACGGTCACAACAAAGGTATGTTAGTGAAAAACACTTGACTTCTAGGTGAACCTGCTCTAGCAGGCGGGTTGGACTAGATGGTCTCCAGGGGTCCCTTTCAACCCCTACCATTCTGTGACTTTCTTCCTTTGTTGTCAACTTACAGAATTCCTCCCTGCCCCCTCTGTGTTAATTAGAACTAATCCTACTCCTAGTTGAAAAGCAGTTGCTATATCCCCGAGGAGGGTGGTATTTCCAATGAAAAGGTCATATGCATGTCATGCAAAACTTACCTGTCTGATACACTGTATCTCAGAACAAATCCAGTTCTGGTGAAGGCCTAGTTTTTCTCTAAAGGCAATTTACCATCCTTTCAGCTGCTGTCCGAATTGCAGCCACCTTTGGCTGCAAAAAACCACAAAAACCTCTCCACAAATTCACTGTGGAAATGACCTAGGAGAGTCTAAGCCTCTGAGAAATGCCATTAAATAAAAAGTCTAAACATCACAGCCTCAGCTCCAATGTCACCGTTGACAGTGAGATTCTCTATGTATTGCAAAAAAACATTAAAATACTTCTTCAATTGAAAAAGATGTGGTTTTAGTGGCTATGAACACATCCTCCCAGGCCTAATATTCACTATAATGATATAAAGCAATGAGTTGATCGACTCCTCCTAAAAGTGCAGTTAGCCTTAGGAAAGGCCTACCAATAAGCAAACGGCTCATTTTATAGTAATAGTAGAAATACACAACAAACTTACTGTAAAAAGTTAATATTTGATTTCCAAATAATCAAATGCTCTCCCTGTGTACAAATACTACCGGAAAGAAGAACTTGTTGGTTTGGGTTTTTCTGTTTTGTTTTTAAATAAAAGCTATTTAAAAAGAATTAGAACAAAGAGTACCCAGCTGGTACCTGTACTTACTCATTGCCCCAGTCCAGCCTCACTGTGAGGTGTCTCTTGACCTCTCGCACCTGATCCTGTGTCAAGTGACCTGACAGCAGCTGTCTACGTAGGTCAATGAGCTCATTCATCACATGCCGCAGTTTGTAGAAAAGATCTACCTTATGTTTCTGTAAAGGCATATTTTTGGGAGGAGAGGGGAAGACAGTGAGAGAGAAAGAAAGAAAAAAAGAAAGAGGGAGAGGGTGATTAGTAAGTTTGGAAAGGGAAAGAAGTGTGAGAAAGAGAGAGAGAAAGAGAAAGAAAGATTAATAAGTCACCAAATTTTCATTTAATTACCCTAGAGGAACATTAATCCAGTTTGCACAAGCTTTAAAATATTTGTATCAAAAAGTAGCGTTGACTGATGCTATTTAAGCGGAGTGACTTTGCATCTCTAAAGTTTAGGCTCAATCTGCTAAGGGCTCCATTTTCTGAAGGGACTTAATATAAAAGGATTCATTATGTGCAGCAGGGATCACTTATTGTAATTATATAATAAATTCAAAGGGTTAAAGCAATGGAGAGGTGAAAAATTCTGTTTTCTGTCAGCAGCTAACTTAACGGCTCTGAACAGTCACCACAACAGAAAATTACTTGTATTATTTTTGATATTCCAATTACTAAAAGTTACTCAGGTGTCTATGTTAGGTGAGGGCGGATATGAATATTCATTATCTGCACTCTATAAGGCACTAAAGCAATTAATGATAGAATCCACCTGCATGATTACTTTAGAAGAGGAAAATTACTATAGACAGTAAAAAAAAACCAAAACCCACGTTACCACCAGCAAAAGACAAATCCAAAACAACTAACACAGCAACCCTTTCCAAAGGAACTACTGTTCTTCAAATGTGAAAAAAATAGAAAGCAAACCCAAGCAAAAGACAACCAAAACCAAAGCAAATCCCCCCAAAACAGAGACAGAAATGGAAATACTTTTTTCCCCTGCAGGAAATAACTATACAGGAATTCCATGAAAAGGCAACTTTGAGGTTAAGAACAAAGGCTGCCTATAAGCACCCATAAGATAAGGGTGTCCAAACTATCCTAGTATCTGCTAGATGAGAACTGTGTGTCAAGACAGCTCTTGTCTGCACAGCCGTATCTCACACCGCATAAAATGGCCAGTGTGCAATGAATGA
Source organism: Eurystomus gularis (assembly GCA_013400335.1). NCBI lineage: Eukaryota > Metazoa > Chordata > Aves > Coraciiformes > Coraciidae > Eurystomus > Eurystomus gularis. Next base: position 271,030 of record VZZY01007305.1, on the reverse strand, counting down.
GGATCCCAAGGACAAAAATAAAATATCCTCCTGTACTTAAATGCTGTTTGTAGAAAACCCATGTTGCATTCCTACCTGCACACAAAGCTTGAAATGCCTGAGTCCCACTTGGGGAAAACACTGGCTGTATGGACTGAAACTGAGACTTGTGAGCTTGTCTTGATTGCACTTCTGTTTGTGAAGGTGTGTTTCATAAAACCTCTCTAAATAAAAACACCTGCATTTATGAAGACTAGATCTGATAGAGGAACTATTCACAAAGAAAAATGTAAGTGTTTTCTATTGCAACATGTTATTAGAAAAGATGTTTTTCACTTGTCTTACCAAAAAAGAATTTCCATCTCGAGTGTGGTTTCCTATGAGATCACTACATTTATATGACTTCAGAAAACAGATTTCAGTGCAATCCATTTTGATCAGCATTTGTTCATTTCTCTAACCTGATTATGTATCTGTTTTTCTGAAGGAGGTTAAGTACAGATGGAATCATCTGCTGTTCTTACCAAACCATTTTGAGATTAAAAGATGCCCAGTCTTTCAACTATGTATCAACAGTGGTTCTGGTCCCACCTGAAAAATTGAAATACAGACCAGGACATGTGTTTCCAGGGCTGAAAATGCTTATTCTAGGAAGATAATCACACATAGTTGGTAAGTATAAAATTACTAGATTTGCGTTTCCATTTTTTCACTAAATGGGGTCCAAAGTAAATCCTATATAAGCTAAAAAAGACAGCAGGTAAAAGAAGTGTCTGTTTATATACGCTGTTTTTGTGAACAAGGAAAGGTTGTAACTGCTAACACAAGATGAAGACAATGCAGTTTTGGACTAACTACCAAATAAGCAACTTAGGTAGTTACTATTAATAAATCAGTTGGCAATTAAATTATCATGAGAATCAGCTCCAAAAAAATGATATTCAAACTTCCCAAATACACCTGCTGCAAGAGCCACTCCCTCACTCTTGTAATGATGGTTCAAGGCTAGCCATGAATTCACTATGCTAGTTATATTACTATATGCTCTGGAGTTACTTTTACAGTTATTTTTTTACAGAAGTATCAGAAGTACCTACTTTAAATACAAATAAATGAGAAATGAGATTGTAGAATACAATTTTGTATAAGTTAGTCACATTAGGTCCTATGCAACAATCTGAAAAAAAGGACAACCCTCAAACTTGAACCTCTCTTGAAGTCCAAACACCTCTCTTGTGTTCCATGATCATGACACTAGGCCCTTTTCACCTTCAGTTCTCAGACTCACTTATTCAAAAAAATATTTCATCTGCTTTAAACAGAATGATCAAGTATTGACAGACAGAGAGCTAAACATATGGTGTCCTTTTCAGAAAATACAAGGTCCTCTGTAAAGGAGGAAGAGCTATCAGAAAGTGGAAAGCCAGAGAAGCTCCAACTGTGATCTCAGGCAAAAAGTTATGAAGGGAACCACAGATGCAAGACCTCTGAAAGCGAAGGAAAATACTTGTGAAAGAGAAAGGAGAGCTAGAACAGAGTTGAAGGTAGCTTAATTTCAGGCTTGCAAGCAGTGAAGAGTTTGAAGCAGTCAAAAACCCGTTTGTAACGCCCCTCCTCACACCACAAGTCTAGTGACTACTAAGCTCCATTTGGGAGAGAGGGAAAATTCACATATTTTAATGACTTTCCTCTGCCATCTCTCTTTCAATAAAGAAAGACCTTAAAAAATTCAACACTGAGCTAAGCTGATCAGGATTCCCACCCCAATGTAAATAAAATCAAGTTTCAAGCAGTTGAAACTGCTGATGATCCTGGACACCATATTTCCAGAAAAATTAGTTTTAAGCGTCAATTTTAGTCAGAGTAGCACCATAAACCTGAAACACTGTCATCTTGTTAGTAGCTAAATAATAAAAAAATGCAAGTCAATCTGACACGTAAGTGTTCACTGTGTTTTACAGTAAACTTTCATACAACCTATAACCTCACATTTTTCATCTAGCTTTGTCACAAGCTGCCAAGCATCAGGCACTTTTTAGTCCATCCAGAACGATCTGCTGTGCACATTTATGAACATACTTAGTAAATGTTTTACAACCTGAATATAAAAAGTAAATACTTATTTTAAAACTTTTACAGTAATAATTCAGGTGTGTCAGGGACAAAGCAGGTGGACAGCCTTAATGAACTAACTGAGGACTCTCTGCTTCCAAGCAGCACAAGTCTGTCCTCTAGCACATCTTGGTGCTTTATTTTACTATCCCCAGATACATTTGCCGCGTTCCTTTGATCTGCTACTACTAACAAGTCACACTTAATAATGCTTGGATAATCTTCATATGTACAGCTACACATGAAAAGCTGATTCTGACTACTTCTCTTAATGACTCCATATTAACTCTATGGAGACCAAAACTCAAGAGATGGTTTTGGTGGTGTGGTGACCTGGTGGCTGCCAGGCCCCCATCCAGGTGTTCTCTCAGCCCGCCTCTTCAACAGGCTGGGGAATAAAATGAGAACATTTATGGGTTGCAATAAAGACATGGAGATTACTTACAGTTACCATCCAAGCAAAACAGACTTGATGTGGGGGAAATTAATTTAATCTACTGCCAATTAAAGTAGAGTTGAGTACTGAGAAACAAAGATTAAACCCCCAAAACCTCTTGTCCCTACCCTCCCTCTCCCCAGCCCCCCTCCTTCACTCCCAATGCTCCCAGCACCAGTGCAATGAGGGCTGATCTGTCCGTGGCAGCTTCTCTCTGCTGCTCCCTCCTCCTCACACTGTCCCCTTCTCCAGGGCAGGTTCTGCCCAGTGGCTGCAGCCCTTCAGGACAGACCTCCTCTGGTGTGCTCCTCCCCACCGGCTGCGGTGTAGGTACCTGCTCTCCTCCTCCTGCTGTGCTACTGGGACCGTTTCCTGCTCCTTTTGTCCTCGTCCTCCCTGCCCGTGTAGCCCTTTGTCCCTCCTTACAGGTGCCCTGCAGCAGGTCTCCTGTGGAACCATCCAGAACCGGCCCTTCCCCCAGAGACACCCGCGGCCAACACCTGGGCACGGCACCCGCACAGGTGTCGGGCTCTCCAGCGGGCACAGCCCGAGCCCGCCCTCAGCAACACAAAGCTGCTCCTGCTTCAGAGCGTGGAGCTTCACAGCACAAGCTCCCTGTTTCATGCCTGCGGTGGCTACAAATGCGAAGGCTGCCTTTGTCATTCTTCTCTAAATAAGTATCACATAATTCAAAACGCCTAAGTGACTGGTATGTCATGGAAGATGACCTATTTATAGTCATTTTGTTGCCAAGACTTCATGTAATGCTACTGTAAGGAAGTCGGGATTTTGCCTCTCCAGAGCAGTCCCTTAAGACATTTCCTTTAGAATTGCCTTAGGCTATAATGGGGGAGAGGGGCATAAAAAAATATTTTCCTTATAAAAGCAAGTAGCTTTTCCCAGGTTACTTGTTATGAATTTCAGTATCTAAAGTAGATATTAAAGCCTGCAAGCTTCAGCAGCACATGAAAGGGAATAGCAAAGCTGGAAACGGCACAAAACTCATGCCTTTCTTTTCAGCTCTGTCTGGATTTTTTTAATTAAGCAAATTATTTCATAGTAAAGCTCTGCTGGAATTTTATAGATTTGTGCAATAGTTATAGCTTAATCTCTAATATTACTACCATCCAAACCTTAAATACTACCTACCAAATTAGATAGTGTTCATCAAGTGCCTGTTGATGAATAAAGGTCAGACTTTACAGGTCAATACAAGGATGTCTCAGGAACAGGGAATAGAACTGAAGTAAATCTTGTGGGAGATCTGGATAGTACGCAGGTATCAAGACTGGTACCCACAGAAAACCAAAGTAATTTAAGAACACAATTAATACTTGCATATATTCTGATCTACCTGTGTGCCTAGACATCTATTCCCACGTTATTAGAGAATTAAAATAGACTTTAACAACAGTTAAAAAAATACAGAAAACAAACAGGGAAAAGTAACACCAAGTAAGACTAAAGGTAAGTTAGTTACAACTTTTCTCAAGTTAAAATACAAAGTACATTTACAAAGGGTTGTGGCACTGTCCTGGAGTTTCTACAAGAGTCTGGGATGAGCTGCTCTTCAACAGCACACCACTGAACATTCAATGAACAACATTCAGCCTGTAAATTGTTTAAAAGACGATAAAGGAGGACACCTCCATTTGGATTTATTTCCATTCTTCTATGCTGAATTTCTCAATTTATTAGTAAGGGTGCATTCACATGAGTAGTATTTACTCTCTCCTGTGAATATTCATAGCTTTTAGCTTCAAACAGAAATTATTTAATACAAATCTGTTTTAAATTAAGCATTGTATTCACAAAGGGCACTTCGATTTACAGTGTGTATTAAAGCAGAGTAAGTTAGAATTACAGAAAAACTAATTCTTCAGACTCTTTTACCAATGAAAATGAGTAAAATAGCTTAAAATACTGACACATGACAAGGGGAAAACTTTAGCTGTAAAAAGAATGATAGAACATCGATAAAGAAAGCAAAGGCAGAGTAAAACAACAAAATAAAGCCTTTACATGCTATGCAGAGATGCTGCTACAAGCTCTTCCTTCATATTAGATTAAATGACAAACTAAATCACTATGTATCCCACTTAAGTAACACCGTAACTTTTTTTGGATATACTATGTCCATATGCTGCTTCCAAATAGTGAAATCTGTGAGCTAAGACCTAAAAGACATGTTGAATTTACACCAGTAGCTTCATGAAAAGGTTCCTTGTACTCTTGGCAACAATCCAAGTAGAAACTACAACAATTCTGACTTTCCCCAAGTTAAAAAAACCCCAACAACAACAAAAAACACCACAAACAAAAAACCAAACCAAACAAATAAAAAACCTGTGATGAAGTCTGAAATTACACAGAAGCTATTTTTTTTATGGGCATCCTCATACTGGCACTACATATGCAAACTCTTTTCACGTCTCATCATTCCCTCTGAAAGGTACTATAAAGTTTCATTTGTGCAGAACTTCTGCTAACCTCCTCCTCTATCTAAGAGCATTTAATGTCCTTTACCAGAAACTTTATACAGTGAAGCAACATTTGGATTGCCTCCAAAATAATTTCACAGCTTCCTTGGATTGCTCATCTCTACAAAAAAAAAAATTAAAAAAAAACCAAACATGTGATTACATTTAAATTCTTTATGATAAACAGTAAACAACAATTATTTGATATGTTCCAAAACCCAAATGGTTTATCTAAATCAAAGCTATCTACCAACATGTTCAAAAACCTGGTGATAGGTTGTATCTGTTGCAAAGGAAATGAATACCCTGCAGCTTTTCATCACTATAAGCATCGTGCTGAGAGGAACCCAGGTAATATTAAAGCAATAGCAGCATTTAAAGTAATAAGACAACACAGAGAAGTCTTCCCAATGTTATCAAAGCTATTTGCTCTTGAGAAGGGCTGTTTTCTTTCTGAAGATCTCCATTACCATCTATGAAGGTCAGTGGGTAATATTTAAACCTGTTATTACAATGCTCTGTATTTAACAAACCGACCCATCTCACGTTCAGAGGTCTCCAAAGAACGTAGTGAAGAAAAATATATTTATGAAGGGTTAGTCCCATGCTAATGCCCTTCTTCAACAAGAGAAGCTTTTTCCTATTTGTTCATGTCACTTCACAGACCTTAAATGTCTAACTTAAAGGCTGCAATTCAGAACCTAGTTTTTATTTATAATAATCCAGCATGATACAAAGAAAATTACTTTTTCAATTTCCTTTATAAACAACTTTTCCATTTTAAAAACCAGCTACACCATATATGTAAGTAACTCCAAGTACAAGTTACTACACGCCTGTATCTTGACTCTGTATCTTGTCCTTATTTAAAACTTTGCACACCTGAGCTGTCTAATACAGTAACTTGGGACAAGTAACAGACGACAACATTTCACAGAGAAACAATTTTAAACAAATCTGACACAGCTTTGGTGTCTGACTTTGTGCTACCAGTATTCACATGCCTCTGTTACTTTTAGCCTCTGTATCATAAAGAAATGCAATCTGGCAGAACAAGACAGGTATTCTGGGTGTAAATTAGTGCTGTTTAGCTTTCTGGGTTAATAGAAAAATAGGACAAAGAAGGGAGATTGGTCTTCTCCAGGAAAAATAAGGAGGCACTCTGTAGGACAATTACCTTGAGAAGAGGAAAAACTTGAAGAGCCACCTCTGTCTGCAGCCCGTCCTATCCTGGCTGCCACTGACGGTAACTGAGTAACCCACATAACCAGACTGTGGAAGAGACTGCAGACTACAATTATTTTGTTGAAATTCATTTGAAGTTCCTAATTCTTTAGAAGTAACAGCAACATTAACCTCATTTCCTAACATCATAATAAACTTTGAACAAAGCTTAAGGAAATGGAATGAAGGGGATAACTATTCTGATAAACTTAAGAGGTTTATTTCTTCATTCTTCATTGCCAATACTGTAAAACAAGTGACATTAATATGGATTGAAAAGGGATGGGAGTGTTAAGTTTACTTAAGATGGTTCCAAATTTCCAAATGCTTTGCATATTAAATGTACTTGTTTTCATTTTGAAATGTAAGAATATATACAAGACGTTTATTTTCCCTTCTAAGGAAAAAAAAAAGTATGCAAGGGTTTTGCTATTTAACGAAGGATGATTTCTTGGGTTTCAGTTTCCTGGTGTCTCCCCCCCACTTTTGAATGGCTTCATCCTGCCATATAACTGTTAAAAGGACACAACAAGAAGACAATACATTTTGCTCCACCATATTTCTTCGGCAGTATTACTAACTAAACTAGATAAATACGTCAACCTTCTGAAAGACAATACAGTAAGGAAAGAGCCCAAGAACATCAATGAAGCTTCCTTTTTCCCCAAATATCTCTCTGATTAAAATCAGCGCAACTAAAACATAGTATGAGTGAAGGACAATGGTCTGTAAACCAGCTAAAGGGGAAAAAATACCTCTCTGATATGCATATAGCTGCCGTTTGCAGCTGGTAATTCTGCTAGGCCTCTGGGAGATGTATAAAGACCTCTGTTGAGTATTCACGCTACATTTTTCAAGACCCTCTTTGAGCTTGAAAAGCCTAATTCTCCTTTTCCTTTCTCACATGAAGAAGAAATTATCCTGATTGCAAAGACTGTAGAGTTTGGGAGTTTGAGAACAACTAGAAATAGTGTGAGACTTGTGATAACATCGCCAAATTGGACAACACTGAAACAAATCTGTTCAAGCGTGGTGCTAGTCATTCTTAACACCATTCCCACCACAAAAGACAGAATCATCACAAGCGAAGAGGGCTGGTTTTGACAAAGACCATTAGCCTCTTACAAGGACCTTTGGTTATTCTGTAGCCAGCAGAAACCATCAGAGAATGACTGACACTGGCTGGGACCTAAGGAGAACCTTGACCTGCTGGCATTCCTCCTAATGCAGCCCAGGGCACAGTTAGCCACCTGTGCTGCAAGGGCATATTGTTGCCTCATGGTCACCTTGGTGTCCATCAAGGCTCCCAGGACCTTTTCTGCAAAGCTGCTTTCTAGCAGGTTGGCTCCCAGCATATTCTGCTGCCTGGGAGAATTCCTCCCCAGGAGCAGGACTTTGCACTTTCCTTCACTGAACTTCATGAGGTTTGTATCTGTCCATTTCTCCAGCTTGTCCAGGTCCCTCTGAATGGGGGCACAAACCTCTGGTGTATGAGCCACAGCTCCCAGTTTTGTATCGTCAGTGAACCTGCTGAGGGCACGGTCTGTCCTGTCACTTAGACCACTGATGAAGATGTTGAACAGTACTGACCCCTGGGGTGGTCCACTAGTTGCTGGCCTTCAGCTAGACTGTTCTACTCATCTCTGGGCCTGGACATCCAGTCAGTTTTCAATCCACTTCACCGTTTACTCACCTAGCCCAAATTTCATCAGCTTCTCTATAAGGATCTCATAGGTGACAGCACTGAAGGGCTTTCCTGAAGTCAAGGTAGACTATATCCACTGCTCCTCCTCACCTATCAAGCCAGCCTTTTCCTCATAGAAGATTATCAGTTTGGTGTGACTTCCCCTTTGTGAATCCATGCTGGCTACTCTCAATCATCTTCTTGTTCTTCATGTGCCTGGAAATGTTTTCTGGGATTAGTTATTCTAATTTCTTCCCAGGGACTGAGGTGAGGCTGACGAGCCTGTAGTTTGCTGCATTCTCCTTACCCTTTGTGAAGACAGAAGTGATATTTGCTTTCCTCCTGTCCTCAGACACCTGTCCCAATTGCCAGACCCTTCAAAGGTTATTGACAGTGGCCTCACAGTGACATTGTCCAGCTCCCTCAGCACTTGCAGGTATATCCCACCAGGCCCCACAGACCTATCCATGTCGAGTTTGCTCAGGTATTCCTAAGCATGATCCTCTTCCACCAAGGGTAAGTCCTCCTTGCTTGAAACTTTCCCCTCACCTCTGGGACCTGGGATTCCTGAAAACTGGTGAAGACTGAGGTGTAAAAAGAATTCAGCAGCTTACCCTTTCCATATGCTGTGTCTCCAGGGCCCGTCTCACTCAGCAGTTGGCCTATATCCTCCCTGGGTTTTCTTTTATTGTTTATGCACTTACAGAAGCCTCCCTTGTTGCCTTTGACATTCCTTGCCAGATGTAGCTCCAGGCAGGTTTTTGTTCTCCTCACCGTGATCTCTGCATGCATGGACATTATCTCTATATTCCTCTTGGATTCCTTGTCCCTGCCTCCACCTTCTGTGTACTTCCTTTGTGAGTTTTACCAGGGGCTCCCTGTTCATCCACACAAGCCTCCCGGCATCTCTACCTGCCTTCCTGCTTGCTGGGATTGACTATCCTTGCTTGACCTCACATGAAGTGATTCTTGAAACAGCCAAGTTTCTCAGATACTTCTTCCTTCCAGGGCCTTGGCCCACAGCACTATTTCAAGCAGATATTTGAACAGGTCAGAGTCTGCTCTCTTGAAGTCCAGGCTTCTGATCCTGCTTTTTGCCCTGCTTCCTCCTCTCGGGATACTGAGCTCTACCATCTCAAGGTCACTGCAGCTAAGGATACCTTTGACCTTCACATGCCCAACCAGCCCTTCCTTGCTTGTAAATGAGGTCCCAGCAATGAAGGAGCTTTAATAAGCAGAACTAAAATTGGTATCAGATGTTCCCTGCTCACATCATCACCTTCCATTTTCCGTGTGGTCTTGCGTCCCCTATTTATATTAAAATCACAGTCATAATGGCACTTTATATCCCAAAATATATTTGCTGAATTGATCTTGATCCACAGCAAGCATCTTTCTTTTCCCCGCAGACTTTCTGGTCCTGCAAAGCTTGGAATATTGGCAAATCTGGCTGAAAGAGAAGGGCTTTCAACGTCCTGCTGCCATTTCTGTTACAGTCATTCAAAATGCCTCCTGCTGGAACCACTGTCTTTGAGTGCCAGCAGAAGCCACTTATACTCTGATGCATTAGAAAAGGGGAAGCTGTACAGCTTCCATCTGAAAAGATATAAATCTGGAGCATTTGAGAAAGACACTGCATTCAATACTAACTGGCAGTATCTACCTGTCAGAGAGGTAATAAATGAAAACACTTTGCTCTGAAAAGAAACTGAAGGAATATTGAGTAAGTGTGGCAGTCTCTATATTTCATACTTTTAGTATGCTTTCAACCATTATTTAAATGCAAAAGAACTTCTAACACTCAGAAGAAAGCTTCCTACCCATGACTAAATGGCTACATTCTTTGGCAAACATAATAAACCCTCCTCCCCCCATAAATTAGTATTTTAAGGTTATTTTCTGCATGACAGAAAAATACTATCTTTCACATCAGTTTCAAAGTAGACTTAAATGCTTTTGTTTCCACTCTGAATAAACATGATGATATCTTTATTAGAAGGCACATTAATAATTCACATTCACACTAATTAATAATAGTCAAGTAGTCTAAATTACAACTTACATGACAAATTATCTATCAGGACATTCAAAGTGATTAGTGCTGTCAGGGAAATATTTCCCCCTTAGCAGGGCCTTACACTGGTGTGCCACATTCTAAAGCTGAAAAACACTTTAGCCCCAAAGCATTTCCAGTGCATTTAATGCAAACATCTGCTCTTCCAATGCTATTTACATACTATTTACATGCTATTTACAGTGGAGTTCAAGTGTGTAACCTGGTACTTTCAGCCTTTTTCCAGCTTCTCTCACAGAGTGTCACACAACACACAAAATCCATGTTCTCATTCACACACATGGAGTGGTCTCGAAGTAATACTACTGCTTTGGACAAAATTCGTAATACGTGGGTCGGTTCACCACACTACTTCACACTTCTCATATAAATTAAAAACAGTAAAGACATTTCAATATTGCCCAACTGCAAAAGCGTTTCAGCTATGCTTCTCATAGACAAGTTCCAGTAAATTCCATTCCTCCAGAAGAGATAAACTTCAACTTCAGAGGAATAGATCTAAGTTAAAAAGCATATCGGTTTCTTATGCCTTAACTTGTGATAGCATCTCTCATTTTGTTTATAATTTTGGTCACAAAAATCTGTTTCAGAGTCAGCAAAGAACACGGAAATTCAGGGTTTATTGTATATATTTATTCTGCAAACAACGAGTTAGTAATATCATTAACATTTACCGTAATTCCTACAGTATTTGGCATAGCTTCCTTAAATTACAATAAGAAATGAAAAATTACATAACTGTAATTCCAAAATCCCACTGTTGCTCTTAAAAATCTTGACTTTGGAAGTATCATGCTGTTGAAATAGAAATCAATAGGAAGTAAAAATTTACATTCATGTTTTATCTGTAGCATTTACTCCTGTGCAGTTAAAGGCAGCATAAGCAATACAACATATCTTTTTAAAGGCTGGACGGACTGAATCTACCTGATTTACCTGATACACTGAAACCCAAGATGAGCTAAGGGTTATGAGATTTAGGCTTCTGTCAGGGGAGGACAACTGAACTAATGCTGCTGATACAATCACAACTGCTTTACACATGTTAGAAACATTAATCCTAATCCTTTTTTTTTTAAGAAGAGGGGGAAAAATAGAGCAAGGCTATCTCCCTGAATTACTAGAAGTTCTAATACTGAACCTTAGCTGAAGAAGCTTCCAACGTCAGAAACCACTCTCCAGCAGAGGAAAATACTTTACATAGAAAATTACAGCCCATTTACCTAGCAATTTAAATAGACTCGATCCATGTCTACCTCTTCAGACATGTTTAGCACAACTCTAACCCATCCTGGAAGTCTTCATTTTCTCTATATCAAATAATTTACTTGGCCAAGTTCAGAAAATAACTTTTTTTTCTAAAAGACCAAGAAGTGAAATGATGTACATATTTATTTTAGGTTCAGAATTTTTTTGGAAGGTAAACCTATCACCCAAATCATTTTCTAACTTAAAAATCTTCAGATTTTCAAATTTTCTGTTTCTGTTCTGTATTACAAAGCAATTATTTATATTCAAACACTACATAGGAAATACAATATTGTGAGAAAACAAAAATCCAAATTCCCTTATACAGAAGTCATTTCTCCTTGCCGAGAGCAACGATCCTTACAGTTCTTTTCAGCTATTTCAACCTATGCAAACTTGTATTATGTACCACCATTTTTAACAGGAATGCTCATTTGTGTCTCAGACAGATTACAGCCTCCCCCTACTACTATGAAAAAGGAAAATGAATGCAGGAGCCACAGCTCTTATTTACGCAAACCATCTATGATACTCCAGAGCACAACAGAAGGAGAAATAAAGGGCAGGTCACGGGATCCACACACTTAAAACAAACAACAACTGTTACTATTGATTAACTAACTGCCCTTTCTTATATGTTCAAGTTCAGATTTTTAATGTTTATATGTGAGGAACAAAATCTTTCCTAAAAAGAAAGATCCCAACAACATCGGTTGTGTCAACGACTAGTACCATTTGGCTGAGGCCTCTGTGCCGGCTGCCAGGTGAAGGACACGAAGCTGGTAAAAGCAGAAGTTGTTTTATTTGGCAGCCCTTCTGCTACTGACATCTCTGAACCACGCAGGCGGTGCTGGCTGTGCTTAGGTGCAGAGTATCTCTGTGTTTTATGGAAGATGCTTCCAGACAGCTAACAGCAAATGGAAATGCACTGTATGATCAGCTCCGATATTCTGTGACAAGGTGGTTTGGGTTTCAGAACAGCCAGAAATGTTGTTAAGAAGAGTCTGATCCATCAGAGTAAGACTTATATAAAAAAAAAAATAAATTTCTTCCACCTTGACAGTAAATGCAGCACCACATACGGCCTCAGGAGGAATACTGGTAAGGTAATAACTGATTCAAATGCAAGCCAAAGATAAGCTCTATCTTCACCCTGTGAAAGTATGTGTGAAGCAGACTAGCTGTAAACCCTGGCACTGAGCTGACAGGCACCTCATAATACAGCAGGACCAAAAACATTAAATTTCAATTTAGTAGTTAAACGAAAAGCACAAAAAAAAGGAGAAGAATGCAGCAAGTAGGATGTAAATTATAAATAAAGCCCACTTTCAAATACCTGATTTGACTTGTTCTGTAAAATATTCAGGTTAATAAAAAATTAAAATAGTTAAAAGATGAGAGGCAGAACTAAAAAGCTAAAAGAAAACAGGTACAACTTCCAGGATAAAGAATTAATTCAAATTTCTTCCATTTAAAAATGTTTGTTCCATGCATGCGACAATAACGCTGCAAATATTTGTAATGGACCTGCCGCTAGCAGCTGTTAAAACTGCAGATTTTATCAGAACAAAAGCATGTTTTTCCGCTTAGGGCATCTCATTATTATAACAAACCAGTATCAAAGCCTTCCTGTTAGGCTTTTTTTCATCTATTTTAAATAGGCTCACCCTCTGAGATAGAAGTTAGGTGTTTTCACCAGTGCTTAAAATGTAAGAGCGTGCTCCACAGGCAAAAGCCAAAAGGAAAGGAACAGAAATACCGTTACAGAGGCTACTGCTCATCTTGGGTACAATGGTTAAAAACTCCATGTAATAAAGAACAGTCAAGCATGATGTCAGCATTGTTTCTTGACTGGAACACTGCACATCTGGCAGTGCAGTACCCTCAAGTGCACTACTGATTCTCAACCGCCAAATCAGCACAGTCTCAAAAGCAAGTGAAATAGCTATTGATTCACCCTTACACCTTTACACAGCATCTGAACGATTTCTGGTGATCTCCCACACAAAGGTAGCTAAAATATCTGCCGTTCTCTACAGTGTTTGAAACATAAATAAGTAAAAAAAAAGGACTGAATGTCAATCTTTTCCACAGTTTATATATAAATAGCAGAAAAGCATGTGCTCGCCAAGTAGATAAGTCATCAAAACCCACAAAGAATATGTTTAAAGGGGTACAAGAATTAACATATCATCTCTGAAAGACATCACTAGACAAAGACTCCTAAAAAACCATTACACTTTTGCATACAACTGTCTTGCCTGAAAGAATATAAAACACATCAATGCAGAATATTCTCTTCCTGGCATTTTTTTTTTTTGCATTTTAGTAATGCTGTTTTTCAACACAGCTGGTCCTGACTAAACAGATTTAAAGATTCATCAGTTTCAAGACCCTGAAGGATTATTGTGATTATCCAGTCTGACTTCCTGCAGGGCACATGCCATAGTAATTCGCTCACAGATTGCTGCAACATACTTCCTCTAGGATAATGTGGCAACAGATCATTTAAAATACAATCCAGTCTTGTTTTAAAGATATCAGTAATAAAGAAGCAACTGCTTTCCATGATTAATTTATCGTTAATTACCCTAATTATTAAAAAGTGGCTTCATCTATATTCTGAATTTGCATGGCTTTGGTTTGTAAATACTGGACTTTGTTATATCTTTTTTTGACAGAACCAACAGATTGAAATAGATTTTTGACAAATTACCTCGGTTAGCCACCATCTACCTGAAACCCTTCTCCATGTACCCATTTGTAAGTCAGAAACAGGCTGACTCCTCGCTGAACCTCTGAAGTTTGCCTGAATAAACGCACGAAGTAATTCCTTCACTCTACTCTGCATTCATCAGGCTTCTGCTGGAGTATTATTCTCACTTTTATAGATTTATTTCTCTAGTTAAACATTTTTATCTATTACACACTGAGGAGGTGTGGATAAACAGGTCATTCTTTAAAGCAGTAATGAGAATATCCACAAGACATGATATATTCTAAAGACTGGGTTTGACTATTTGGCTGTTTAGTCTAGAAGTGACAAGAATTAGGAAAACAATTTAAATCAAAGACTTGCAGGAAAGAGGAATGGAATAATCTCTTCTCCTTGTCCATGGCAAGTAGAATAAGAAATAACAAGCAGTAAGGAAGATTCAGCAGGCTTCAGAAAGCAGTCTTTAACAGTACGGGCCCCAAAGTACTGAACTTCTTGAGAGGCTGCAAAATATCCACCATCGCAGACCTTTTTTTTTTTTTCTTTTTTAAAAGGCAAGACAAGCACATGTTGAAAATGCCATCGTCAGTAACTAACTTGCCTTAAAGGAGCTCAATGGATTAGGTAACCTGAAGATCCGTTCCAGGTCCTCCCCTCCCATCACTCCTTGCCTCGCAATAATCAGCTCTGAACCTTTCCACATCTATTCTGAAGCAGACGCTGCAGAATCAGCAGCAATTGCCCAACAATCACTTCATTTAATCTATACAGAGAAATTTTCAATTAATCTTCTCCTCTGTCCCCCAAGACGCCCCCCTGCCTATAAAGGCAAGACTTCTTATCCTCTTAGCTATCAAAATCAAGAAAGCGGCTGATGTTCAATTGGGTAGGCACAACAATGTTCCATCATGTTAAGTGTCATTGCACCCCAGGACACAAACACCATCTGTAGGTCCTTGCTATATCTGGATGTATGAGAATAGATGCTGTTTAAATGAGCCAAGAATCTGACAGAACCATGTAATTCCTGAACTAATCATTATTTAACTTTCTACTTCTGCATCATCAGCAAGTTTTATGAGAATGCACCATTTTTTTTCTGACTCCTATTATGATAATAGTGAATAACAAAGAGGCAAGAACAGATTCCTGCAGGTCCTATTATAACCAGCAGCACTGAATAACAATTCTCTATTTTCAATTGCTTTGTTACCAATTCATCTGTTTTTAAACTATTTAGTAAATGCTATATTTAATTCTGAACTCTTGATTTATTTAATCATAGTGTCAAGGGATGGTTAGTTAATGCCTGCAGAAGTTCTACTTTTATTGTTAACTTTATCAATGCAACTTGTAATCAGCTTTAAGGATGTGCGTGGTTTCTATCTCTGACATAGTTGACAATTTCTGAAGAAGGTTAGCACTAGAAAACAGGGAAACTCAGCTATGAATTTTTAAGGTTTGTGGTCAGTAAATGTAATTGCATGCGACAGTCGAGCACATCTCCTGGAGAACACATGCTATAAGCCATGTCGATGAGAAATAGACTGGACAAACGGACTGTAAGTTGGGTGGAAAGTTGGCCAGCCTACCAGGCTCAAAAAGTGGTCATCAACAGTGCACAGACCAACTTGTGTCTGCTTCCTAAAGGAATCCCTCAGCGTACCAACAGCTTTATTAACAATTTGAATACTGGAGTATTCAGTCTCAGGCACTTTGACGATGATGCCAGGCTTGGGGGAGCAGTCACCACACTGGAGGCTGCTGTTCAGAAGAGTTTCCTGGACAGGCTGGAGTAACAGACCAACAAGAACTTCACAAAGTTCTTCCAAGGCAAGTACAAAGTCCTCCTCATCTGGGATAGAATAACTTCATGCAACAAGGGTAGGCAGTGTCTTTACAGAAGATAACCTGATGATCCTAGTGAAGAAGCTGAACAGGAGCCAGCAACGCTGTTCTTGCAGTACAGACCAGCCACATACCAGGCTGTACTACCAAGAGGGTGGCCTGCAGGTCAGAGGAGGCAACTCTTCCTCTCTATTCACTAGTAATGAGACATCTAGAGTCTTGTTTACCATGTACAATGCCAGATAGGAATATTTAGAAAAGATGGATTCAGATTCTTCTCAGAGGTGCACCAGAACAGGAATAAAGGCAACAGACACTGGAATTCCAACTAGATAAAATAAAAAGATTTTTTCTTTGTGAGTGGTCAAAATTTAGAACAGATTTTTGCCCAGAGAGGTTGTGGGATCTTCACAAATATTCAAAACTCACCAGGACAAGATCCTCAACAACCTGATCTAATAGCTTCTGCTTTGAGGAGGAGGCTGTACTGCAGACTCCCAGAAGTTCCCTTCAATCTACCAGATTCTATGAGTCTATGCTTGTAAAACTTAAAACACAGCAGTAAAACTCCCCATGAGCCATGAGAATAATCTTTGCCTGGTTCTGCCTGATTAGGTCAAAACTCTGTAATGAAGATAACAAGTACAGCAACAATCAAGTTTCACAACAGAGCAGTTTGCAATAATCAGTATAATAAACTCTGTCATTAGACTACTACCAACGGTATAAAAGCTCTTTTTATGGGTAACTACTCATTTATTACAGTAAAGGGTACCACTGTGGCAGTACAGCCAGTTTAATCCACCAGAGATACACGTTGCTAAAAAAACCCAAGTACTCTCAAACTCCTCATTGTCTCCTCTCCCTGCACTACGGCACTTGTACAGTGAGCCCCATCAATAATCTGATCTGCCAGAAAAACAGCCATGGAGTTAAAGCTGGTTAGCGCTGAGCCAGATAACAGCCCAGTTTCCACCTCACGGCCACACAGACCCCAGTGTACGCCGTAGTGCAATAAGCAGTGGATGTTATGAAGCCTGGCTTCTCAGAGCTCATTCCTGTCCGAATTACCTTCTGCTTCACAGTATGGATGAAATGGCACTGCAGTCCTTCTGATGGCAGGAGTAATCAAATTGCATTACTTCCCTCTACACAGCCACTTATTTCCAAGAAAATTAATTTTTTGGTTGGACTGAGTTAGAACTGGTAAAGAGATTCAGCATAACAGGGCAGGGGGGTAGAAGAAAGCCGGGAAGGAAAAGGGATTGTCTGGAGTAATCAAAGGGACACCCATCAGAAGGCGCTGGCCAGGCCAACTTGAGGACCTCTAATGAAAGATGATTCATAAAGTATAGCTTTCTGATTTCCTCCAATAAAATGGGAGAACTCCATCAGAAATACAATGGTTTTCTCTGCACAGTAATGTTCTCAAAAAACCCCCAAACAACCATAACCGAGTACCACTATTTGCAACAGAAAGTCAACGTACAAATGTTATACACACAATGTACAAATATTTCAGCTTATTGCCCATGTATAAGAAAATTCTGTCTTTCCTGGTGATGCCTGTGAGCTATTCAGTTATGTATTTCCAAAATCTACCGACAAAAAGGAACCTTGAAAGATGGTAATGGAACGAAGAACCAATGTATTTAAAAGTTGTATCTTAAACCAGGGTATGGCTTTTCTAGGGTAAATAAAACTAGAAAAGATTTATCTTAGATTATTTCACACAGATTTTTTTTTTTTTTAAATAAGGAAATATGCTTAACATCCATCTGTCCTCTTTCTGCAACTATTTTAATCCTATCATTCTGTGATTTATCTATCACAGCAATGCCATTGGTTTCAACAGAAATATCAAATCACAATTATGTTATTTCTTGAATAGTATTCTGGTAACAGAGAAGCTGTTGAGCAGAATACTTGCATTTAGGTGTTTCTAATGTGGATTTACATGGTGACAGCCAACAGTAGTACAGTGAGAGCTGACATGCCTGCAATTATTGTCATATCTGAGACAGCAAACTCAGCAGCTACTTCAGAGTATGAGACCAAAACCCAATAACAAGCCTAACTGGCTCCTCAGCATCATCTTCCTGATTCTAAACTTGTCAGTGATGCTGTTAGTTTCCAAAAACAAAGTGCCATTCTGTTTACATTCTGTGACACAAGAGCCAGACAAAAAATGACAGGAAACTTATCTTTGGTTTGTATCCTCTTAGCACTGGATTGGTTGCAATGTCTTCCTCCTTTGAAGGGCAACTGGATATCTCCATTTCAATATCCTTAAGTGCCTCTTCAGGAAACTAAAACACCTCTGTATATCACCTTTTGCCAGCTAAATGAATCAATCAGATAATTTTTTAATTGCAGGAAAAATGAAGTCAACACTTATTCTACTTCTTGTTCCCCTTCATAACATTTACAGTAACAATTCAACAACAACAACAAAGTAGTAATTTAGGAAAGCAAGACATGTCTGGCAAAATTCAGGAAACAGAAATAAAACACATTAAGGTGTCCTCAAAACAAAGATTAGTACACGCATCACTGGGACTGACTAGGAAGTAACTGACAAGGAATCAGGGAAAGGGAGATGAGATAATGAGAACCTCAGTTTGGAATCCTGAAAAAAGTGAGACAAAAGGGGTCAAATGACGGGAGAATAGTTAGATGGAAGAAATGAGGTAGCTGAGTTCCCTGTTGTACAGAAGTACAAATCAGTTTCCCAAAGTTTAAGGTAGGGGTTATGTTTGTTTGTTTGTTTTAACATCTGAGGTCCACTGAATCATTGATGTGAGTTCTGAGAAACCTAGAGCTGGTCTTCAGAGCCCAGTGCCGTGCCAGTTCAGAACTGATCTGCCACATTGGACAGGTCTTTTTGACAGAGCAGGAGAAAGATGATGGTTTGACGCCTTCTAAAAATGTGCACAATGTTTAAGTAACATGCACTTTCAAATTCAAAGTGACAGTACAGTTTCCATTCTTTTAAATAATATTTTTAAATACTAAAAATATCCATGTCTAAGGATCCAGCACATTGACCAATTACTTCCAAGATCAAGTTTGTCACCACATATGTTTAAATGAAATGAAGATACTAGTAATACCTAAATACAATACCCTTAAATTATTTGCAGAACCAACACAGTGGTTAGGATCTTTTCTTCTTCTCTCTCTTCCATTCTACTACATACTGCATAATTAATGCTTTTATTTACAGTAATTTTGTTAACTCCATTATCTCTATCAACACATCCATGAAAACCTGCCATACCCTTGCTACTTTACAGCTTCCTTTTCATTAGTAAACGCATGGAAAGGCTAAAACGAAAACTCTGCTACTGTTCTTTCCCAGAAAATGAGTTGACTTTCTTTCAGTATTTTGAGTCGCTATTCTACGCTACCTTTTAGAAATTCATTCAATCCTATCTGAGCAGGTTTCCAAGCATTTCCCTCTAATAAGAAAATAACAAGTCCATTTAATAGTATCAGTAAAAGCACTTACAATCACTAGACACTCACGAAGCAGAAATCTCATCTGCAGTGAAACTGCAGAAGTTAATCTCACTGTGCAAAGTAACTGGCTCTGCACACTTCAAATTAAATTTGAACTATTCAGGTCAAAACAGAAATTCTGACACCAAAAATGTTACTATCTTACACCTTAAAAATGATAACTCAGTGCTTCTTCTGCATGCACTCTGCAATACGGCTCAGATTGCCAGGTCATACATAGAACAAAAAGACTTTATTAACTATCATCTCAAGCTCTGAGATGATCGGGAAAAATGACAGAGGAAGACACAGCTGGATTCCCTACACAAAATGACTGCCTTTGACCCTTTACTGGCCTACCCTGACTCAAAAGACAACTATTAAATGCTGTCAGTAATAGATGTGGAAAATTAATAGCACTCGGACCACTACTAGGACTTTACCCATTGTATTAGAACACACTGACAATATATGCACCCATACACAACTAACTGAGCTTAAACTAACTCTTAAAAGAAACTCGTAAGTATTATTCTTAAATCAAAGAAAGACTTACAGTAATAGTCATTATAAACCTGCATCTTTGATAAACATCAGTGTAACAGCTCTATCAAAAGGTATTAACTGCTGGATTAAACAAAAGAGAAGCTTGAACCCCCGTAATCAGCTGCTGAGGAACAGCCCCGGAGCGCAGAGCTCCTCAGTCCACGGCTGCCAGAAAGGACAGGGCGGGAGGGGGCACGAAGGAGACAAACTGCCTCTTTCAGCAGCAGTGCCAGCTTACATCAGCGTGAAGCGTGCAGAGAGGTATTAAATAATGGTCTCCCTTTCCCTCTGAAAGGACGCGATCTCAGCTTCATTTCTGAACGCCTGCTCCTGCACAGTCTACAGAGCAAGCATTCACCAATTCCCCATCACCTCTAAGGACACATCTGAAAGAATAAACTGAGAGCTGTTCCATCAACTGCAATCTAATCTAGATCAAACAGCTAACGCTTGAATGGCAAAGAACATAAAAGATACCACTACTTCCCCTGCTTGTAATGGTCTTTCATTACAGACTACTGTCATTTTACTGAAAAAACCCCCGAAAACTTCACATAAAGAACAAACTTGGGACTCAGGATCTTCCAAATATATGAAAAGTCCTTTCAGCTCAGGCACATTCCAAAATTGCACACAGCTCAGCAAAACACAGTGAAAAGAAAGAATTAATATAGTTACACTAGCCCAAGAAAGCCTTGTGATAAGTCATACACGCATGCAACCGTAACTGCTGAGGATGAGACTCTGAGCAAGAGAGCGGGCTTTAAACATTTCTAAAAAACAATTAAGTTTCTTTAGACTCAAAGGTATTACTTCACCCCTCACCCCTAGTTCCCATGTTTCCTGCATCTCTGCAGAAGCCAGCCTGGGCTGCAGGCGTGCAAGACGCCGTATTTGGCCGAGCTCCTCCCGCTCCCGCTGTGCCCTTCGCAGCCGCGAGCAGCAGATGCGCTTGTGTTGGAGGGAAACAGACTGGAGGTCACATCAGCAGGAAGCCACTGCCACAAAGACGTACACGTGTATCGGTGGCTATCTTCAGAAAATAATATCGTCCTACACATGATTTGAGTTTTCCATTATCTCAGCAACAGTTTTCTTCTGCAATATGTATTGGATGCCACCTAAAAACACCGCATCTTGAGCTATTGGTGGCAGTGAGCATTGGTGCTAAAAAGTAATGGGTATTTGTTTTACAAGCCACTGGAGCACCCTAAATTAATTTATCTTTTGGAGTTAGCTTTCCAGATCACCTGATAAATTTATTTTTTCCTCAAAGGACTGTTATTTTAAGGGTAAATGTACAATCATGAAGTATCTCCATTACCTGAAGGAGCTCTTACTATACAAAACAGCTATAGCAGTGATAGCAGCTAAAGACTTTGATTTCAAACTTGGCAATCGGTACTTTTTTTTGTATTTAATCACATTTATGACTAAAACCTGAGCTGTATCTATGAAGCAATCAGCCAGCACAAAGCTCTGCTTCTAAATTAAAAATGAAACAAACCAAAAGCACCATCAAATTTACAGGAAGGTGAACAAAAAATGTGAGAATTTAAGTCAGAGTTCTCTTGCAGAAACCTCTCGTAATTTCCTTATTTTTTGTCAGCTAAATAAATCATCCACGGAATTTAAGCAATCTTTTGTGTAAAACATAGTATGATAAGTTCTATTAAACAATAAAACTTTAGGAAACAGAGAGAATTTCTGAAAGCAGAACACATTTTTCCAAAGGCCATGAATCACTATTAGTGTTAAAAATAGGATGCAACCAATTTAAAGAATTATGTGAGTGGTTTCCAGAGAGAAAATTTATATTTATTTCCCCCTTTTTCGTTCCAACATTCACAAAAAACATGTCATGAGAAAATTACTCAAAGAGAAAGTCAAGCACTCAAGAAAACGAGGATAAACAGTAACTGAAATTAGCCCTGGCTCCTGTACACATGCTTTGCAATAGTTTAATTGCATGACCACATGCAGAAACCTCTCTTTATTTTGACCAATTAATGAACAGCCATTCAGATTTTCATGATCATGTGTGGCTCAATGTATGGTTCTTAGGGCTTAGCTTACTAAAAATTATTCAAACCTTACCATGAAGGCAGACATTCCTCATTCTCAATGATTTCTACATAACATGTAGCATCCAAGTCCTTCAAACCCACAACATTTTTGTGAAAATGCATGGAAGACTAGAGATAATGTTATCTTGGTTTTACAAAGAGATTTAAGTATAAGAAAGCATGCACTAATTTTGTGTGACTGGCCTGCGATATCTCCTATAGCACTGACATGGAAGACGGCAGGTCAGACCCCCCTCCCTGAGGGAGCACAGCATTTTCTTCATCCTAAGAGTGGCTCTCCCTCTTTCTGGAAGTCACGCTCGCTATTTGCTGAAGAACAGTTGGAACGTGTGAGGAAGGAAGGGGGTTTACAGCCTCGCCATATACCATACCATAAGCGACAACAAAATTACAGGTCTCCTCATAACTCTTACAGAAAAAGTAGACAACTAAGAACTCCGGCATTTCATTGGCCCTTGAATGCCTGCCTTTACAACACATCTTATGCTTCTACAACAGTTTTTGTTTATCAGTTATCTCTCCAGTATTTCCACTATCATGTTGCTGGAAGTTGAAATAAGAAACAGGTCTTTAATAATCTTGTTAAATGTTTTAATTTCACCTTAATACCCCATGTAAAATTAAGTATCTATCCATTTGCCAGACTTACCACCGAGTTTTTAAATTAAGATGCATTTTTATTGCTGTTTGTTTAGAAGGACACAATAATTCACCATCACTTCCTCTCCGGCCAAATCCAACAAAGCAGAGAGCAGTCAGATTTGGCAGGCCAAGTGCTGGCTGTCCGCTGCTGTGACTACAGTGTTCTCTGTCACTCCAACCACAAGGTTTTCAGTACATATATGTAGACGTGTATTGTCATAACCTTGATTTTCTAGCCCTCCCCACCAATGAAACTTTGTTATAAACTTCTTTAGAAAACATATAATTGTGTTATATATATATAGCTAGACATTAAAATTAATTTTGTGATACCACATGGACAACAGTGCCATAGAGGCTGCCCAAAGGACAGATGTTCTTTGCTTTTCTATTAAAAAAAAAAATCTGCCTCTTATAAATTGAAATCCAACAAACTGCCTTTTTAATAAATAAATACCCACGAGAGACGATCAGTCTTTTTCCTTCTAAGCCCTATGCATGCACACAAGCTTGCTCACTCACTCCAAAAGCCAGACTGATGGTTTCTTCTACCCCTTTTTTCCTCCCCTTGTTGAATTTTCTGTTCTCTAAAACCAAAACAGACTGCCATGTTTCCTCAAAATACATCTTTGGAAGACTAAAAATCAAACCACACTACCATTTGCCACTGTTTCAAATGCAATTCTGTCATAACATCATATCCGGAATAACCCAGGTGAGGCTCTCCAGTTACAGATAAAGAAACTCTCAAACTCCTATTTGGATTTTTGAATTAAAACCTTCTTTCTCTGGTCTAAAGGAATAA
The DNA here is from genome assembly GCA_013400335.1 of Eurystomus gularis. Classification (NCBI taxonomy): domain Eukaryota; kingdom Metazoa; phylum Chordata; class Aves; order Coraciiformes; family Coraciidae; genus Eurystomus; species Eurystomus gularis. Next base: position 247,648 of record VZZY01007305.1, on the reverse strand, counting down.
AGCATTTGATATGTTTACAGTACAACAGAAATAGTTTGAGAGCATCTGCAGGTCAGCCACTGGTTTCCCCTGAGTAAATTCTATTCTGCTTCCTTGCTGGCTGTCTGCTCACAACTAGTCTTATGCCTGCATTCAATCAATTCAAAATCCCAGGTTTGAATATTGCACGTGTACTTTACACGTACAAGGTAACACTGGTTTCAGCATGCTATAGCCTGGATGTTACTCTAAAAGGAAAGAGCTCTTTGTTAACTACAAACTAGCTAATACTTCAAAAACGTAAAACTGATCTCAGAAAAAGCCTTCCAAAGCCCCCACCATTTGCTAGGCATTTCAGGATCGGGAAGGCAGCTATTCTATTTACCGAAATAAAAGAGTGTATTATGACCTCCCTTACCAATCACTAAATAAAATTCTCCTACAAAGCAAGAAATGATGAAAACACCCTGCACACAGTTTGTCACAGCAGGAGTTGCCAAGGACACCAGAATGTGACTTACATTTAATTCTGTCTTTATTTTTAAAATCTATTAAAAAGTATCAATCTCCATGGTAACTCAAAACATATATTCCTCCCATATAGTCTGATTAATACTTTGCAGTTTTTCTTTTACAGTCAACCTTTTCTTTGTTTGTTTGAAAATACGTAAGAACTGTCCAGTAGATCCTAATAATCTTAAGTGGTATCGTAAATCTGTATGTGGATGTAACTGAAAGGTGAAATGTACTGCATATATTGCTCCCTGTTATGCTGTTCTTCAAATCCAAGAAACTAGTAAGAAGTTCTGTGGTCTTCAAAGGAAACTAACTTTCAAGCCAGTTATAGTAACTTTTCAAGTTTTAATACGACTTGCTCACACACTAATCTTATTTTACTCTCCTAAAAACTTATGCCTACCCCTGATTCCTTACGGTTCACAGACTTCCACAAATCACTATGAGAGACTGATTGCATTAAATCTTGTAAACATACAGAAAAGAAAAATAATAATTATGGGAATCCTCTGTAATCTTAAAATATTAAGCACTTAAACTGAACTTCAGCAAGTTAGCACTAACAGGGAGATGTCCTGAAATGGACTGCATTTTACGGCAGTGAAAATATTAAGTGTAGATTCTACATGAGGACTGTTCCACCAAAGAAGAAACGTAGACATCCACCAAACACCTCCAAGAAGCCACAGTGAGTACATTTATGTAAATACAAGTCTCAATTTAAGAAAGCATAGGAAGGACTTTTACTCAACTTTCCAAAGACAACATATCTAAGCAGCATAAAAGCCTACAATTGTTGGTACAAAAACTTCTAACAGCCTAAGGTTGTGAGTAGATATAAATCAGTGTGATATTTCCATACTGTGGTCTTTATTCTGGTCTTCACAATTCAAGAAAGACATGGAGAGACTGGAGTAGGTCCTAAGGAGGGCCAGGAAGATGATCAGAGGGCTGGAGAACCTGCCCTTTGAGGAAAGGCAAAAGGAGTTCAGTCTTTTTTCCCTGGAGAAGGTGGCTCAGGAGGACTCTCATCACAGTACTCTAGGAGTGGCTACAAAGAGGATGGAGGCTCTCTCTTCACATGGAGAAGACATAGGGCAATGGGTTTAAGTTGTACCAGGAGAGGTTTCATCTCAACATAAAGAAAATTTTACAGTAAGAACAACCACTTACTGGAGCAACCTCCCTAGGGATGTGGCAGAGTCCCCATCGCTGGATGTTTTCAAGGTGCGACTGGACAGGGCGCTAGATAATCTCATCTAGGCTCCCTTTCCAACAACAGGTTGAACTAGATGATCTTTCAAGCTCCCTTCCAACCTGGGCTATTCTATGATTCTATGATTTATCTCTAGCTTCCCCTTCCATGACTGAACATACCAAGCCATAAAAATATCCACCTTATGTATACAACACTGAAGTGTTCAGCATTTTCTTCACGTACTCTCCATAACCCAATCAAGAAAAATGTTGAGGTATTTTCTAGTAATCAAATGACAAATCTGCTAAAAGCCTCTGATGAGGTTGCTAAGCAATCAGATGTTTTCCCAGTGCACTGTTCGCTTGGAGAAACTGAAGTATTCGCTTGGAGAAACTGAAGTACTAGAAGCTACTGAAAGTAGAAATATTTACTCTTAGTTTCCCTTATACTCTGTGCAGCACTTAACAGGACTATTAGCTGCCTCAAACTCTTATCTGAGCTCCTGGCCACTCTGTGAAGATCCATCCTTCATGCCAAACACAGAAAGACATAAAAATATCCACGATACTGCCAAACATCAGAACATAGGACTATGGATAATAAAGCGATGACTTTACATCTCTCTGTTAGTGTCAACAGGGGCCAGACAAGCTTTGAAGATTCTTTTTAGATATCTCTCACAATGCTTGAACAATCACCCTAAGGAACTTCCTATTTGTAGGTAATCTGGAAAATCACTCAGAAAAAGGAAAGAGGACTACATATACACGCAATACCATTTCTGTACACACACCCCAGCACAAATACCTCATCCTTCCACAAGTTTGCTTGCACAGAACTATAGGGGTGTATGAAATATGCTCAGACTTGACTTGAAGGAATTCTGTCCCTTCAAGAGAGAGGGCCTTGAGCAACCAGGTCTAGTGGGAGGTGTCCCTGCCCATGGCAGCAGGGTTGGAACTAGACGATCTTTGAGGTCTCTTTCAACCCAAACCGTTCTATGATTCTATGATTCTGAAGTAAACCTCAGATGTAGCATGTCTGGTTTAGATCATACCACACTGTTTTCTGTCTACGTATTTTAGAAAATGCATCAGCAGTTCCCTGTTGTATCAAGTATGAAGGAAAAGGCATCTCACTAAGTAAAGTCACATAAAATACTCCACTACAAGAGGGTACTACGTTAGTGATGCAGTGAACGGCATTTTTTTTAAAGACAGTTTTGAACTAATACTTCAATTTTAGGGCCACGCTGAAACACCCAAGTCAGGCAGATAGCTTCAATTGCACCAGGTTCTTTCACCCACTCTCCTTCCTTGACAGAATCCTCGGAAAATTTAAAAGGAGCCAATAGGAAATTTGTTCCAGACTCAGCTGGCAAAAATTCAATCTATTCCCAGCGCCATTAGGTCTTACTCCCAAAACTAAACAAAAAGTCACTCCATACTTTTCCCCTGTTCCCCTTCTGCATAAAAGTAGCAAATTACCTTTATTGATCTGACCAAATTCTAAATTGGGCAATTATGTTTGGTCTCTCTACAGTCATCTGCTATTTCAACAGAAATAGTCCTCATATCACATCTTAAACTCTGAGGAATTTTTTTTTACTGTTAAAATAGCTACTATGCGCCAACTGTGAGTTTCAGTGATCTCTTTAGCTGACTTAACAACTCACAGGAGTCTTGTATGACCTAATTAACAAAAGCTCACAGAGAATTTGCAGATCCTTTATTTAGAAGTAATATAAAAATAACAAATCTTATCAACACATACAGGGTAAGAAAGAAAGTTATCTACGTTACTGGTATGATTTTGCTGTCTCAATGGAAGTCATACACTGGTCGTGGCAACTACCTGAGAGCTGCACACATACATTTCACCATAACACCTGCAATTTTGCATCTTTTATACCCCTCTGTGCCTGCAGAATTCTCCCCAAGGTATGTTCTTGTTTTTCTGCTCTCTCTTCCTTGTCCCTTTGGAGTAGTCACAAGAACAAGCTTGGCTTCCCACAGTGGTACCAATAATAATCTTACTTTACTTAATATGGAACGGAAGAGGAAAGAAAAGTATTGGGGAAGGGAATCACTGACAACTTTTGTTATTAAGCCTTTGTAATACTGAGAAAGGACAAGTAGAACCTTTTTAAAAATTTCTTAGGCTTCCCCCAAAACAAAATAGGTATCTTGTCCAAAATTAAAGAACAATACTGAGTGTTTGAGCCAGACAAAACAGTAACAGAAGATACAGGATCCATACAGTCAGTGACAACACACTTACATGTACGTGTACACATACACTCACATACATACACACATCTGGTCAGCTCTGGTTTTCAGAAACTCTACCCACCTTATGAACAACTCAGTATACAATGTTTACACAGGACAGATTTTAAACACTCAATTCCTGTGAACTCCCTCCCAAAGATTTTGTACAATGGCGGTGAAAGTGGGAAAATCCAAACCAAGCAGGTTAAACAGAGCAGTGACCATTTGTGACAAAGTAGTTACTAAATCTTACTGTGCCTGTGCTCATCTTAGAAGGCTGGATACAGGCAGAGCAGAAAGCAAAGAGCTGCTTTTCTATTTTCCAGTGTCATGACACTGTATCCATCTGCACACAGACTACATATTCAAACAGGGGAAAAACCGTGCTCTTTTCATAGAATGGTTTGGGTTGGAATGGACGTTTAAAGGTCATCTGGTCCAACCCCCCCTGCAGTGAGCAGGGACACTTGCAACCAGAGCAGGTTCCTCAGAGCCCCGTCCAACCAGATCTGAAATGTTTCCAGGGATGGGGCATCAACCACCTCTCTATGCAACCTGGGCCAGGGTCTCACAACTCTATTGATAGTTTCTTCCTTTGTCTAGTCTAAATCTCCCCTCTTTTAGTTTAAAACCATCACCCCTTGCCCTACCACAACAGGCCTTGCTAAAAAGTCTGTCCCCAGAACCATAAGAGTAACATCATCTTTAGTCCTTTAAAAATATTAAAATATTTAAGCTCTATTACTGATTATTCAGTAACAAAAAAAAAGCTGATTTTTAGGTAGGCACAGAATTTTTAGCTAGGTTATTATTACTGCTACAAAAAACACCCAATATAAATAACAAATTCTGATAGCTTCAATATCAGTATTACTTTTATCCCTTTCCAATTTGAGAGAAACCTCCTGCATTTTCAAAAATCTTACGGTTTCTTAGCATTGAAAGGGTTAAAATATCAGAGTCTAACTACTCAGAGCAAAACATGATGTTACAGTAAAGCAAAGAACACATCATACATCTTTCTATTTCAAATTCATTTCAGGCACAGCTCTTCCTTTATGAACTCATCACACACAGATGCCTTTTTCTCCACAGCCTCAGCTTCTAGTTCTCCCAACTATTGTTTTGCTTACCAGACTATCACAGCCTTGTATAGCATAGTGAACTTGGGCTTCACTTTAATACATATTTCACAGACATACAAACTGAAATTACCACACAACTCTTGTAACTCAAACCTATTCAAGCCTCCCCACGCACAGTTTTTCCCTTGTAACACCATGGGCTCTCTGTGGTCAGAAGGAACCAAGAAAGATTGCCAATATTTTACACAAACTAATTTTCTACAACTATCTCTCTCAAGAGTTGTGCTTCACTTTGCCCTTCCATTTCTCACTGTTCTCCTTCCCCCTCCATTTTTTTGTTAGCTGAGCTATTTTATCTTGGAAGAACGTCACCAGTCACAAGTGGTGTTCCCCAGGGCTCAGTGCTGGGGTCACTCTTGTTTAACATATTTATCCATGATCTTGATGAGGAGATTGAGAGCACCCTCAGTAAGTCTGCAGATGACACCAAGTTAAGTGGGTGTATTGATGTACTTGAGGGTAGAGAGGCCCTTCAGAAGGACCTGGACAGGCTGGACCAATGGGCCGTGGTCAGTCATATGAGCTTTAACAAGCCCAAGTGCCGAGTCCTGCACTTGGGCTGCAGCAACCCCATGCAAAGCTATAGACTTGGGGAGGAGTGGCTGGAAAGCTGCTCAGCAGAAAGAGACCTGTGGATGTTGATTGACAGCCAGCTGAACATGAGCCAGCAGGGTGCCCAGGTNGGTCTCTACAACTACCTGAAAGGAGGCTGTAGGGAGGCGGGCATTGGTCTGCTCTTACAAGCTACAACAGACAGGACAGGAGGAAATGGCGTTCAGCTATGCCAGGGGAGGTTTAGGTTAGACATTAGGAAAAACTTCTACACCAAAAGGTTTATCAAGGACTGGAACAGGCTGCCCATGGAAGTGGTTGAATCACCATCCCTGGATGTATTTAAAAACCATCTAGATAGGGTGCTCAAGGATATGGTGTAAAAGTGGCCTGGTAGAAATCGACAATGGTTAGACTTGATGATCTTAAAGGTCCTTTCCAACCATTGCAACTCTGTGATGCTGTGAACATAGTATCCTCTTCAGGGAGTGTTTTAATCTCTCCAGGATTCCTACGTATTACATTCCAGTTCCTATTGTTTAACTGAAAGGCAAATACAAACCTTACAACGTATCTCGACAACATTACTAAAGCAGTTTCTTGGGATTTTTAATTGAAACGAACTTGGTCTTTCAAACCATTATCCAAAGAAGAAGTTCGCCAAAAATCAGGAGATGAACGTTTCAGCCCATTCAGAGACATTAAGAGATGCTGTACATTTGGTTGGGCAGTTGTCTTGCAGCGCCATACTACTGAACAATGGAACCATTTACCCGTACCGACCTACTGAAAACATCTGCAATAACAACCAGCATTTGAACTTTTGCTACAGTAAGAAACTTTTCTACACAGCTGACTAGGCACAGTAGCATGATAAATAACATTAATTATATTTCTTAGATGATTCTTATTACGGTTGGGAATAATAAAAATTTCTGCTGGTGCTGATCCACCAACAGGCAAGTATTTCCATTTAGTCTTCTAATATATTTTAAGATACGTCCTTACAACATAGCTTCTAGCCTGAATACCAATTACAAAATCCTCCTCCCAGCTCTGCCACATCCATTTGTGCACCTCCTCACACTTCCTCAGGCTCCAAATTTACAGTTTGTAAATGGGACAAATTTCTGTCACCCACCTAACAACGGTGTAGATTGTTCTTTCACGTCAGAAAGGCTGTGGTACTACATCAGCAGTCTTGAACACAGGAAAACACTGAAGGTGACCAAATGCTGACAGCTTTGCTGAGGGAAGTTGTGAAGTCTCCTTTCACAAGAAAATCAAACCCTGACTGGATGCAGTCCTGCACAACCTGGTCTAGCTGACCCTACTTGAGAAAGCAGTTGAAGTAGAAGACCTCAAAAGGTCCCTTCCAACTAAACAATTCTGTGATTATTTCTACATTAGAAATATATTTTTTTCTAATTTTTGGGGAAAACCCACCACAAAACAATTTCTTTTCTACTCTGAAGCTCTGCCAATTTCTTCTTGTCACGGAACAGATGCTCCTTACACAGTTCCATGAAAACAGTAAATTCTTTCCCTGTTATTTAAGAATGCAGTAACGTTGTGTGCAATGTTATAATAAGTATAATGAGCTAGAATAGAAAGCAGTGCCAGAAAGAAATTCACTAAGTGGAAGTTTATAGCCAGAGCTTTCTCTCTCCCCTTCTCCTCAAGGAACTAGTTTTAACAATAAAAAGGAAATAGTCTAGTAGAAAGGAAGTGTAACTCATTTGTAGGTAAAATTATTCCCTTTTCTCCAATTCAATACCATTGTCAGTATTACTGCTGTCATCTTCACCTGACACTAGGGAGAGAGAAAATCTTATAGTAAGAAAATAGGAAAAAAAAAAAAAAAAAGATTGCTTTGTTCACATACACCAGAGGTCATTATTGGAAAGGGAAGAAGACGGAGCACTAGGTATAAAGGTGGTATAAAAAAAGTCTATATGCCATGTGCCATCCCCTCCCCCTCCCCACACCAAGTTGGATCAGACACTACTTTCCAAGAAAATTTCTTCAGAGGCATATCATGCCCATGGAAGAAGTGGGAGCAACTAAAGTAAAACTGAACACGGCTGGTTATGCTAGAGAGACACTAGACTCATTTAACCGGATCTTTTCCAGTTTTATTTCCTAGATATCTAACTACTGTCCCCTCCAGTTTAAAAAAGGAAATAAAGCGGCTGCAGCTTTATGTAGTGGCATTTCTCTAAAGTAAGGAAAGAAAGGAAATTCATGCTTGTAGCACCTACAGTTCTTGATCCTAATCCTACAGTTATGGCTTGTAATTACTAAGCTAAAAAGCTAAAAGGGAAAAACACCAAACAAACAAAAATAGGAAATACAATACTTTCAAATATGCAAGTTATTCACTGTCTCATGGGATTTGGCCATTAAAAAAAGAGAACAAAGAGAAAGTAGAAGTAGTGACATTATGTGGCAGCAACTGAAAACTATATAAAATAGATTAGTATAAAACCCAATACACTTGTCTTGAGTGTTTAACAGATGAAGGAACAGTCATACAAAAAGACCTCTCTGAGTTCTTCCTCTTTCAAACTCTAGATGCTAAAACAAATACTCACAGACTGTGCTGAATAATTCTTTGAAGTCTTTGATGGGACTTCCATTTTGTGTTACTAAACACATGTATTATTTCTTACATATTTAAAAAACCCTGATTTTAAGGTGTTCTTATAGGACATGAAGGTGAAATTTTAGAACTGCTGAAATTTCCAAGGTACCTCATGTGAATCTCACAATCAGTGATTTTGCAGTTAGTGAACCCCCCACTAGACAAAATGAATCTAGCAATTCTTATATTGATTATGATTTTTTCCTAGTGGACTGAAATGCAAGCAACACATCTCCCAAAATATTTGAGAAGTAAAGTACAATGAGAAGAGAATTGTTCTTACCACATACAGCTGTTTCCAGAGTACAGCCCATTCCTGCAGTGTTGCCGTGACTTCCGTCACAACAGAATCTTCAAGGGGAACAACTGTTTCATATTGCCTACACAAGAAGGGAAAAAATTAGGAAAGATATCCTGTGAAAGGTGGAAAAAGACTTGAGTATCAGTACAGTAATTTGTAAAATGCCAGAACTTAATTTGTTTGAATTTGTTCAACGTAAAGGAAAATATCTTAAGAGGAATATTTTCTGTGTTGTAACACTGAAGCAATTCCACAGTCACATCAACTGTTTCTCCATTATGTTCCACAAGAATCAGCTTATGTGAAGCATTTCCTAGTTAGCTGTTCAAAATACGTAATTTTGTTCTAGTCAAGGTTAATGAAAACACTTCTCCTGATTGTAACACGTTACATTAACTTGCCTGTTAAGTGGAGTCCTTCACAGTTTGCGTCCCTTTTCTCTAAGCCAGTCCAACACTTTTCTCCTTCACAATATGCCAGCCAATATCACTAGCACCCCAAAGTTACGCAGCATCAGTATTACAGTTGCCCTTACAATCTTCATTTAGTCCCTTTGAGGGTCAGCATACAGGTCAAGATTATCAGAAATCACGTATTTTTCTACAGGTAGTTCAATAAATTTACCTGCAGCAACATATGAACTACAAATAAAGACAGTGAAGCTAAAATATTTTCATCAGAGCGTAACTGAGCCATTCTTTGTCTTGAGGCTGGAGGGCTGGATCCTTTCGAAAAGTTTCAAAGTAACAGAGCTACCTTGTCAGCTAGGTCTCAGTGAAAATCTACTAAGAAATGACATGGGCTGTCTACAAGCCAGTTCCCTCATAACAAACAGGAATATACAGAAATTTGCCAGTGAAGAAACAAGCAGAAATGAAAAATATAAATACAGTTCTTTAAAATGGGTGTGTTTCAGATGATACCTCTGAAGTTACAATTTTATGAGCAGAAGTGAAAAGGAATAACGAACGGAACTGATTCTTGCTATATTAAAAACAAAAGACACCCCAAAGCTCTGCAGAATTACATATAATTTTCAAACCCTAATACCCAACAAAAGATACAATGAACTAAAACCACTCTATACATTTTAATAACTGTTTCTTGGATTCCCTTCTACATGAGAAGCACTGCAGCTTCTTAGCAAGAAGGTCAAATACTCACCCTCTGTTACTGACGATTGCCTTTTTCAAGTGAATATAGTTTGCAGGAAAAATCCCCTGCAAAAGGAAGTTAGAAAAAGAAATTTGCAGTTTTTAGCATTTATACCCTAGGCCACAATAAATAATTGCTAACACACTTATTGAAAAAAAACCAACCACCACCCAAACACTGTGCCAAAGAAGCTGCCACAGTGAAAAGTCAACATTCAGATTAGTCACAATTGATCATTTTAACCCCTCTTAGAACAGGCCAGCAAACCGAATCAAAGCTCCACCTTGAAAGATGGATTCCTTAATAAGTAAGTTTAGCAAGTCTATTCAGTCAAAATATACACAGATCCAGTCTGAGTACTTGACACTCCCGAAATCTCCTGGAGTGTTGATAACATCGTTGCACAGGAAACATGCTCTGGTATAAAAACCATGGGTAAGTGCAGCAGGACTCTCTAATCCGACACAGCTGCCTTGAAAGGGACAAGACTGATTTAAAAGAAAACATTTCATTTTAGCCAACTGTCTTCCTACTGCAAAGACTGTGTGAGCCCAGTAATCCACTAACAGGCAACAAGCAAGTAGGAGAAAGGTGTCACAAGTTGGAAGAGTTCAGAGAACAGCCTTCAATTAGCAGAAAGGAATGAGTAACAGGTGTAACTAGCAGGAGCTGGAGACTGCTGGAGAGATGCAGGCTGGCCGGGACAGCCAGTAAAGCCGCAGCACAGTGTCAGTGGGCTTCCAGACCAGCTCTCTGCATCAGTACGCCACATCAGGACAGATAACGAGGACACGGGTTTAAAATAATCAGAGCAAACAAGCCCACCGTCAAATTTGTGTCCAGCCCCCATCCCAGCCTTTCACTAAGGAAAGCAGTATGGTGTTGCTTGCATACCCCGGAGCTATCCCGTTCTCCCTCTTTCCAACAAGAAGCTCTTTAAACCCACTCGGGATAGCTCCAGTTATTTGCCTTTTGCTGTTCCCATGAAGGGTGGATTCTAACCTTGCCTGTGCCATTGTGGTGTTGTGTCATGAGACATGGGGAAAAGAAGTAATTGAAACTAAACTCTTCATAGCATTCCACTATCTCGTTAAACACACGGCCCTGAGTCCTCAGCGTAAACTCGGTGTGAGAATGGCAAGCCTGTGCTTCATTGGGGAATACAGGATCAGCACCGGAAACCTTCAAGTCAAAAACCAGCTGACAGCCTCTGACAAAAACGTCAGTAATCAAGTGTGGCCTTTAAATTTTTAGAGCTTTAAAACAGTAAAATTTAGGAAGAAAAATTTTCATGAGGAGGTTGAAAGAAATTCTAAATAAAGATTATTTTAAATGCTAAGAAAAATGCCTTGTTTTTCATAGACAAGACTGAAATTGCAGAAAGAAAAAAGATTAATGTAATAGGAATGGCTTCATCAGGAAAAAAAGAAAAGAATGCACATGCTTTCAGTCACACAGAAATTGGAAAGGAACAAATACTACTTCAATTTCTTGTTTGGTTCACTTCCAGATCACTTTCCACTTTGGTTCACTGTTTGTTTCTGTGATCCTGTGCTGGTTACCTAAGAAACCAAGGAAGGTTTGAAGGGCTCTCCTATCAAAACTGAACATACATGCAAGTAGAAGATGTACCAACACACAATGAATGTAGGTTACTCTCTCCCCAAGAGTGTGATAGCCATGGAAACATAATATGAGTAGTGTCATATTCCATAATACAGGTAAACATGAGGAATCTGGTACTCTCTTCCTTCGAAATACAACCTATATTTAAACCCAAAGGCAGTGAAGTGATGCTTACACACAAGCAACTATTTACATGTTTGGATACAGACATTTTAAAAATATGAACTTTTTGCAAGTGCATATATATCAGAACAGTCAAAAAAGTTCTCCCAGGAGCAAAACAGGGATATGACTGGAAAACAGCCAAATGCAGGGGTTAAACTGTAAAAATCTCAAAAAATAACAAATTTACAATATCCTTCCATCAGACTTTTTTCAAAGTTGTCTTAGATTAATAATGCAAATTATTAAATGTGTTATTTTAAAATCCTGAATTAAGTAGTGTAAGATGACCCATCTATGCTTTTCTTAGGGGACTAGGGTGGAGAGGAACAAATTGCACAAGATTTGTAACTGTTGGAAAGATTACACGTGAGGAAGGTTTCTGATCCTCTGGGTGACTAATGAGTATCGTTCTCTCAATTTAGAAAATAAATTCAATCCTCCCACAGGAAAAAAAAATTTAAGAGAAGTAAATTCCTGAGGGTAGGGAAAATGAAAAGTTTACTGGGTTGCAACAGCAAAATATATGTCATCTCCCACTAGATTAAAACATGTATTCACACTTACCTTTACATTAGGCTTCTTAATGGAAACGCCTCTGTACCAGCCTAAAACCAGATGAAACACACTACATTAATTTGTGGCATTGCTAACATTACACAGAAGAAAACTGACTGACAACTACACAGTTACTGAGATCATCTCACAAACCAGCTCTGCCTCACACAGGTCAACATTTTTAGAGTTCCTTTTTTCTTTTGTATTGTGGGGTTTTTTTGGGGGTGTTACTTCTTTGGGTTTTGTTGTTGTATTATTATTATTATTATTATTTTGCTCTGCAACGATGACAAGCAACTCACAGCCTGGAATTCTCCTGTTTATTCCCACCAGCTTAATACACTTAGTGCACTCACAATCATTAGCCACTGTGACGAAGATACATTCAGCGCTCAGGCAGGAATCTATACTGAACGCTTTTCTTATGTGCTGGTACCTGAGTCTTTTCTTAGTGTCTATCTTAAAACCCCCAGACCTCAAAAAACTGTCCTTTTAAAGACAGGAGAAGCCATTATCATACATTTCTAATATTGCGTATACAAATTCAAATCCTTTGCAAATCTCCAGTCTTAGGTATGTCTGTGAGACTAAAGAACAGACCTAAGGATCTAATTTCACAATAAATCAGGGGTAAAAGCTGAAGCTGCAAAAGCTACAACTTAAACTGAAGAACCCCATTACTCCTATGTTACACAGGTGAAATGTCACTCCACGCAAGATGCATCACGAAAAAAGGGCTGAAAACACCATCCAGTTTAACAGTAAGCTGCTCCTCCATACCATAAGACACACAAAACTACCTTAAATTGTTGTTAAAAACATGCTGCTCTCCTCATATCTGTGTCTACTGCTCCAGCCCCAGAACATAAAGCTAACCCTTAAGACCAGAGTGTGGGCGAAGAAGAAGAGTGCCAGGGTACAAGCTCTCTGAAGAAGGCCTGGCCATCTCTGGCCACCAGGAACTTGTGGGCAAAGCTGGCTAAGCCCAGCTACTACACAAGCAGGGAGTTCAGCTGCCTTCAGTCAGTTAACTGCCTTCATGTCACCCCCAAAACACAACAATTTCACATAATCTAAATCCACTTTCCACAAAAATTACACAAGTTTTTCCAGACACTTCCTACTTTTAATTTTTGGTTTTTTTACAGAGGACAGATATAATTTCATATCTGCAGCATTCAAAAGGACACGAGGAAAACTTGTCAGCAATTTGCTACAGAGGAGAAGAACAGAGCAAAGTAACTGTGCATTTTGTCTCAGAAAAAGGACTTTGTATTTGGCTGAATTATGACATGAGTCTAATTTAGAGGCTCAGAACTGGGGAACAGGCCTTTGATTTTGTTTTAAAGACAGCCTGCTAGTCCTGAATTATTATTCTTTAAAGGAAATCTGAGTCAATGTAAAAGAAAATAACTGATGAATTCAAGACATTAGCAAATCTTAGTATGGAGAAATTTAAAATCCATCTCCTTTATTACACAAATTTCTCATGAAGATAGGATATAACACAAAGATTTGTTTTCCCATTAAATTATTGACTATATTAAAAAAATAAAGTTATTTTTTCAATTTATTTCTTAGTTGATTGAGCTTCATGGCAAACTTATCAATACAAACACATATGCACAAACACATACAGATCCTTAAAATGAGTAATTTTTAAAGCTCCACACAACTGTGCCTGCAACATCTGCTTTTCAGTATCAGATGCTACATATTTTTAAGGTCACAGAAAAAAAAAAGCATTTATCCTGTGATTCATTGTTACCACTGTTAAATACAGCACTCTTTTACATTCATGGGCTCTGTACCTTAGAAATAAACATACGTTTTAAGCTTTAAGACAAACAGAATGGCAAACTTCTCAGTAAATACGGAACAAAGTGGTTTTATCTAAGTTTGCAAACACGACTGTAAAAGTTCAAACAAAATCCAATAAAGCCGGTGTCTATTAATGACTTGGATGTGCAGGGTAGAGGATGAAACACATTTCCAGAAAAGCTCCCTTATTTCCGAGTTTATTATTCACAGAACAACTCTGTAAACACATACCTTTTAAGCTTTGAAGAGCTGTAAAAAACAGAAATGGAAGGACCCCTGAGAAATCACCTAGCTCATCCAAGTGATGCCTCTAAACCCCTCCTCGCAGATGTTTAGCCTGTTTTCAACAGTGTTCAATAATTTATTATCAGGACTGAATAACTCAGCACTCCCTGCCTGTGGAACATGATCCATACAAACTCCACAAAACCTAAATTCCAAGGTATTTCTGCGCAGTATTCCAAGGAAACAGAGTATATTTCTGCTACTCCACACGGTTTGAAACTGGTAGTGCTGCACAGGCATCTTATTAGAAGAAATAATCAACAGCGGGCAAGGAAACTGCATGTAACAGTAACAGTTTGGTATAGTACCTGAAAACCTAGAGCACGCATGTCAGGTGGAGCTGGCAAATCCTCACTGGACAACTTATTTCAGCGGCTCAGACAACATACGTGCCCTTCATAACCTGAACTTTCTTTGCTGCTATTTGAATGCAGGATTTTTTATTTTGGAGAACATAGAAACAATTTGTTAACTTCTCTTTTGTAGGTACTTTTATAAATTTAAGAAGTGGTATATTTCCCTTTAATCTTGTAGACTGTGTTCTCCAGATCTTAGTTTTCATTTCTTTTTTCTTTTTCAGTGTGGTATAATATTACTAGAACCACCCTTCCCTGTTTTAAGTTTCCTCCAACTCCACGCAAGCAAGATACAGTAGAAAGAAGACCTCACCAGAACCTGAAAGCACTGAACTGAAAAACATAATTCCTTATTCACTTCCAACGAACACCACCAAAACCTCATTCTGTACCTCGAAGTAAAAGCTATGAGGAAAGGTACAATGCCTTTTTAAAATATATATTTAGAAAATTGCATCTGCATTACATTATTGACTATAATGAACTAAATATTCATTCTGGAATTAGTCTTAAGTGGATTAATATTGATCCAATCATATGTTTTAAAGAATATTTTATTTTGGAGAACTTAATCACAATAGTCATCAGATCCAGGCAGGTGCTTCAACTGTCATCACAATACGCACTACATGGTTAGGCCTCAATGTTGACTAATGTCTTTAGAGGTTACATACTACCAATAATTAATTGTTAATATTTCAGAATTATGCCATTCATTTTGTAGTGACACATGGCCTTTAAAGGGTACTGACTTGAATAAAATAGTGAGAAAGTTGGGATTTAAAATCAAGAGGCAGAAAAACTTGGCTATGAAGTCACAAGAATTTTGTGAATAAGTTGATGTGAAACAACAATCATGAGTGTCCACAATTTGAACAGATTAACCGTCCAAGTAACTGTTGTCCAGATTAACTGATAGCCAAAGGCCTATCCCATACCATATAACATCATTTACTGTAAGAACACCAACAGCCAGTCCGTTAGAAGCACCATTCTAAGCAGTGTCCTCTTCGGGATAAGAAAGAACGCTAAATGTATCCCAAACAAGAGTGATGCATTTCAAGTATTACATCATCATCAAAATAAAGCAGATAAAATGGTGAAGACATTCTAGAACAGGTGAAAATACCTTTGCTGATACAGATGACACTGCAAGCAAATTTTGGTTTTTTTCTTTTTCTTGGATCACACAGGAAGGCAGACACAGGATGAGTCTACTGGTACCTGACGTCTGAACATCTGTGAGAAGCTGGGGCTGAACGCAGCCATTTGTGAGGCACCTTAACATCACATTGATGTGTAATTCTGGGTCATGACAAAGCCACATACGTGACCAATTTTGATGAGAGGAGGTGCAAAGCGTTTTGTTTCTTTGTTCTAAAGAAACATAGTATGATGCCTCAGTAAAACAGAACTCTCAGAGCAGGAATTACGTACTCTTTCCTAATCTAGCAGATTTTGAACACTTCGTGCTTTACATTCTCAGTACACACAAGACAAAGGCTTAATTCTCCCTGTAGGAGAAAACGGGATGAATTGTATCCATTCTGGTGTGTTCTGGACAAGTCAAAGTCTTAAAACCCTGTTCTACCGTTGCTTTTACATGTACTCTACTGCAGAGTGCAGTAGATAAACCAAGCAAGCTACCTGAAGCAACAGAGCCACACTGCAGTATCCATGCCAGCTACGCCTACCATGGAGTCTAAACATAACGTTTCTAAGGTGAAATATAAAACTCAGGAAAAAACCATGATCCTTTACAGCTGCTTTTTTCAATACCATCTAACAATATTTAATGCAAGCTAAGAAAAGCAAAGGGTAGGTTGATCTACAGCTCTGCCCTCTGTATACCCTCCACATCAAATAATCCCTCAAAGAGCTGCAAGAACTACTTCCATCATAATAAAACCGGAGAAAAACAAAAGGAAAAATATCCTGTTATGCCTGTTCCCTGTGCACATTAAGATCACCGCTTGCCCATAAATTTTCCTCAAAAATGCATTGCCTATACATATAGTCACACTGTAGGTTACTTGCAGGCCAGTAGTAAAAGCTGAATTACTTAGTAGTACATGCAAGAATGTGTCCCTGTCCTTCCCTTTGTTCCTTGGGCTTTTTCAGCTATAAACAGCATTCAGCTTCCCGCTTAGCTCCTCTGAACCCCAGAGTCCAACAAGGGGCCTCCGAAGAGGCAGAACAGAAAAATGGATTATGAATGTACACATCAACATCCCATATCAAAAAAATACTTAGGTAAATAGCACACTTTTCACCGACAACCACCTGTACTTATGGAAATTCACAGTGTGGGAAACCTGAAGCTGTATTACAGAAACCTGTACACTCTTAGATAAAGAGTGAATAAGTTTTTCCAAAGATGTATCATACTCCGAAGTCTCCGCCATAGTGCAACCCTAGTTAAATTGCACAAGGATCTCTGGGGCAGGCCTGCACACTTCAATCTCTTAATCTAAGCAATTAGAAGAGCTACCAACATTTTTGTATTTTTACTTGAAGGTGCCTTGAACAAAATGGGATATTCTTTCGAAAAGCCACCTCGTAACCTTTTCCAGATTTCCACTTAACAAGAGCTCTGTCACAGAAAAGCTCACCTCTTTTGAGCGTTCAGTAGCAGAAAACCAAAAGGGTCCTTATTGAAAGGTATTGATCTGTTTTTCAGAAAAATAAAGCTTAAATATCCCGGTTAAATAAAGGAGCATCAGCTGCAGACTGTAGGAAAACAATTCCACATATAAGTTTCTCGACAAATAGAATTCCGAAAATAAATTACATAAGTATTTATGGTAAGTCCTAAAGTTAAAGCTGGTTCTAAAGAAAGTACTGTTAGTAGAATCTGCTACAAGAGCTCAAACCTTCTTTGTCCTGCAAAACTAAGTACACTTTGCAGCAAGGTGAGTAACCCTCAAACCTTTTGCATACACTAGCCAACAAACAACTGCTTTTACCCTTTAATCTGCATATAAGCTGCTTTGCAGAGCTGAAGGTACTCAAAGTGACCCAGAAGAGGGATGGTAACAGTGTTTAGCAAAAGCTTCTTGATGCTGAAGCCACTCAATGCCAAGGCCACTCTGTTCTGAGCTTGACGCTCTGAGCAGCGCCAGGACAGGATGAGCAGCAGATGAATACCCAACCCAGGCTGCCAACACCATGTCAGGGAGCAGCCTCATGCCAACAGAGCCACAGGAATATGCTAATTATGCAGTCAGAGATGCCACAACAAAAGCAGAAGAGATAGAACGTGTTTTCTCTTGGTGTTAGCCAAATAGAGAGCCATCAAGAAGCCTTTCCTGTGCTCTAAAAGACTGGTTTGAACAACTAGGCAAGACCTTCTGCAGCAGCTGCATGGGTTGAAGAGATTTCACTGGCAGAGCCCACATAAGGCAAAGACAAAAGGGGATGAAAAGGGAAGAAAGGCAAAGAGGAAAATGGCTATCTCAATGGAGACGTCTTTCTAAGGGGAAACCCATACTACTGGGAGTGAGTCAGTCTGGCCCAGCAGCCACAGGCCAACTCCCAGCTCCACGTGGAAGGAAATCTGCTCTGCTCCCACAGCAATGACAGCCTGAACTGTGATTCCTCACTCATCTGTATGGTACCACATGGAAACACGGCAAGGATAACACGGGTAAAAAACACAGAATTCTTCAAGAATTGAAGAAAAAACCCTAATTGCAAGCTATATCTGCTGCTTAAGCATCCCAAATACTGGAAAGCCTTCATTTGACCATGCTGCCACTGCTGGAATAACAGAGGGAAACTTTAAATATATTACATGCATAGCTTAAGAACCCTATTTTTAACATACACACATCAAAACCATGTAAATAAACATTTGTGTGGATACCAGAATTTGCATGGGTAAGATTTTCTTTCAACTGGAACCTAAGGCATCAGCTAGCTTCTCTTTTCTTCAGTGAATATATAAAAGTCTCAAGGTAATAATTAAAGTCACTGAAGTTGTAGCATTTTTAACCTAAAGAAAGCTGTTCCCTAAGAATAAAAATAAATGGACTAACCAGGCATTTTAAACTTACTCTAAATGCCACTAGTTACTCACAGCTACTGCCAATGGCAGGGCAATAGCAGAATGGCTTGAAAAACTGCATGTTGTTTAGAATGCGCTTGTCCACATGGATTTCAAGCAATGAGCATGCTCATGCTTTGTCACTTGACAAAAGAAAACTCTGCCCTTTGGCATTTAGAGGTGGCATCTTATTGCCGCACCCTTTCACCTCCCCAACAGTGTGGAAAGCAGAGAACATCACTTATGTTTCAACTCTTTCTCAGTGGCAAGATTATAGGTGGAAGGGCACAGAGAGGGGAAAGCTGTGAAAGACACACATATGTACAACTGGTACCGTGAAGAACATCTATTACCTTTGAGGGAGACCACTGGAGGACCTGAGCCCTTTGTGCAAACTACCTGTAAAACCACCCTAGTAACATGACATGCTTTAGAATGTTTGGGGAAAACGTGGATGAAGCTTTTGGTAGCTTCAGAGGAAAGATAGACACTAAGTCCACAGGTTTGAACCCTATGAGATTGGATTACTGGGGAGGGAAGGAGGGAAGCAGTGGGAGGTGTCTGAAGACAGGGTCAGAAAACAGTGCTTTAGACATTTGTGGTCTGGTGTGAAAGCACAGAGAGTGGCAGGTACAAAACTGACTGAAATTCAAAAGTCCCAATTTCAAACACGTGAACAAGATCCGTATTAATAAAGACAAGTGTATGTCATTGCATTTAATTTAAAATATGTACAACCACAATAAAAGAACGCTTTAAAAAACTGTTATCTGCCGTAAAGAGACAAATATGTGCATTTGTATGTGTGTGTGCATATGCACATGCTTCTTTACTCTGCAAATACATACAAAACCTAGCTGCAGAGGTACTCAAGAACCTGCCATAGGAAATTCCCTACTTCTCCCTTCAATTGTTCTAAACACAGTGACTGCTTTTTACACCAGTAGCTACAAAAGAGCACTCGCTCTTTTGTAATAATAATAATAATACAGTTATTCACTAAGTCATTATGATTAAAAATAAGCACATTCAGAAGTATAGCTAATATCTGAATCTTTGTCAGCCTTGAATTCTTCAGCGAGAATCCAGCTTTTCTTCCAAAATCATTCTTCACATCACTAGAAGGTTTGCGTGTATGTGAATCCTTTTAACCCAGACAACGTCCCTACTGAAGAGAATTAGGCACAAACTATTCTAAGAAGTGAAGCTGAAGCGGCAGCAGATCTTCTGTCAACTCCCACAGTAGTGACCCTTGCTTGCATGGGTTAATATTCATTTATCCAGTTTGTCTGGTCAAAAGAATCACTAGCAAATAATGCTGAAGTAGAAGATGAGGTACCAAGGACCTTGTTAAACAACCGCTTAGACAAGAATGCTTAAAGAACAACTACCTTTTTTTTTCTTTTAAGAACCTGCTTTGCACATTTAGTGAGCTTTTTTTGCATAATTCACACATGCAAGAGCCACAGCACAGACCATGTGAATATTCAGATGCGTTTCATATTCTGAGTTCCAGATGTCATTATCAAAATTAATATATACTTTAATATATGTAAAGAACATGATAAAGGCACCTCAGCCAAGCTGACAGGATGGAGGGCTTAAAAAGCAAAACCAAAAACATTCTGTACAAACTCCTCCTCCCACTCAGGAAAGCACTTTTTCCAAGGGCCTCATTTCTCGGCAACTTGAAGACTGGCACGAATTGCCTTTGAGGAATAATTCTCAAAACTACTGGCAAAGGAAGTCTACTGAACCTAATTATTGTAACACTGTAAAAAGACATTGGCTCATCTTTTTGCTTTTCTGTGAGCAACCTGCTCCTTTGAGATTGTGCTTTTATTCCTCTGAGTTTTGAAAGTTTCCTTGATTACCAGAAGTGGTTTGAAAACATCATGACTGCTTTCAGAAATACATAAAATACAGTTATATACCTTAAGGTTTATACTATACCATGCAAAGTAACAAATTTTTCCTGAGCTTGCACCATGTACAGATTCACAAGACCTGGTAGAATGACTACAATCAACACCCAGTGCTCGAGCAAAGCTTAGTCCATTACACTGCGTGTATGCCTTTAAAAACCACTATCATTTGCAGGTATAATACTACAGGCACTCTCTACAGCATGCTTCTTCACAGATTAAATGTCACTAGTGCAGTGCAAAACTCTCACTCAGAATTTTTACAAGTGTAGGTGAAGAAGCTACTACTTTTGTAGAAAAATTAGCACGTAAGAGGCCACTTCTTCATCAAGAGTTAAGTCAGCAGCTAAACAAACAAAACACCTGAGTACAACAAAAAGCATCAAGAGCAAAAGCTCCAGGCACAAGAGAAGAAAAGCAGTCTTCTGACAAGCATGCAGAAGGTTTGTGTAGCAACTTGAACAGTAGAGATGAAAAATGACTGTAAACTGAACAAACACAAACCCAAACACATCTTTGTGCAATGTTGATTTGGAATTCAGATTTGTGGATCTGGTTTTGAATCTGTTTTAACACTTCAGGATTAAGGTTACGTTATTCCACCTCGGCTACAACGAAACGTGTTCTCATACTGTATCCTGCCAACCTTCTTCTCAATAGGCATGTTTTACACCACTTGCTTACTCTAAATATTCAGATGAAAAAATAATTATCCTTTAAAATAGAACAAGTTCAATCATACTATTCATGTGAATAAAGCAGAGGATTAGGACATTCCATTTACTCACACACAGACACCTCCAGCCACATAAGAAAGAACTATAGTTATAACATATTACAATGGTATTTTCCTCTAGATACAGAAACCTCACATGGATAAATGCAAAGCAAACCCCTCTAAACCCATATTCTTTACATTTTTTCCAGTATTGATCCCAAATGATTTACTAATCTATTTCATAACTAATATTTTTCACATGTTCAGACTTTTCTAAATAATAAACACTGATATACTTAATAGAAACGTGTAACAGCAAGACTGAGAAAACACAGCTTAAAAAGACACCGATTATATATTTCAAATGATGAAAATTCATTCTAAGACCCAATTACAATAAAGCAATCAGGTCAGGGTTCGAGATTTTCTGGACAGATGGTTAACTTCAAACACACTGACCCCCTATCAGACTGGATTAGTGCCAAGAGCACTCAGCCTTTCCTACGGAAAGTGGGTCAGATTAGGTTTTATTCAAGTGCTTTGATTTGATGCATCATGATTTCCAAACGACTTATTAAAACGTGCTAGATTGAGGTATTTGTATATTCTTATATAGAAAACAGGATTCCTCCTGGGACATCACACTTACCTTCGCATTTCTCTAGGATCTGGACAGTTTCACCCAGTTCCAGGACCAAGCCTTGTGGTACAGCTCCTCGGAAGCTGCATATCACTAGAGGGTGGGGAAAAACAGAGAAAGAGAGACATATGAGGGTTGAATCGTTGTGTGAATTTTTCCTCTAAGCACAGCACTTCAGCTCACTCCTCACACAAAAATAGCTATTACATAGCTGCCCAGAAAACCTGCCAGCCAACTTTCCCTCACCAGATATCTTTATTTCAGCCTTTATCAGAAATTAAGCTCAGCAGCAACATAAAAGCTGTGCTTTTTGAAACATTTTTTAATTAAGCAAGGCTTGTAATCACTTTAATCACCAACCCCTGATTCCTATTGCATACAAAGACTTCCTTGTCTCAATTCTTACTCTACTACACAACTCCTCAATGGAACAGGCAGTCCTAACTGCAAAGATTATAACAGCAAGTCAACAACAGGAATTACTCTCCTCCAAGTTGAAACTATTTCACGTACCAACCGTGCAACAAATACACCGCAAAAATCCCATATCACCACATGTCATTATATTTAAGCAGATATGTAAAAGAATACATGAGAATCTGTACTTTTCATAAGCACTAATATGTATCTTAAATATTCTTCTAGGTATCTTTAGTTTTCATTAACCAAGGAAAATAAGAACCCTTCTTTATTTTTCAGAAAATTCGAATACAATCCCAAAATTGCTACATAAATCTCAATTTTAAAAATAAATTTTAAAAATTATTAGAGTGTATGATGATATATCCTTTAACTCTATTTATCAAACTACAGTAGGAACATGGACATGGGTAGTAACCTGTAACATGACACATCAAAATAGAGGATGAATTACAAATGAGGTCCACCCTCCCACCAGGCCCATACTGCCGGTTCATCAGCATTTAAAAACTCACACAGGCACAGAGTTAATTCAGTCATTCAGGTACCTTCTCCTAAGTAAATACACGCCCAGCCACAGAGTACACCCCGTATGTCACCTACACGCACACTGCAAGTGGAATTCCAGGAGCTGAAATAGTGACCTCCAGTGGGCATCGTCCTTTTTTCCAACTGAAGGGAACACTCCCCTTGAAACGCAAACACTCGAGCTATAACTGAGATGTTCCCATGTGATGGAGCTGCACTTCATCTCCTCCCGCCGTACCTTTTCATGTCAAGGCCACTGACTCCCCATGACTACAGACTCTGTGCAGACTTAAAGCCGTTACCAAAAACTCTGCAGTGAGGGGAAGCACACCACGGAAACCAAGTCTATCATCTCCACCATCTACCACACAAACAAGGTTCATATTTCTTGACCTTGAATTTCCAAGAAATAACAAGAAAAGCATAGAAAAGCTTCCACCAAAATAAACCACAGTTTCAACCGTATATAGGGATTTCATAAAGGGAGAAAACTACATACACCAGGCAAATACCCATACCGATGAGAGTAACATGAGAAAGAATTTGAATCAAAATCTGAAGAGAACCAAACGGCATCCAACATTTGCTCTGCCACAGTAAGACTCAAGGCAGTCTCTAATTAAGAGGGGAAAAAAACAGAGACTCCATCAACAAACCTAAACTCTTCTCTCAGCTCATACAGCCCAGCAGAAGCCACTGCTGGTTAATGAGATTTTAAATTCTTGTTTACATCAGAGACAGGAGAAACATAACAACTGGCTCCAGACTGGAGTAACGCACACAACAGAATCCAAGAAAAACACTCAGCTTGTCAGCATTCTGGATTCATTCCTCCCCCATGAAGAAATCATAAATATGGATTTCCACCAAATAAAATCTACTTAATGCTTCTCCCAAAGTGCAGGAACACTGACAACTGCAAAAGCTTAACTGGCAAGATCAAACCTCTAATTGCTTATCCTTGCTGCTCCAGTATTTTAGATAGCAGTATCCTTTAAATACAGAAAATGCTTTCATTTTTTGTTTTTCTAATAAGCAATATAGGCAATTTTACCGAAACAAGGTATAAACACCTTATTTTTAAGTGCTTATTGCAAAATACAGTCCTATATTAAAATGACTTATACCTTTGGACCAACAAAAATACTAAAATATTAAAGACACCAGTCACAGGACAAATAAGCATTAGTGGTTGTAGTCAAGAGCGTAATTTGAATTGTAGAAAGATTACGCCTGACTGGTCTTACTCAGCTGAGGCCAGCAAGTAATAGTTAATCTGAAAAGCACTACTGCATGTTAACATGCATTAGACGTTTTGAATTGGCAACCAACAGCTGGCTTCCTATGACAACTGTTTACTATATGAAAGCTGCTGAATAAAGGATGCAGGTAGGAAAGAGACTGGACTTGATGCAATACTCCTTCTTTTGGTCATCAAATACTTGCCTGTTATGTAACAATAAAAAGTGAGCTTGGAATGAAAGCTAAAGGAAAGGTACCAGGAAAATAGAATACTGGTTTTTTTCAACTACTAACATAAATTTAAAAATACGGCCCAGAGTAATGACTTGAATATATTTAGGCTTACAGGAAGGGATTCTACTAGTCACACATAGAAAATCTGATCTAAGGACTCTACTGCATCAATAAGCAATCAGCTCTTTGGAATTCATAGAGTACTTTATTAATAAGATAGTCAAAGCTCTTTTCTTAGGTCTACTTGAGTCAAAAAAGAATAAATAACCAAAAATCACAGGACAGAAATCAACTGCTCCCATTAGCTGTAGATACAATCTGGATGATCACTCTCCACTGGAAAGTAAGTTCTCATACAAAAATAACATCATCTCATTTCCCCTCGCCTTTAATACAGCAGTATGAAATCTAATTCCTTCATCAATAAATTTGTAGTCATCAATAAATTATGTAAGTCTCTTCTGTTTGACAGCTTTAATAATCTACACGGTATGTGAATAGCAACATGGATATTTTCAACATAACAGAAGCCAGCTGACTTTCCAGCCACACTAAATGAAAGTCTGGAAAAATTAAAGAACTCAGGTAAACTGGCCCAATCCACTAAACCACATCTTGTTAAAACTGTGTAACAAGAACATAATTTAACATCTGTGGAATAAAAAAAGAATGGTGTAAACAGCTACTGATTATGACAGAATCCCAGAAATTTGAGGCTATTTTATAGCCTGATATATATTCCAAAGGTCACTTCCAAAGCTATGGATGTTACTTGTTTGTTAAGCTAAAGATGCGTTATGCAACACAACCTTATTTGTGTACCTTTTAGGTACACAATTCTTCTTAGCAGTATTACTCGAAAAATATGAACACAAACGTGTAAGGGAAAAATGGAAAAATTTAACCATTGTGGATAAAATAGTTTACAGAGAGGACTCCAACAGCTGGCTTCTGTCCATCAGGCAATAACTCTCCCTCATTTCTTACAAGAGACATCCCCTTGGTCACCAGAATACAGGAGTAACACATCATCAGAAGCAGCACACAGCAAAGCTTTTACCCACCGGTTAACAGATCTGCAAAATCCCTCTTGGACTCCAGAACAAACTGCT
Source organism: Eurystomus gularis (assembly GCA_013400335.1). Classification (NCBI taxonomy): domain Eukaryota; kingdom Metazoa; phylum Chordata; class Aves; order Coraciiformes; family Coraciidae; genus Eurystomus; species Eurystomus gularis. Next base: position 222,216 of record VZZY01007305.1, on the reverse strand, counting down.
GAAATATTTAACATCTATTTTCAGATATCAACCCCCCTTGCCATCGTTCAGGTTTATACAGAGGTCGTAGTTCCCGTTCATGAAACATAGCTTCAGCCAGTGGTTAAACTCAACATTCTGCCAATGAGGAATGCTTTGAAAAAGCACCACACAACACCTCCAGGAGTTATCTCCTAGTCAGCGGTTCCTTAGCTGGGTCACTTGAACTGTATCAAAGTGGGCTGCAGCAAAAGAAACCCTTCTCTCTGCACTCCTCTAATCCATGAATGAGAAAGGCACAAACTAGCTCACACAGCCAGTTACTTTCAAGCTGTAGCAGACAGTATGAGGGAATTGGGAGGTATAACGTATAGGAACAGGTGGCATCGGAATAACATCTTGGAAAGCCAAAGATCCAGGAGAGGACAGATTCAGAAGTGTTTTCCTTGCCTATGGACATGCCCTAACACAGTATAAGCAGCTGCATTTTAAGTCACCAGCAGTAAGAGAAACAGCTTCAAACAAACACGACATCTTAAGAAAGGGCCAACGCGTCTTTGCAGAGCTTCCTGATTCTCATGTGGCAGGTATCTCAAGGAGCTGCTTGTTGCATGGACAAGGGAGACCCATTTGATACAATCTAGTCGGTTTTAGAAAACCTATTCTGAAACAGGCCCTGTCAAAAGCTCTTGCAGAAACTGAGCTTAGCTGTGATAAGGCAGGAAGGCATTTGCACAGACACGTAACTACTGAAGAGATCTGAAATAGAAGAAGTAGCCAGTTTTCTTAGTAAAGACGGCTTTACCCACAAGCTGTAAAGGGATCTCTGTTGGAGTCTTTGCTGTTTAAAGTATTTCTAAATGATCCAGAAAACCTGATCATTTAGAGAAGTGACGAAGTTTGTGAAGCCACCCAAGCTACTCAGCTGCAGACGGACGTAAGAATATGAGTAGAACTGGCAGATGTACACCACGTAGTTAATCTACATGGTGTTCCATGAGGGAAGAACAATCCCCATTTCACATACAAAGCGGTTGTCTCTCCTCTTGCTATTACCACCACAATGAGAGAAACCATGCAATGTTATTCAGAGCTACTATCGTAAGCTCAAGGCTCAGGCACCGTCAAGCACCTTTCCACCACCCCGTCACAGCAGAATACTATCTTGGGGAAAAAGGGAAGACACCATTACCTGCAGTTCTGTATAAAATTAACAACGAAACCCCATGTGCCAGTGACATGTAATGCAACCCTGCCTGTTACACCAATTTTTCTGTCACGTAAAGGGATATGAGTTTACAAGGTGGGTGTGGAAGGCCCTCCTGTCAAGTCATGAGGTTCAGAAAAGACTCCCTTGCTTTCTAGACTCCTTCTAAAAGAGTAGGCTGGGCGTGGCTAGATCCAGTCCTTGTCCCAGACTTAGTCAACAGTTTATGATCAAGGGGTTGTGTGTGTATCAGGGGCAACGTTTGCCTGTTTCAGAACCCCGCTAAGGACTTTCACTGAGATAGTTTTGCAAAGTTAAGGTTGGATACATAGCTGAGGAAAGCTGTCCCACTGCACCACAAGGTTCAAAGTGGATACCCTTGCTTTCTAGGCTTCCTCTGAGGGAGGAGCCTGAGCTCAGCTAAACCCACCCTCAGTCCCAGACTTGGTCCCAGACTGGTCAATAAGGATTCTATGCAGTCACATACTAGAGTCAACATTTGCTTGTTTCAGAGCCCTGCTAAGGACTTTCACTGAGACAGTTTTGCAAAGTTAGGTAATTCATTAAGGTGACAGATGTAACAGGTTTGTAATTGCTGTTGATAAATACACTTACTGAAGAAATTACTCAAGCTAGTAACTCCTGGGTAACATCTGACAAAGTTGGAGGCATGAGTCTTACCAAAGAGGTGTCCCTGCTTATGGAGGAGAGAGGTCCAGGTGTGTCAATCCATCTGGGTAGTTGGAATTGTTTTCCTCAGAAAAAGAGGACTCTAAAGACTAATTTTATACCTATTGATGAGGTGGGACTGGATTATATTTCATGTACTGATTGGCTCCTAGTAGGCTAATGGTGCTATTAATTAATGGGTGGAGGGAAGGAAAGCCAACACTCGCTACAGATGTAGACTCCTCTTCCAGTTCTGTTGGTACAACCTCTGACAATAAGGCCTTTTCTCAAGCTTTGTTGACCAAAACAAACCTCTGGCTATAAAAATCTTTGCCTTATCCCACAATAACTGCACTGGGTCATAAAAATTCCAAACTGCCAGGTCCTAAAACTTCCAACACCCATGCTGTGTCTTGGCCAGATAAGCAACATGCTCATCCTCCTGCCCCCGCTCATTACCAGGTAAACAACAAGCACACTCAGTCAGCCTGCATCCCTGTCCAAGGCTGATGCAGGACAGGCACAGTAATTGGCCTGCACTCCTGTTACGTGGCAAGCCAGGCAGTTTTCCCACAACCAATTTTCCCCTTTCCCCTTTGTCAAAAACGTATCCTTCCTTAAAGAGATGGAACGGCGTAAGAAAAGGTGGAAAGAAGCAAGACAAGCAATACCAAGGACTGCATAAGGGCTTTTATATGATTAATTATGAACCAGGATGGGACTCTGCTACCAGTAAGGCTTACAGCTGGAAGGAGTAGAGAGAGTATAATTGGTAAATTGCATGAAGATGAACAGGGAACAACTGCTAATCATCCCTTCCAGTATAAAAAAAACAGAGCAGTGTCAAATGAAACAGCAGAAAAGAGTTCAGGACTTTATTTAATAAAGTACTTTTCCACACTGCCTAAACTGTCAATCTCCTCACAGGATGCTGTGGGTGATCAAAAAAAAAACCAAACAACAAATCACTGCAGTTCAAAAGCAAATAGGGCAAATTAATGGATGTGTACCACCTTAGGCTCAGCAAGCCCCTGACCCAGAAAGCACTTAAGTCTTGGGAAAGCATCACATATGCTTATCTTGCTGTGCTACCATACTGTAAACACCTGCTACGGGTCACGGTCAAGGGCAGGACACTGAATGAGATGGGTGTGTGACTGGACTGTTACCATCTCTCTCACACTGTTATTATGGAATCACAGCCTGAGCTTCTGCTGTTCCTTGCTATCCATTGATTTGTGACCTCATCTGAGCACTCCTATGGCAAAACAAGAGAACACAATTCACAGAGAAATGCTGAATTAGATTTCATGTGTGTCATTATTGCTTTCTGCTGTCCACCTAAATAACAGAACTGTTTTCACTCCTGCTGCGGTGTAATTTAAAATACACCTCCCTTTTCTAATTCCTTCTAATTCAATTTCCCATGTCCCAACCTCCCGACCTAGTCTCACCTGAGTTGCAATGCTTCCATTTTTTCTTCTCTAATGGGTTATGTCAATTACATGATAAACACAGTAACAGAAACATGTCACATTTTTTACATGAGCAGTGGGAAAACCCAAACAAGAACAGAAAAATGCCAGAGTACTGTCCACTCAATACATCCACGCAAAGCTCATGCGGCATCTAGCTGCTAATTCCTTTGAAATATCTTTTTTTTTAGCATATACATAAAACCTCTTTGCAGCAGAATGAACTCGTGTAGGTATATGCCTTCTCATATACTTTCTAATTTTTTCAGCCTATTTCTAAACATTATAGTAAAGCTTACCAAAATATTTTGACATTGTGTAATGTTCTATTTACAATATAAAATATCCTTCAGCCTGTAAGTTTATTTTCATATAGGAACAGAGCCCTTTTCCTGCCCTTTCCCTCCCCGCCTTCCTAGATGTACTAAGGAAAACTGGAAGTATTTATTTAAATGAGGAATGAGAAACAAAATCAGTTCAAGAGGTTTCCATGTTTACATTGTCCCCTTTTCCTTCTCCAAATCTAAATTACGTTTCTCTGATCATATAGTTGGGCTTTTGAAAATTATTATTGACTTCTTGTGTTTTCTCATCCACAGTAGAAATCACTGCTGCTAGAACAGATCCAATATGCTAAAACACATCTTGGTTTTTCTTTATCCCAAGATGTTGGTGAAGCCAAGATTTAATGAACTTTATGGGTTAACTCTGAGAAAAAAAATCCCACATTTCACATTATCAGCTGTACTATGCCGTTCTTTTTTTCTCGTTTCACTGGATCTTTTTCAGTTGCATAACATCCCAAAAGAAATGTGACAAAATGAGTTCTTCAACTGCTTCCACTGTCACAGTCATAATTTTTGCAAACTTTCGACATATCCCTGTTTACTTCTGGCTTCAAAAGACAAATCTTCTTGGCCTTTGTGATAGCTTTTTCCAGTTCTAAACTCATTATTATTATCCGTCTCACTAAAATTCTGCTAACTTGCAACATTTTTAGATGACACCAGCAGAACAAGTGTTTCAGGTTAGAGTACACCATTTAATTTTTGTAGTTGCTCTGTACTACACTTGCAGTTTTTCAGGTTATGCATTGATCATGCCCTAAGTATATCTTTCACCAAACTCATTTCAGAAAGAACAGCCAGGATGATGTAGAGAAGCAGAGCTGCAGTTGTGTTGCTCTGTACCCAAATTACATAGCTCCTCATCCTACTAATTTATAATCACACTCAGCAGACATGGAACTGTGTTCTGTGCTACAAATGTCAAAGTTCTGAAGTTTTCTGATGGTGTAATTCATACTTTATAACACAACCATATTTTAAACTCGCACTTCTACCATGCTAGCTAAGAATTTGTTGTTCTTATTTACCTTGGGTAAACACATATAACAAACTTAAATTTCACAGTCCCTATAAAGAATTTCTTATTCAACTACTAGTTAGCGCTGTTATTAGTTTAGATGGAATATAAGTCAACCCCTGAGCCTACATTGACTGATATTGATTAATCCTTACAAAAATAATGTTAAAATGTTTTTCATACTACTCCATCTATTAAAAGTGTTTAGTATCAAACAGCACAAGCTAGCTTAACAGCTGAATAAGATGAACTTTATTTTCTTCCCTATAATACCCAGATGATAAAGGCTCCATGTAACATAACTCAGGAGTCACTGCAGCAGGCGACACCAAAGATGGCTCCAAATCCGGTATCTTTTCCCTAACAGAGTCTAAAGCAAGGTGAAGGAAGGGTATTAGAATAGGGCAAGGATGTAGCTTTCCCCAACTTGAGCCATCTGTGGATTGGGACTTCCTAAAGTAGCAAGGTCTATTAATATTTATTTTTATATACATATAAAAATCATAGAATTATAGAATCATTATGGTTGGAAAGGACCTCTAGGATCATCAAGTCCAACCTTCATCCCAACATCTCTCCAGCCACTAGACCATC
>VZZY01007305.1:204753-216592 GCA_013400335.1 Eurystomus gularis | reverse complement strand
CACACTGCTGGCTCATGTTCAGCCGGCTGTCGACCAACACCCCCAGGTCCTTCTCCTCCAGGCAGCTCTCCAGCCACTCCTCCCCAAGCCTGTAGCGTTGCTGGGGGTTGTTGTGACCAAAGCGCAGGACCCGGCACTTGGCTTTGTTAAACCTCATACAATTGACCTCAGCCCATCGCTCCAGCCTGTCCAGATCCCGCTGCAGAGCCTTCCTACCCTCAAGCAGATCAACACTCCCATTTAATTTCGTGTCATCTGCAAATTTACTGAGGGTGCATTCGATCCCCTCATCCAGGTCATTGATGAAGATATTAAACAAGACTGGTCCCAAAACTGAGCCCCGAGGGACACCGCTTGTGACCGGTTGCCAGCTGGATTTGACTCTCTGGGCTCGGCCATCCAACCAGTTTCTAACCCAGCAAAGAGTCCTCCTGTCTAAGCCTTGAGCCGCCAGCTTCTCCAGCAGGATGCTGTGGGAATAGAGCTTTCTATACTTTTTCTTCTACAGAGCCCTCCAAACGTTTTTGAACCACATCACCCCAGAACCCCACGCTTCACTTGTGCGTTATATAGAAAGCATTTGTAGTTGTTCAGATCCTGCATCACCAACACGCTCTGGGAATTGTGTTAAAATAAAGAGTGAAGAATCAATTTCTGTTCTTCCCCTCCACAGTATTTATGGTTTTAGAATCTTCCAAACTACCTTTTCTTAATAATTTATTTTCCAAGAAGGCTGATGTTAATTCTGTGTATTTATACATGGCAGGCAGAAAGTCTAAGCCACAGCAATATGACTGCACAAGAAGGAAAAAAACCCCAGCACTGACACAAGTTACCACACAGAGGAAAAGACAGCAAAGAGTCAAGATTTAGCTTTACCTTTTTGTGAGGCAACTGTGTTGCGCAATCACGCCTACAAGGCAGCAAAGAATTAATACTCTCCAAACCACCACATACTTTCATCTGAGCCTCTCTCAGAACTATAAACCTTTTTCCAGCAAAAAGTAGTTCTTGCGAACAGAAAATTGTCAGTTTAATAATGTAAAACACCAAAAAATAGTTTATGAAGGAAAAAAGCTTCACATTTGTAACAGAATTAAAGGCCAGTATGATTACATTTTTGCGGAGCTGCTTGATTAAACCTGGCAGCTTCACAGATTGCACAGTTAGACTCTGATGACATTTGACAAGGCAGAAGAACCACAAGGAAATTAAAATGAAAACATTTTCATTTTATTCTACAAATACCTAGAAGAATGTTTCACCTTCACCGTATACTTTCCAAGTATTTAAATGATTAATTGTGGGTGAGGGTTTCAATTCTTTGCCAGAAATGGAGATGTGCAAATTTGCAAGTTCAGGCCATATTTAGCAAGCACATTTGCAAATAAAACAGGGAAAAAAAAAAACAGGTTTAGTACTTTCAAAACATTCTGCTGTTTAAGCAAGATGGACAATATGAAGAATTTAGGTATAAAGGAGAGGACACATCCAATTACACCCTAAAAAATAACAGCTACCCAATAAACACAAGCGGTTTGCAGCAAGGAACATTTCTTGCAGAGTATCCTGCTACCCATGACACAGAACAGGGCTCTAATCCGATTGGAATTGCCAGGCACTAATGTAATACACACACACACACACACACAAAAAAGATTATCAAAAGCTGATTAAAAGCCATCCAAACATTACAATCGAAGAGTAGGGATTAAACAAAAGACATGATTTAGAACAGGTCTAAAGAATTTTTTGACCTTATTAATGGTCTTTGTGAACTTTTATGCAAAACCTTGAGGAAGAAAAATGTTCTTCAGAACTGAAAGCAATCTGTTACACTTCAGGTTTTTTATATTACCAAAATTACACTACAATTAAGTGGAGGTATTTCAGGCCAGCCGGGGAGCAGTGGCAGTTGCTAGGCAGCATCTGCTCCTGTCGGAGATGCTTCTTTCTTTGTGCAGTACAGAACCTCAGCCAGGAATACCGCCACCAATGGATTATTACAAGGCAGCTTACTGCCATCACATGGCATCTGCAAAGTGCTCAAACTGCTGCCTAGCAACACCGCCTCTTTCTACTGAGTCATACCATCACTATGAAAATATTCATGTAAAAAAAGAAACAGATGCCTGAGAAGAAAGGTGATCATTCACTAGCAAAGGGAGTTATTGCTAGCATCCTTCCCCTACCCACCTGTATAAAAATAGAGATTAGGCTTCAAAATCATGAGCTGGTTAAAACAGTTTTGCACATCCTGGTGGCATGAGGTAGAACAGAAGAAACAGACCAGAAGCCCACAGCACTGTCCACTACCTTGGCTGTATTAAGGAACTGATTTGCAGCTCCTAGCTTGGCAGCTATGTATTCTAGTTACTCATCCCCTTCCTGTAAATCTGTTCCCTCAGATACCAGTTCATTCAATTTCCACTCCGTCAGTGCAGGAGTCCCTCACCCATGCATCATTCCTTCTATGCAGGAAGTAAATGCAGCAGTTTCTTCTTCTCCCTTTCAAGCAGAGACAGGCTGTTTCAGTTTCTGAAACCCTTTTCCCTCTTCCCAATACCTAACTAGCAAAAAGCGGTGAAACTTTGGCCATACCACACTTCGCACAGAGCGTGGAGCCGTTCTGCACTGCTGCCTTCCGGACTGCAAATGTGAGCCAGGAATGGCTACGCTTTACTGCTGAACACTAGCAGATGAAATAAATAAACCTGTCAAGTTTTGAATATCCTGCAGAATGGAGGTATCACCACTCTCCAGGCAACCTGCTCCAGTGCCTTTCTGTATGCATTGGCAAGCCAGTGTCCCCTCTTGGAATTTGCCACCACTGCTCCTCCTTTCACTGTGCAACTGAGAAGCGTCTGGCTCTGTCTTCTCCTCAGCTCCCTAAGAAGTGGCTAACCGCCAGCGAGACCCTTTCTTATCCTCCTCTTCTACAAGTTGTAATACCCTAGATCCCCCTCTCCCCCCATGTGCTCCAGCCTCTGTCTCTGCACCTTGACCCTCATACTGTGAGATGCAGCCCAAGAGGGATTCCCCAAAGGAGGAAATGATCACTCCCATCAACATCCCAGCTATACAGGGGCGCGGCCTGGTACACAGCAGCTACAGGAGAGCACCACTGACTCATGCTCACAGGTGCAAACACATAGTGCAAAATGGGATAGGATGTAAAACCCTGTGGGATGACACCTGACCGTATCATAAGACTTTTAGTCCTCCTGTCTAACTGCTACACAGGTTCGTAACATCCTAAAGTTACCTGGGCGTTTGCAGTCAGTTTGTACATTTCCTAGCAGGAGCAGCAGAGGCAGAATTGGGCAGATTTATAAAAGTATATTTATCAGTATAGCAGCTCCCGCATCTTAGTTGAAGAGTCTGTATTTTACCCTATATCGTCTGCTACACAAGAACTTTTTGTGGACATCTGATGACAGCTTTACAAGACTGCTAACAAATCCTTCAACCCACACAAAGAAACTTTACCTTTTGGGTAAAATAGTTGCTACTAAAATGCCAAAAAAAGATAAATATTTGCCTGACATAATTGAAGATGCTTTTTTTTTTTCATGAGACAAAGAATGTTTACCTCTTCTAGTCTTGACTTCAGCAAATACACACTATTTAATGCTACGAACATCATCTGAAACATTGGGAAATTCCCCTCCTGCTCTTATTGCATCCTCCACCCAGGTTGAAATAATTAACTTTTAAAAAATTCATTATTAGAAGAAAAATACTGCCTTGTGTCAGCAACCTAATATGTAGTCACTCCAGAACTGAAAGAAAACAACGAGATCAGAAGTTGCCGTTTAGGGCCTTGCTCTGATGAAGAAAGTTAGAGAGAGAAGCCTATTTTCTACCTCATGCTCCTCAGAGACAAAAGGAGAAGCTGTTTCTGCAAGACCAATGCTTCAGAAGCAATCTTCCCTGGGGTAAAACCCTTGGGACCACAGAGACAACCAAATACCTATCAGAGCCGGAGGGGTGGGGGGGGGACAACAAAAAAAACCCAACAGAGCAACTTTGTTCATAATTCCGATCAGATCCATGTACTCAAGAGGGCCGCAACAGAGCAGCAAGCAGGCAGGATGGAGAGCTGCAGATGCCTGTGCGCATGACAGCGCTGAGGGAGCGCTCCTGACAGCAGCGGCACAAGCTATTCCCGGCGGATGCTCAGCTGCCTGGTCAGCAGATGGCAGGCCCAGGCACATCAGCTCACAGAGCCCGGCTTTCTGTGCCCCGGGCCAGCTCTTCCCGTACTAACAAGTCCAGGAACCTCCAGTCAGTATAACCTTAAACAGAAACACAGACACGCGAACGATCCACCCAGTCCCTCTCCTCATGCAAGGCCGGGCGCACAGGTAGTACGCAGCTCCATTTTGTACAGTATGAAATAGCAGATGTGAGGGCAGAATTAGCTCACAAAAACGTTGATCCTGCTTCAGTGAACGGAACAAAGCTAGACCGTTGCCTTTTTGGTTTATCAAAAATTGAGTTGCCAATGACTCAGCTCATGAGCATTTAGAGAGAGAGAATAAACACAAAGACATCAAAGACACATCAAAGTTCAAACCACAGTTTTCAATAACCTTCTTTTATAATAACTTATATATTTTTGGATCATTTATCCCACACTGGCTGACACTTTCTCACTTCTGCCTACACTCTGTCCATGTATATAATACAGGCACACATAAAAAAAAAAAAAAGAGAACACATGCCCAGGTGAAGTGGGCAACTTTACAGACATCTCCATATGTATTTTCATCTACAAAGGAAGAGATGGGTGAAAGAGAAACATCTCCTGTCCTCCCAGATCCAGACCCAGTTACTGCAAACCACACAGTGCTCCCTACGGTAACTATTTAATGCTGTCTGTGATATTCTCCTGTGAAAGGCTTTCTGCTACCCGTACAACACGTTCAAGCAGACCACGCACCCCAGCAACACACAAGGACTGTATGCGACCCAGTGCCCAAACAGGCCTGTAAAAAGTTATATATTGCTTTCAACTGGCTTCTGTTTAACAGTTCTTTTGGATTTCTCCGACATGGATGCAAGGCTTTATTTATCAAGATTAGAAGACTGAAATGGCAGGTACACTGTTAGCTGGCATAAACATCTCATTTATGAATGTATTTAAAGGGAAGAGAGAAGCCCCTGCTGTTCAAATACACAGAAACAGGAGATTTCTAAAACAGTAAGCCACCTGCCAAAGCACACTCTAGCATGCGGGGTAGCTTACAGACCTATATTCAAAATTAAGAAAGTAATTCACCACTACTAATAATTCATCAACTACCCACTGCCAACACAACACTAAAAGCGTCCGGTGCATAAGCTTCCTTACATTGTAACATCAGCCAAACCTTTATATTTCTTCCAGAGAGTGACTGGTATCAGCTTACCTCTGAAAGCAGAATGACCTGCTTTTAATCACCAAGAATTAGCTGGCACCACTTGTCAGAAGCTTTTCTTAAAGCTTCATATGCAGAAAGACTCAAGAGGAGAAAAAGTCAAATCCTGAAGTGGGACAAGAGGGAAGTCTTCACCTTGCAATAAGTAATCACCTCACAGCTACACTGGAAAGCACTCAAAGTCTGCCCAAACCCATAGTTACCAGACTTCCTAGTATTTCCAGTAAGTTTTGGCTAAAGACTCATTGTTTAAACACTGAATTATGTCTAAGAGGAAGGAATTACAGCTAAAAAAAAATAATTAAAGAATGCTTTCAGGATCTCAGAAGAGATCATAAAGTTCACTTCTGACATGCAAAAACCTGAATAGAGATTTGATTTTAGTATCAGTCACTTGAGTAAGATATTTCATCGCTTTGCGAGCATACAGATTTTGAAAGAGAACAAAGAAAAGAGTAAAATGTAGTGGCATTAAGGATGATTCCTAACTTAAAAACAACCGATGGAAAGACTGATGTGAATTGCAACTGGTTTTGAACCAAGATCCTACCCTATGCCTCCTTCAGCTTCTTCCCCCCTGCATATCACAGCTGAGAAAAGAACACAATAAACTTAATTCACTATACAAAGTAACAAATATTTCTCTGAAGCAGAAGCAAATGTTGCATCAGGCTCTTTAACAGCTGAACAACCTTTCAAAGACTTTCCATTCTTTGGTCAGCGTTTCCACATCTGAAAAGAGTTCCCATTTCTCAAAAGAACATGTCTATGCAATGTGTATGGCCACCGACAACACTAGTTTTTGGAGGTTATCAGGGATTTACAGCTCTTCTGTAGAAGAGATATGTTCCAGATTACCGCTTAACGTATTTATCAGAAAAGCTTGTGTATCTATATCTCATTGTGTGTATGAAGACAAAGAACTCTTCTATATTCCCAATTATGCCCTTCTGTGGGCTTTTATTACCACCAAATACATGGTAGAGAATTTTCTAGATCACAAGTTCTGGTAATAGTTCATGTTTCCCTGAAGTTTATATTGGACTCTGATTTTTTAAGTACAGAATTTCTGAAAAGAATGGCTTTGCAAGACAGCGAGACTCAAGCCCAGCTGAGCTATGCCATTGACTGTAAAATAAGAAAGCTACCTACAGAATGACTGAAAAACACCAACGTTCCTCTCCTCCTCCTACATACAACTGCAAACCATGACCTGCACCATCATCCCATACTCACGCACCAAATTCCTATGCCTTAAATTGTTTACAGAGAAACAACTTTACATTTGCCTCACTAATTTCACTCTGAAGCATCTCCCTTCCTGTTCTTCAGGCTTAACGATGTATTTAAACACAAAACATACACATAAGAAGCATCAAAGAATCACCTCAATTTCCCAAGAACTAGGAGTATTCAAGGCACATACACTATTTTTAATTGATACCTACTGCATTAAAAAAGAAAGCAAAAGAACTTGTTCCTTGAATAAACATGGGAAGTCGAGTTTCCTACAATGGACAATCCCATTGCCATTCCCTCCCTTTCACCAACAGTCCCTTGACAAACCGAAGGTAGTACCATTGGACTTTTAACCTTTTGCTGTTCCCGGTCCTGCTCCTGAGCACTCCTGTCTGTAAAGCACCGTCAAGTTCACTTCCATGCTCACATTAACACCAAACAAACTTCAATTAGGAAGAATCCTGATAGAACCTACTATCCTTTCTTTTCAGCAAGTCGGTACATGCTTAGCTGCTCTTCTATCCACAGAACACTAGTGAAGTTCTTTCTTCCCCACCCAGCCACATATTTTCATTAAATTTGTAGGAAATGTATATCTGAGACTACCAACTCTCATCAAAAAACATGGCTCATTATTGCATGAGAGGTATCGCTGGGTGAGGACAGAAAGCCAGAACGCTGAGAATTCCACACGTAGGAAATCAGTCTAAATACAAAAATCCATTCTGCACTGTGGATAAGGCCAGAGAGGAACCACTTCTGCCCTGACCCTACTGGCAAGCAGTTGAAGTCCTGAAGGTCTTAACCAAATACATAAGATGGCATAACTGCAAATAAATGGGAGAAAATTATCTCAAAACCATCAAAGTTCAAACCCACATTGCAATATTACCACTTCTTACTCTAGGATCATACCTACATTCCCACACAAACCGCGTGATAAAACTGCTAAACACACACATCTGATTCCTTGCCTTTGCAAGCAATTTGAAAAACCGTTTCTCAACTTCATCCCTCCTGTATTTAGAAAGTTTTGGCTAATTTCTACTGTAAATATATTTGTGGATGACTAGTAATTAGACGAACTCCAACTAGTAATATCTTACAGGTCAATTCTCACCCAGCTCTGCAGACCGGGTATTCACAGAAGTAACTACAATGTCTTTTGGTTATTCTAGGATAAATGAGACAAAATACATATGTCTGTTCCCACAAAACAGTATATTTAATCTCCAAGTTTATCTCACCACCAGCAGAAATACCGATTACACTAGACTGATCCCTAAATTGCCCACTGCGTTAAATGACACCTCACTAAACTTTATTATCTCGGCTGAGAGTCTCCAATCAGGTGCATCCTGGGAGTCGCTCTTTTCCAGAGACATTTCAAGGTGTGATTCATCCCTCACTCAGTCAAATAACACATATACATTTCCTTTATGAGCCTTGACTGACAAATTCTCAAGCCCTAAGGGTAAAAAAGGCCATTAGGTACAAACCATTGAATGGAACTAAAGATTACTCCAATCCACAGATCATCTCATTTTCCTGACTAATGAGCAACTCCCCAGGTATTTCCGCCTTGCACAGAAGGTTCAGGAGTGCATCCCTCCACACAGCTCTGGTTCCGAGAGACCACTGAAGAATACCCTTAGTCACCTCCCTCCTGCTGCCACACAACTACAGTTTGTGGCAATAAGGTAAGAAAGAGAAGATGAAATATAATATACATCCCATAATGCAGAACCCCGTTGCAATGACTGCTATTGCTTCCCATGTTGCTAAAGATGGACTTTTTCCTAACTTGGGAGAGGAACTTTTTTCCTATCTCTCTGAAACTTTTCATTTCAAACCCGTAACAAACTGCTTCAGTGACACAGAGAAACCACAGTATCAACCAGCTCAAGTCCAAGAGCAGAAGCTGCAGTACAGAACAGTAACTAGGACATTACGATGTTCTAGCCCTTCTTAGATGTATTTGTGCTTATGGATTTACTTTTCATTGTTAACGATTAAGTGTTCAAAAATAAAGATAAAAATTAATTTTAAATAAAACAACAGATTTTAACAGTAACTATTTGAATAAACTGAGAACAAGTGCTGCTCATGCAGGCAAGTTTTCCTTCTCTGAGATTTACACTTACATATTTAATATGGTCAGTCATACAAAGTACAGGATTAACTACATTACGAAAAAGGAAAAAAAACAAACAAACAAAACCAAAAAAACCCCAAACATTCTTGAGAATCACCTAAATGTGCTCCTTGCACAAAAATAAAGCAGCGGAAACTCACAGCCTAATGAAATACATAATCAGCTCTCACACACTTGCCAAATTGTAATTAAGTTTATTTAATTATTTACTAAAGAGTTCTCTCTGCTTAGCTTTTTCTTTTAATTCATTATTATTTAATACTTGCTCAGAAGACTAATGTAACTAATCAGATCACTTTAATAAATATTTTCTTAGAGGCAGAGACTGCTTTAAAGACATTAAAGCACTAGAGGGCTAGAGAGCTAGTTATCGTCAATAATCAGTTTAGAAATCTCACTAACTGTTTTCATAACAGGTCATCTTAAGCATCCGTGGAAGAACTGTTTGGCTTTCAACAGTGATTCTGAAGTTTTAAAAGTGTATTTAGGACTAAAGGCACCAAATACAAGTACTTCTGAATAGAACAGAAGGGAATTATTCACAATAGCTACCAGGTAGTAGGTATAGTAGCTGAGAAATACAACCAAGGAAGAACCTTAATGTTGTTAGGAGACTGTTTAACTTTATTATTCATTTAGAAATATCCTAAGCAATCTTTTAATATTTTTGCTGTAGCCATGTACCATGACTTGTACGAGAACTGGGCAACACAATAGCGTTCTACAACTATAAGCATTGGCAATGTTTTCTAATTACAGTGAACCAGGCAACGAGAACTTCAGAACTGTCGAAAAGCCACTGACTGTCACTCAGTAAATTTAACATGTTCTGCTGCAGTCTGAAGTCCGTGTAGCTGTAAAGGGGTATCGGTAAAGGGGCTCCAGCAGGCACGTCAAAAATGTCTTTGTCTTAATCTCTTTGAAAGCCAATGCAGAAAACAAAGCCCTTCTATACCGGCATGTTGAGAGAGGGAACATGGTGTCTTTCTGAAGGAACAGATTCTATAAACTACCACCTCTAAGCCAACTACCTAGATGAGAAAACGACACAGATCACAATTTACTTTTAACAAAGAGAACAGCATCAGAATTAACTGCTCTACAGGATACCTTCACTTCCCTTGATGCACGCGAAGAGGTCCGTACTGGGCCCAGATGCCCAGACATACGTCCTTCTCCCACCAGAAAGCTCTTTGTGGTATTTCAGTTGTAGAAATAACTGACTTTTTTCCCACCCAACTTAGATCAACAGGGATATAAAGTCTCTTGCCTTAATCCAAAAGCACATAAAAAAACCTCTTATTTTTGCAGAGATTTTATTCGTGAAATCAGGTTAAAAAATTTTTTTTTTCTTTGCTAGGGCCCCTTCCAACAGTAAAACCTTAGCTCTACACCTTCTACAGAGCAGTTACATAAATGCACAAAAATGACCACTTCAGCAAGCAATGACAGATCTATTCTGAAAACCAGTACTCCTCTCCCCACTGACAGTAACTAAACTCCAGACATAAGCAGCATTTTTTACCTATTCTCTCTCTCTCTGGAGGATTATCAACCAATTTCAATTATAGGAAAAGTAATTAAAACTACCCAAGAACAAAAAAACCCACTTGCCTAGAGATCACCAAAATTCTTAAGACTTGGCCATGATCTCAGACCTACCTACATGTGCATTGTCTGAAACAGAAAAATCAACGTCACAGGAATATTCTTAAGACTACAGAATATTCACTGAAATAACACTTGTTTTCATTCACTACTCTCTCTTCTGGATGCCTCTTCTCGACTTGTTTACAGCTTGAATGGAGATCTCCTACCTTTTCCTCTCATACGTCTGCGTGAAAAAAAACAGTTCACCTACTTTTTGATTAAGGTAGCATATGTGTTTGCTTGTTTGAGAACACAGGCCAAACAAAAACAAAACTCTGAATATCCATCCCCGCAACGCAACAAAGAAAAACGACTGTGTAAACGGAACAGAGGAAAACCAACAAGACTTGGAGAATGAGTAATTTTTTCTCTGAAGCATCTATTACCACTACAGCAGCAAGTTTCACGCTAGGACAACAGGGGTGGTCTTTCACCAACAGGTAAGGTAGGAGCAAGTCTGGATACTTTGCATTCTCTGAACGCCCAGCTGAGATGTAACAAAGCTTGTTAACTTTATGTACTCCCAGTGACCGACAAACACAGCAGCACTACTGGAAGTAATGGCTTTCTTGTGCTATTTCATGCCACTTGTGCATATTGCCCTGCCCTTACAAGTTGTCATCTAACGCACTGTTATTTGATTTTTTAAAAAAAAACAAAACTAAAGACTATTCCATACTTCTTCTATTCATTATGAAGATGTGGGATGTACTAAGCAAAAAATTTGTTGCACAAGATGAAAAATTAACAAAGGGCACCGACACATTTTATTGTTTTATTGTTTGTTGACGACATGCTCAAAACGTGTTGTAAATATTAGTGGCTCTGAATGGCTCACAAGCCAACCATCCAAACCCCACTTTAACGGTGGGTTAAGGGATCTTTGTAGCAAGTTTGTTTATATTTCTTAAATATTTGCAGAAATTTATCATTGCTACACGCTGTGGAACTTAAAAATCAGTACGAACAATTGATAGCTAAATTTAATTTTCTTTTAAACTGATGGCTTGTACAATAGTAAAAGTAGGGAGCGTCAGCCTTCGTCACCTACCTAAATGCTTCATTAAGTTGATTTAATTTTATTTAACTTAAAATAAGCCAAAGCGAACTTAAAGTCTGCGCCTTCCTTCCATTCCATCCGGCACAACATTTCAGCGCGATTTCCGACAAGAGCAAAACCAAACAAAGCTACCAACGCCGACCTCCCAAATCAGAGCAAACGGGATTCCAGGCGACAGTAAAACCCGACCTTCCACGGGCAGCCACCGACAGCAGCGCCCGCAGCCACGGGAACGCGCGGGGCTTGCTCACGAACGCAATGCACCACGAGCACCGTCGCCCTGGAGCCCCGGCAGCACAAGCCCAGCGGGCC
>VZZY01007305.1:129513-203471 GCA_013400335.1 Eurystomus gularis | reverse complement strand
GAGCGGCGGGAACGGCCCCGGGCGCAGCCCCGGGCGCAGCTCGGGGAGGGAGAAAAACGACCCTCCCGTTCTCGGTGAGAGCAGAGGGAGAAGTGACTCCGCGGGCCGGCGGCAGGGGCGTGTTTCAAGAGCGGGAAACGGCCGAATTCGGGGCAGGTGAAGGGAAAACCCCCAGTTCCTCGTCGCCCCGGGCGCACCTGCTGCGGCTGCACACCGAGGAGATGCTCCTGCTGCTGACTCCCTCTGGTCCAAACGGGACACTGGGATCCACAGCTGCCCTACTGCTGTTCGGGCAGCCACACCAAACTCTTTCAAACGGCGGAAGTTAAACTGTTTAATGAATTAGTAAAATCCATCATTTGTCCTTTTTTATCCAGCGGCAGCATTCAAAGCTGGCATTCGAGAAGGAAGAGACTCAGGAAACATAGCCAGGGACACCACCCGCCCTGAGTGAGGTCAACACTTGCCTAATACCGTGATTTCATTTTCAAAAATTAATTTCCAAAGCTTCTAAGGAGCTGGCAAAATCTGTACACAATGAACTGTTACCCAGTTTTCAGATTTCACCTGTGAGTTCATCTTCCATTTCTCCGCTTCCCACAGAACCCAAGTTTGATTCCTCACAGCAAATTAAGAGCTGAAACGTAATTCAAAACTTTTCCTGTAACTGAAATGTTGACCACTGCAAATACTCTGCCAGACTAGAGACTTCTCTCCAGTCAGAGCCTTCCCAAAGCTGATGGCCGAAGACATTATACAGCAATTTCAGAAACCTTTGGAAATAACTCATGTCAAGTCTTAGAATGACACTAAACTTCTTAAAAACACAACTTCAGCTGTACCCAACACTTTTTATAGACTATCTCTTCTATCATTATATAATAAAACAGAACGAAAGTCATCAATCTGCACTACAGAGCTTGGGTTGCTGTGGAAACCTTCATTATTTATTTTTTTCAACATGTGCAACTCAGGTTCCAGCACTGAGCAGGGACAGCTTTCTGCCTGGGTCAGGCCTGTTGGGTTTTGCTGTCCTGTCTAGAGTGCAATCCGAAAGTGGCCAATCAGTAAGCACGTTTGTACATCACTGATTTAGAAAAAAACAACTTATTTAATCACACCTTAATTCATATGCACATTTAGACTTACATATTTACAACAGCTTCATGACTTGCCTTCCTGAGGCACTCCCACAGCACGCAGAAATAGCTTCTTGAAGGGACAGAACCTGACAAAGTCGTTGAGTAGCATCTGTTGGAGACAGGCTACTGCTGGGTTTGAGAAATTGGTTTTTCTATCTATGTATGTCTGCATAGGTCACTAATAAATCCCTCTTCATCCCTTACTAGTACTCTGGGAGCAGAAAACCTTTGTAGTGCAAAGAATTGGTTAATTTTTCCAGCTCTCCACCTCTTCATTCTACAGCCTCAGCACTTCATGGATTTTTCCGGCTGCCAAGCTGACCAGTAGTGAAACAGATACTTTTCCTGCCTGAGAAAAAAACACAGCAGAATTTTCTTCAAAATACAACCACGTCTGAGCGGACTCTTCCCCATAAAGTAAACGTGGAATGAAGGTGAACTTGGGAAGACAAGGTGAGAACCTTGCAAGGTTAGATAAACTCTGAGGAGGACACCAAAATAGTTGAAAGAATGGGACCTGCCAGGAACTAATAGTGTACAAGAAATACTTGTATTTCTGTTTAAAGGGAACAATGCCATTTGTATTTCCTGGTCACAGGGACAGAAGTGATAGCATTACCAGGCACAGTCATTACTTTTATTGGAAATACAGTACATCTGATGACACATGCATGCCTAACGCTCTTCTGCACCGCTGCTGCTGATACCTATTTTCAAGCAGGGAGAGTCGGTAAAGGGGCATAGGACCCACTTCAGAAAGAAAAAACAAATAAATAAAAATCAGTGTGTTTTACTGAAGAGTAGGTGGAGTGAAAGTTTGCATAACTTAAAGGTACCAAATCTATTTACACCTGTTCCTCTGATATATGCATTCACCAGTTTAATGAGTCTCCCGTCACTTCCACAGAAATACTGACTGCTTTCGTAAACATCCTTAGCTTAAGTGCAGCACAGAACAAACATCTCACCCTGTAAAGGAGGCAGAGGCACTGATCTCCCAGGCAGCAAGCAGGTACCAGCGTCACCCACGTGCAGAGGAGACCAACCAAAGCCAACAACCACACGGGGCTGCAAAACAAACTCGTCTTTTTTCTCTCTTAACAGAGCTCGCTCCCGCCAACTCCAAGGCTCATACGACTGCCATACTATGGGAAAAGCACAGCAGTATTGTGCAAGCATAAACAGGAAACTCTGAGCATTAGATGCCCCAGGGTTTTTTTTTCTGGAGCTCTTTTTATTCTTCCTGATCCTATAGATTGCACATTTAAAAACCACCACCACAAAACTGCAGTCCAATGCCTACTTCATTAGATTATTTAAATGGTTTTAAGGTTTCGGCAAAGTTTTTAAAATTAACTTCAGCAATCAAACTAAATTTTAAAATCTGCTGTAAATGTCAGAGCTCCCATAAGAACGTCTGGTGGTGGACATTGTGGGGAACAAACTCTAATGTTTTTCAGAGAAAAGTGGCTTCCCCTCCTCTGAGCTGCCACTCTGAGTCTCCGTCACTAAACTTCTGTGTTGCAGCATATGGAAACAATGGTAAATACACCCTTCAAGACTGTACTGAACGAACAAGTCAAGTCAGGAGGAAAGCACTCATCCCTTTGGTAACACTTTAGTTACCGAGCGCCCGCTGTGTACAGAGGCTGTCATGTCAGAGGTATTGCGAGTAGCTTAGGGTGAAGTTACTGCCAATACAACTGTCCTTATCCAAACAGAACAAGCGTTAAACACAGTATTAATTAAAACACATTAGACAGTTCACCTTATATCATACTATCTTGCTATAATATAGACGTGATCTGAAAGACAGCTGGCTAGGGAATGGAGAGATTTGACACAGTTTCTTTCTCTTAAATAGATCAAGGGAACTGCACAATCCTTTCAAACACTCTGCAAGGGACAATGGAAGGTCAGGGTGCAGAAAGCAGAGAGACTCTTATACCTCCCTGCAAGCAAATTTCTCTCAGTTATCTCAGCCTTAAGGTATGATGGAACACATCACCCTCTTGCCCTCTCTTTCACGTAAGAGCATCCCCATACTTTACCCTTTCTCCCCATTCTCAGAGTTATAGATACTGGTAGTTCTACTTCCATTATTACTTCAAACCTCTGCTGGCCAGAACCTCTGCTATCAGGAAAAAAAAAAAAAATTTAAAAAATCAGGGACTAATTTTCACTCCCTCTGACAGTCAGCTCCTTTAAATTACCTCCTTTTCTACACATGCGGTTCCAACTTTGCATGTTGTTGTTCACATTCTCTCTCTGTCGACAAGATGTTTTAAACCATTAAACAACTTGACTTTTCCATTAAATTATAAATTCCTCCCCTTGCAGGGAGAAGCAAGGGGATCCAAAGCAAATACACTCTATTACCATCTCCCATGACCTCACAGGTGCTTTTGAAGCCCCCAGTGTTTCTCCTCTGTGCCTCAAAATGGGGATCCACATGTCTTAAGAATGGAGCTGTTCTTCTGTTGAAACTTTCAAGCAGGAGGTTTCAGCTTTTGACGTACGGATCCAAATTATATTCCTGTGCTATTGCACAAGCCACCTCCTGGATGCTTTCCTTACAAAGAAAGGAGCAAACCATCCCATTAGGAATCTAAATGCAGCAAGGTTTTCCCTTTAAGGCACTGCAGTGCCCCACAGCTCCATTCACCTGGTTACGCTTCCATCAGGGTGATTTCTAATTAGTGCTCAGGACCAGGGGAGGATTTTAAAGACAGCGCTATCTTCAGACTTCTTTTTTCAATTTTTGATTCCGAATGAGCTACTTAGGAACAAGTCTGCTTCCAGCACTCAACAATTCTCAGAGTGGCAGGAGAGGAAAGCAGACCCCCGTACAGCAGGCAGCGCTTCCAGCTTGCATTAAATAGGCACCCCAGCAGCTATTCCTTATCGAGTGCCTGAAGTAGGAGCTCATGACTGGAAGCAAACCAACACACATCTCATTTTTATCACATGAGATGCAGGAAACAATTTTCTGGTAATCCTAGGAACATCTCAATGACAATAGTTCTACTGTTCTATTCCTTTAGTACCAACATTTTTTCTTTTATGCAAAATGGAAGTCAGCATAAAATATTCCTGGACGTGCCCTATTTTGGCTGTAATCTTCTCCAGAGCAAAAATAATCTGAAATCATTGGGGGCAGAGGAAGAGGTACTGTCAAATGCATCCAGGACATCAGACATTTGGAGTTAAGCCTCACCTAAAAAAAACCTCAAAAACATGAAAACATAAATTAAGAACAAACAACACAACTTGCAGTTAAAAATATAATGTTAAAAGTTACTCTATTTCTAATACTGCCTGAAACAAAATTATAAAGCCAGAAAAGACCAGGACTTGTGTAAGGACACGTATGGATCGATGTTGTTACGCCAGCATATCATGGTTTGTAAGTTTATATGTCGCTTGCCTAGAAAGTATCTGGATTAAGTCAGGTAATTATTTTTTTTTTTAGCACAAATAGGAATGGACTGACTAATGTTTTAACACCAATAGCATGCATCAAGAACAATTACCAACAATTCACAGTGCAGGTGGTAATTATTTAGTCAGCTGGACCTTTATTTAAAATAGATCACAGATTATGCTGAACAAATGTTTTCCTGAGCTACAGAAACAGAGTATTTTGTTCTTCAATTAGTAAAAAATGGAAAGGTTCATTTGAATCTTGATGTTTCATAATTAATCAGGAAAACTGAGAAAAATAGTGTTGAAGCCTCATTCCCACATCCCTAATGTTCTCACTACAGCAAATTACCTATTAAAACAGTGAGAAATCATAGAATGTTAATTGGCACTGTTGTGACAAACTGATACCTTTTCCTACTAATTTCCTTTAATGTTTAGGATATAAGAAACCTACAAAAGTAAAATTAGCTCCTGCCTTGTTTTTTGAAATGAGAGTTCAGACACATTTACAAAATCTTCTCGTGTGCATGCTTTTTTTGGTCTTTTTCAATTTCTGACCTTTCGTGTTTCTTACCGTATATTTATTGCCTTGAAAGAGATCTCTTTGATGCTAAGAAATTTATACTATTGAGAGAAAACATCAGAGAACTGATGGAAATGGAATTCATGGAAATGCAACTGGGTTGCCAGGCTCCCTTCACTGATTTTAGCTATCACTTACTCAGTATCTAGCCAAATCTCTACCACTGCATGCCGAGTTTTCTCAGTTTGGTTTTCTTAAAGTGCTCTCTCGAATGTCACTGCTTTCTTTCAGGGACGATGGACTGTTGGTTCATAGAGAACAATCTAACAACCTCCAGGAAACAGTGGCTGAGGGCTGAACAGATCTGTATCCTTACTTACATTATGCTGATCTGTAAAAGGAAAAAATGAGCAGATGGATTTCACTCTGAACTGGCTGAAAGGTCAAAGCAGGAATCCCTTCTCATTAGCGTGCTGCCGCCTCTCAGTTCCACTGCCAGTCGCAGCAGCCTCGCTACCAGATGAAGTACCCGGGGCTGCTCTTGGCAGAGACTCTCTCATCCCGTGCGGAGAGTTCAGGTCCAGGCATCGCCCGCTCCGGGAGCAGCCAGAGCCGCCGGGCGCTGGCCGAGGTGCTGCCACACTCGAGGAAGGGACCTCTGGAGATCATCGAGCCCAACCCCCCTGCCAAGCAGGACCAGAGAATCCAGAGCAGGTTACACAGGAACGCATCCAGACGGGTCTTGAAAGTCTCCAGAGAAGGAGACTCCACAGCCTCTATGGGGAGCCTGTTCCAGTGCTCTGGAACTCTCACAGTAAAGAAGTTCCTCCTCATGCTGAGGTGGAACTTCCTGTGCTCTAGCTTGTATCCATTGTCCCTTGTCCTATCGCAGGGCACAAGTGAAAAGAGGTTGCCCCTTTCTTCATGACACCCAGCCCTCGCATATTTATACACATTAATTACATCCCCTCTCAGTCCTCTCTTCTCCAGAATAAACAGCCCCAGGTCTCTCAACCTCTCCTCATAAGGCGGGTGTTCCAGTCCCTTAATCATCCTCGTAGCCCTCCACTGGACTCTCTCAAGTAGCTCTCTGTCCCTCTTGAACTGGGGAGCCCAGAACTGAACACAGCACATCCCTTCAAGTCAACCTCTGTCAGCTGTTCTAGCGAAGGACACCAAAACCTGCTGTTGCTGTTCCTCAGCAATTTTCTGAAGAGAGCTCGCTGGCCATATTGGCCAACCTACAAACTCAAGGACCAGCTTTGTATCTGGTCATTACCTTTAGACCTGTGCAGAGAATCTGTTGGTATCGGGAGATAAAACTAGCACTAACATAAACAATTGAAAACCTGGAATTTAGAAGTACTGAGATGGATGATTTGAAGTCGTGCTGCACCTATCTCTGTTCATCCCATTTTTTTCTGATAGGAATGCCAGTGCACACAGTTTAGCTGGGGGCAAACTATTCCAGTTCAGCTAATTATGGAAATATACAGTCATGGCAAGGTGCTCAATACCCAAGAAACACTGTTTAACAATTCCTACTATTGTACTGTCTATATTAATTACAAATTTATATTTTAAAATATAAACATCCTGTTAAGTTATTTTGATTATTTTTACCTAGATAAGTTCAGTACTGTATATGTGTATATTGAAAATAAAGAATATAATGTGATAGTATAGAAATATTAGAAAGCTTAAAAAAATAATTTTGTCAAGACTGGAGCAACTAAAACACAATTAGTTCAACAGACAACCAAATCCAGTTCCTAACTGCAAGTGTCACGTGCCCAGAGTGAGATTCTCCACTTCACAAGCAGACAGTAGTTAAGTCTTCATATGAGCTTCAGATTCCAAACAGAATTTGAAATATAATCCCTGTGCAAGGCATTACAATATTCTTAGGTTTAAGAGAAAGAGATATCTTCTACTTGTGTTCCCAGCATGCCAAAACCACTTCAGTCTTCTACAGAACAGACTTCTGAAACTTTGTCTCATGCATTCCTAAATCCCAACTACATCCAAAGACACTCACATGTCACTTAGATTCATTGGGGGGAAAAAAAAATCAACACAAATGTATTTTAAAAGCTTTGACCTACGTAATGAAACCAAGATCTTCCTGAGCAAAATAAAAGAACGTAGCACCTTTTGTTACCTGGCACAGCAGAACAATTAGCCAAGCGTGACACTTACGCAGACTGACACGTCTCTGAGGGAAAAGGATGAAGTTACTGTAAAATCCACCCAAATACTTATACCCAGCTCTGAGAGTGAATCAGCACAAAGTGACCAGCAGCTGATTCATCTAAATAAGAAAAGCGTGAACACCTCATCAGCTACCACCACGAGGAAGTAATCAATCATTACACAGAGAGACTCTCCTGCCATAAGGTAGCACAGCCAAACTGGCAAAGACCTCTCAATATATCCAGCTACCTTCTACTTGGCAGCAGAGAAAGAGAGATGACATCCACACATCTTCTCTAGGGTGTTAAATATTTGCTTCTCCTTAATGGCGCCCTTGACACTTCAGCGATAGATTAAGTATGTTTCTGATAGTTGTTCACCAAGTAAAAAAGAACAGGGATTCATGTCATCCCCCCCACCCCAGCTCAGGGAACAACTCTGGTGTAAACTCAAGCAGTAAAGACTTAGCCTGGAGCTCCTCAAGGTGCTGTCCAGCTGTTACAGACACAGTCTGTGCAAGAGGCACTTTCCTGAAAACCAGGAGATGGCCTCATAGAATGAAGTGACTGAATCAGGTGACTGCATCAGTCAGCAGGAAAAAAAGCCTGGATGAAGTAGGCCGTCTTTCACAGGGACAGAACTTACCACCTCAGATTGAGCAGCTTCTGTGCAAAGGCAAAGAACACGGTCTTCATCTCCTGTAAAGTTATGCAATAAAATTTTAATTCTTTAGATTGCCATTAACATACTTAAAAAAATATCAACACAAATCCATGTGTGTGTCTGTCAGAAGCAGAAGTACAGAGTTCTCCACAAAAGCTCTCATAGAAACATTCCATCCAAAGGGAGGCCACTGAAAGAGGAAAACACACCCACGTTAGAAAGTGGTCAATACCAGGCACAAAATCTCACACACAGGAAAAAACGAGCAAAGAAGTTTAAAATAATCACTTGGAAACCAGCTATGACCCACGTAGTGTTTCAGCCACAAAAGCGTTACGTTTGAAGACCTTAAACCCATTCATTCCTTCAAAGGGAGGGGAAACCTGAAAACGGGTTTGCAAAAGGTATTTTTTACAGGCATACTTTTACCTACAACACATGACACATAGTAAAGGATAGATTCAATTAGA
Organism: Eurystomus gularis; assembly: GCA_013400335.1. Classification (NCBI taxonomy): domain Eukaryota; kingdom Metazoa; phylum Chordata; class Aves; order Coraciiformes; family Coraciidae; genus Eurystomus; species Eurystomus gularis. Next base: position 195,054 of record VZZY01007305.1, on the reverse strand, counting down.
AGATTTCTTTTTCATTCATGATTCATAAATTACCCACCATCAGGTGGACTACCATCAGGTTTTGGATTGGCGATGGTCACTGCAACCTTCCGACACAGGATAAATAAGCTTACATATTTGTTTAGTAGTACTAAACTCAGCAATCAATACAAAAAGGTAACATGCCTGTCAAGCAAAGTGCAAATAAACGCTGCAAACAGATTGCTCAACTAATTGAACTGGTTAGAATTATGAAGGTAAAATTCAGATAGTTTTTAATAATTCCGTTTTTCCCCCATTGGTAATAGAGAAGGATCTCCAGGAATTTAGACTCAGCCTACGCTACTAGAAATGTTTTATTGTTTAGAAGAGTGCAAATTTTGATGCAATTATTCCATTTTCCTCTTAATAGGAACCTTTTCTTCTGGTGTCTGATACATCTCTCATTCCCTACCGCAGTTTAAAATACTGTTTTGTTCTCAAAATGCTTGTCTGTATTAGTTGGAGCTGAACCATGACAGCTGCTCCTTGCCACCCTCAAGACAGGATGCATTCAGCAGAGAGTTAAGATTCCAAGCCACTGTCTGGAGGAGCTAATGGCAGGATTTCTAGGGACAGGTAATCTGCCACTAATACTAATTCTGCTGCAACCTGGTAAAATCTGCTGTTTGCTCACTGAAATAAATTTACTATTCCTTACTAGTTAGTCTGGAATTCATATTCATTGTTGCAGTTTGCAAACTGCTCATTCAATCACAAATAATGAAGTCAGTGTAAGTATCTTTTATTAGACCAGCTCTGAGGAAAGGAACAGACACGTATTTGGATGCACAAGCCACTGAAGAAATAACATTATTAAAATCACTGCCAGTACGTGCAAAGAGGCAAGAGCTGGAATTTATTACAGAAATATAACATGATATAGTTGGAATTATGAAATACAGCTGATCCCTAAAGAATAAAATATAAAAATATGTAACTAATAAAAGGAATAAATAGCAATATGATGTAAGTGAAGTATTTTACTGGCATGTGAGATTGCTCTCTGAATAACTAATAATTAACTTGCATATCTAATGTGTCATTTAATAGAACTTGATGAAAACATCTAAGGAAAATGATAATGAAAAGTGATAAAAATAAATTACAGAAATAAAGTGCAGAAATAGAGATATACCAGTGTTACGAAACAAGGAGACAATAGGTTAAAGAAATGTAAGTAGCGTAGACAAAACAGAATTTGTCTGAACTGAAATATTTTTGGGAAATAATGAGCAAATGAGTTTGCTCAAGGTTCTCAAGAACATTCCAGGACTGGATTTGATTAGAAAACTTTTTAATTTTATTGCTCCTATAAATTGTATCAATATAGGAACAAACTTTCCAGCCAGAGATGGGAAAATAAATGTTCCTGTTAGCGGTAGCATTTGCATACTCCTTAGGGTGAGAGCTGGCAGATTTCTTTCCCAAATGTTTAACAAATCCACATGAAGTGATACTATTGTGAATGTGAATTCGATTTGCAACAAGGACATTACAAAAAAAGGAGTTGCTCAAACAACCCTGGAATGAATGCACATTAGATGGAATTGTAGAAGAATCTTTGAGTAACTATGGTAACCAGTTACTGAAAATAATTGGGCTGAAAAACATACGAACATGAAGGTCTAGAATGTATTTAATTTGTAAATAGATTACTATTTCTAAAACTTGAATATCAAGCAAAGACACTTCAGTAAAAATAGGTTCCAAAGGAATAAACACCTTCAAAGAAAGTTAACAGTGCAAATGAAAAACCTAAAAGGCCTTTAAAAAGTTATGAAGTCAGAAGAGACAGGTAAAACTTACAAGTGTAAAATGTGAAGAGAGAAAGTCAGAACTTCCAGAAATCAATTTGAACTATATAATGGAAAGGACAATAAAATAAAAGATTTTTTTTTTAAAGGCAAAGTGTGGGACTACGTTGCAGTGAAAATTAGACAGAGATTAAAGGTAATTTAGAAAAAAAATCCCTTTCTTTTCCAGTTTTCAGTAAGGGTGTGTGGCAGGTTCATGTGCTGAATGGCAAATTAACACCAGCCATTTGGAGAACCTGTGAAAAGAACCCTGTGTAGGAGGCAGAGGCCAAAGAGTTCAACACAACCTAACTGGGAAACTCACAGTGTGCAGTTCCAAATTCTAAAATATCTCGATACCTTAGTGTCCTGTTCTGAAATCAGGAACTTGTAATGCAGTTCATCTTTTGATTCCAGTCTTAAAGTGAGACAGATTCATTCCTTGCATTTAGAAGGCAGAACAGGTGATCCAACGCAACTATTTCCTCTTAATGAAACATCTGCAGCAGGCAGAGCTCTCCAGTGTTTTGAACGAAATGCTGAAGGGAAAACAGAAAATGTGGCAAAGCATAAGCTTTATTTAAATATAAAATAACTACTTTTCTAGATAAAATAATATATAAGATAATCTACAGGAATTCTACCTAGGATTCAATGAGTCTAAGTGATACACAAGGTAAAGATTTAGTAAGGGGGCTGACTACTTTAGAGATGCCAGTGGGTGCAGAGTCCCCCAAGGGTTCTTTCTGAGATCATATTTTCACATAGTATTTATGTTAACAGCATTTCCACAAAAGCCAGAAACTATATTAATATAAACTGAGTGCAATACGATGTGAAAGATCAGGAGAAGATCAGAGTATTTTAGGAATAAATGGATCATTTTAATGACAGAGCAACTGGCGTGGAAAACCACGCTCTCCGAAATCATGTCTGGTGCAGGCTTAAGAGTCATTGGCTGAAAATGACGGCGGAGGGAAGAAGCCTGTGTGGGGCCAGTCACAGGAGGGCTGACAGCCCCACCTGTGGGGCAGCCAAAGGGAAAAACCAGCAAGCACGTAGGATGAAACAGGCCAAGTCTTTCCATTGAAAATGGAGATGTATTAATATGTCCCACCTTCCCGCAAGATTCATGTGAGTACAAAGAAAGGCCATTAGAACAATTAGGGAAACGTATGATCTACCACATGAGAAGAGATGAAGGGAACACACTTCACTTGCCTATCTGAGAAAAACAAAGAGAAGACACAGTGGCTGTCACTGACAGTCATTAGCAAGGCCTTGTTATACAGTAAAAAGGTTTATCTTATATTAGGTTGCTATTGTAATAAAATAAATACCTTATTCAGAGCATTTTCCCCGTTTTTAAATTAAATACGTTTATCGCCATTTATTTTGGCGGGAGGAAAAGTTACATATCATGTACCCACGATAAAAACAGACAAGGAGTATCAGCCTGCCTGGCTTCTTCCTGCTGCACCTGAATATGGATTAGGCCCAGGAGCCAACACATGTAACTGGAATGTGCATTAAGCAGTTTGTATGGGAGCTGACTTGTTCTTCCCAAACACGGAACATGAAGGATGCAATCGTATCCTCTCACAGACACTTCAGGAGAAATTTAGCACAACATTAGAATATAATTCTGAAGCCAATATACCATCTACTGATCACAGTCAAGAGCAGTTGTGAACTTTCTGTAGTATTACAAATACTATACTAAAAGTGATCCTATAAAAATACAGTGAACTACAAGAAATACGTGCATAGCAAGTTAGCTTGCTTACAACAGAGAGACAGAGAGACAGATAGGTCTACCTGAAATTAGGAGGTCACATTTTTACATTTTATTCTAAATACATGCTTATAGGAATTGCAGCCTAGGAAGTATTTGATTCAGAGGCCAACCAAGGCCATAGAATGGTTTGGGTTGGAAGGGACCTTAAAGATCATCTAGTTCCAACCCCCCTGCCATGGCAGGGACACCTCCCACTAGACCAGGTTGCTCAAAGCCCTGTCCAACCTGGCCTTGAACACCTCCAGGGATGGAGCATCCACAACCCCCCCTGGGCAACTTGTTCCAGTGTCTCACCACCCTCAGATTTACTCAAGCAAGCTCCAAAATAATGATGAATCCTATGCAAGGGAACTTTGCATTCTGAAGCTTCAAGACCTCTAATACACTTTCAGAAATTACTTTCACTAATTCAGATCTTTACAATCCACAGATGCCTAATTTCTCTAGGATTATTTGCTGAAATATTAAAAAAGTTTTCTATTTACAATAAAAATGAATCATAGGAGGCTTCCCCCTTTATGTCATATGAGCGTGTTAGCTAAAATGCTTTTGGGACAGGAGTACTACACTATTGAAAAATATAATGGTAATTGTCATTCCTAAAATGCCACTGATGTGCAGCAGGGGTATTGCAGACCTGTTAAAGATTAATACAACACGCTGAAGATTTTGTTACTGTTACTAGCAGTAGCTCAGTGCGGACAACTCGAATGAAGCCATCAGACCATAAGCAGCTCTATGACTAATCATAACAAACCTCATACTGTTACAAGTCTCAGGGAGAGTAACATGGAGCTTGAATGGATTAAGATGAAAAGAGAAACAATTATTTCTAACTAAATTGCATGAATCTAATCTTACCACAAAGTTTTGCATCCCTTTCATATTGTAACATACTGTGCCAAAAGAATAATTGGAGGTCTGAAAAAAAAATAATCTCCCTAATATGGAGATTTAAAGAGATCAATCTCTTAAGCTCTATCAAAAAGAAGTGTAAGATACGATGTGATCAGTGTCTATAAGCATATACACAGGGAGATTTCTGATAGCTCTTTCAATCTAGCAGACAAAGGCATTCCAAAGTGACAAGGCTTGATGCTGATGACCTATTCATTCTGGAATAGGTGCAGATTTTTAATTACAGGAGTAAAGTGGGGCACAACTTACCAGAAGATGGAAAAGCTTCTTTGTTTCTTCAACACTGGAAGAAACATTCGTTAGCTCAACCAGGAAGGAGTCTTGAAGTAACTCTTAGGTGAAATTCTTGGACTCATGTTTTTCAAGGGAGGTTATTGGTACCATTTTCTATAGAACAAATTATTAAGCAGGTGATCCTAACTCAAATTTATTTTCTTTATTGAAAATGAAAATACATTTATATGAATATACCAGCACTTAGAGGTCATACTTTAAAACTGTGTCACTAGATGCTACCTGTGGTTTTTATGATGATGAGAACTACAGGTTTATCTGTTCATTTAAGAAATGTAGCTGGCTGAACACGCTCAGACATTTGGAAAGGCTGAATAAATCCTGGAAATGATGGTTTAGCGACCGGGTTCTCAGTGAGATATTCAATACAGACTAGTGAAATTCACAGATATTAGCAGTTTTTAAAATACACAACTCTAATGGTATCTACTTAACCATTACTTCTATTTGTTTCGTTATCTGGCTGTCCATACACTTGCTCTTTCCTCTGACCATCATCAGTCCCCTGTCTTGATTCCTGTGTGAAGGGGTGAGGCTGGCAGGGCTCACAGCCCTTGGCAGACGGTTCATAGTCACGTTCCTGTCTCCCTGGCAGAACAGAGCGCTGGGCAGGGCTTGCACCCAAGGACTCTCAGCCTGAGACTCACTCTCAAGCAAATGAATTAATTTGCAGAACAACTCACTAGCTTCTGCTCCAGCCTTCACACTCACCTGCCCTTTGCTAGGATGACCAGCCTTCCATAGTCTCCTCAAGCTTCTCTTTGCTCAGAGAAAAGGAAAAGGACTTCTTAATACTGTGTAATCTCTAACAGCTTTCCTAACCATGCACTGCTTTTGAATCATACAATCCTTGAATTGATTACCAAGTGGCTACAACTCACATGTTCAGGATGGAGACACTGAATTTCCAATAAAATCATGACTTTGTGTACAGTTTCCAATAAAAAAAATTACTTTGTGATGCTAAAAGCCATCACAGTGTTTCCATACCTGCTTACCAATTCCTGCTGCCAGGAAGCAGACCGAGGGGGTCTCTGTGTGACAGCTCCCATGGAAGAGCACAGGAAATGCTCCACTTTGAGCAGCCTTTTGTTGTTTCTTCAGTGTTGCTCTTGTGAAGAATTCCAGGCATATTTCTACTTGCTGCACACAACATCCAGATTATGCTTTGCTTTTCTGATGATTCATTGGGTCAGCTAATGCAGTAAATGTTTTAAGGGATTTTTTTCAGATGAAGCTGAACCTACCACAGTATTACCAGGTCAACAGTCTTTGCCAATTACTTACAGTGCTAAACATTTACTGTAGCAAAGGCCTCGATGAAAGTGCTAATGGAAGAGGCATCATCTCAGTGATCTGGAGCACAAAGTTCACTTCTGTGTGAGACTTTCGAATACACGACTCCATGAAGTCAGCTGCCCACGGAAGAGAATTAGAATTGCTTGCTTGAATGACTGCACTGGAGTTACATGAAAAGCTCAGATGCAAATGATCAAATCTGGATCGATGAGTCTTGGATTTTCTTTCAGTAGTTACAGGGAGGATGGCAGCTAAGATCTGCAGGGGAGCAGCAGACTTGGGAATCCCGTGTGATTGCCAATGTACTCCGTCCTTCCTCAGGGGCCCTGCCCGGTGAGCGCGAGGCTAACGGTGCCTGTTAGCTGTAGCTAGAACTGTTACTTAGGCGTGCATTAAAGAGTCAGACTGCAAACTACTCTTCCGCTGCTGCTGTCAGAGGCCTGCGCACTGTACTCCCGGGAGCCCGATAATGTATCTAAGACACACTAAGAGGAGCGTGCCTGCTCAGTACCCTTAACCAAGACAGTTGGCAAGATCTTCAGATCCTTGAGCATGGAGTAGGAACAGAAATGGAGAAGAGGAAAGACAATAATGAGCAGAGCCATTTAATTCTCTGATCCTACTTCTCTGTCTCCAATAAAATTCCCAAAACTGGGACAAGCAAGAGCCTTCGCAGACCACAGCACTGCTGTGTTTGAGATTCACATGCACGCTGTCACCTCAGTGTCCCTGCACTGTGAGGCGAGACAGAAGAACACCTGCGCAGCGAAACAGGTCGTGCTGAGAGCCCAGCATCTACAATATATGTCACTTTAGATAAGCTCTGCTGTGCACCTAGGAACTAACATGCTCCGGCTGCTTAATGGACGTTCAAGGGTGTTCCTGGAGTGCATATTCTAGTTTAGTTTTACCAAGAAGGAATTTGATTCCCGTGCTCTGACACCACTCAGTGATGTGAGGCAAAGTACAGTAAATGGGAATGACTGAGAGATTTACTTCAAAATTGCACCAAGTGTAGATGTACTTGCTGGCAAAAACTGCATTTCAACCTTTGAAATAAAACCAATCTCATGGTAGACTGAGATTAAAAAAAATAAATAATAAAAAATCAAATAAAAAGCAGAGAACACTGAGTTGGAGTAAAATGTGAACCGGCTCCAACTTTCTTAATTTAGAGTAGAAAATAAGACTGCTTTGAAGGCAACTTAACAGATACTAAACAACTGGTATGAACTTTTGTACAGAAAGGTACTTTTACTACAGTGAAGGACGTGCTAGAAAATCCTGCACTGTCTTGAAGGGGGAACACATTCCCCTGTTCTCTGGGCCAAGAGCAAGAATCACTGAAGCAGGATGAGAGGCTACTTCTGTATCCTCCTTAGATTGCAGAGCCACAAAGGTATGGCATAGATACAAGGAGATATAGCTGTCCTAGGAGCAGATCTAATAATAATTGAGCAGGGCATTTATCACAGAAAACAGAAGGGTAAAATAGTAATTTACAATTAGTTCCAAATCAGGTTAGAGATAAAAATATCAAGCTAATTGGCTTGCCAGGCAATACTGAGTGGGAGGACCTTACAGGATTTCTGGAACCTTGGTTTCCTGTGACTCTGTTGCTTGACAGAGTAAAGCTGGTTTATATGAAAAACGGCCTTCAAGAACCTCATAGGAAGGAACAGATACAAAGAAATTCCTCAAGGAAAAAAAATGCAGCTTTACTACTACAGTAGGCTAAAAAGAAGCGCAGCTTATTTAAGAATGACCGTGTTTCCAGATTAGCTAATTACAGGAGAAATTTCAGTATGAAGTTCCTATGAAAAGGCAATTTTCAGAGGCTGTGGTTCTGCTCTCTCAATTTTACTCCTGCTGTGAAAACTTGTATTAAAAAAAACCGTATCAAATACTGAACTTGTATAATTGCATTTCAAAATACAGGTACAACTATGTATGTAGCTGACTAGCAAAATGACCTTATATTTAACCTCAACAGCTTTAAAGAAGCCTAATTTTCATAATGTAATCTCAAAATCTGTTTCAAAGGCAATTTCCATTTTTCTCTTGTTATTCCAATTCTAGCTTTGCCATTGCTTGCAATCTGCATTGGCAAGACACCCCCCAACAGAGGTTTTCAGAAATATTCACTTAACTTCTGAGGTATCTAGAGCCTAGTTACATATTTCACAGGGATTCCTCATCCGCCAGCTTTGAGAGAGCTTGAGAAAACAAATCCCTAGAATTTTCTGAGACAGACTGTATGGCTTGGCACCAGCAACTATGGCCAAGTTTTCCAAAACGCTGAGCTACCCTGCTGAATATCCACTATGCTGAATGCTCAGGGAAATGAGCATTTATAGTGCTTGCACAGCAAACAAGCTTTTCAGAAAAACTAGTCTGTGACTCCATAAAACTGATCAAATCCATGAAGACTGTTCAGAATCAAGGTTCTGTTACCCGAGGCTGTTGTAAGAATTAGTTTAATTAAATGGCAGTAGCAGTGTATAAATGAGATGTGAATCATGTTTTGGTGAGTATCTAAATGGGATCCTAAATAATATGGAGATGGGTAGAAGAAAAGGTAAATTATGCTAATTTCGATACAGTATTGAGTTCCGTCTGATTAAAACAGTTTTAGAGATAAAAAGACTTTTAAGGTGCAACTTTAAATAAGATTTAGGCATTGCTTAAAGTCAAGGGAATTGTAAGAACATGTAGCTGTTTAAATATTTTGTCATTAATTCAGATCAGGCTATCTGAAATACTTTTTAAAATATGCTAAGTATACAGTATATAGTTCAGCTCCTTCTGGCTCTCCACAGACAGAAGAGTTGCTCTTGTTACAGGCACAAGGCACACACGCACAGAAACAGTTCCTGCCCCAAGGCAACTACAGTCTAAACAAATACGGAGACATAAGCTAGAAACATTGCTAAGTGCACAAAATACAGTGGTGGAAAATGTCACATCCATTCCATTGTATGTAAGGGTTCATTTAAGTACGACAGGACTGGATCGAAAGAAAAGCGCAAGGGACCTGGGATACTGCTGGAAGTGGATGAAGGGTACCTTAAGGAATAGGTATATTTGAGCCACAGTAGTTGCTGCTGCCACCCAGGAGAAAAAAAATACCAATCCAGAGCTATAATTAGAAGCATTGTGATGACAAAAGGACACCGGGAAAGGACAGGATGCAAGATCTGGAGAGTTGCTCCAAGGTGTCCAAAAGCCTCACTACAGCTCAGGAAGCAGAGAGGGTAAGAAGGGAGCAAAAAGAACTATTATGACACAAACTTTAGCCGAAGAGAATGTAAGGCATAAAACCAAATGAGATTCCACTGAAAGTTCATGACAGGAGTCCCCGTAACTATCGCAGTGAGCCAGAGCAGCCCATTCCTGTGTGCATGTGTATCTGTAGATGCGGGGAATAATAAATAAATAAATCAATAAACAAACTACGATTTTGTGACTGAGTATGAACACTTCTGTTTGCAAAAGCCCAGAGTCCAGTGACACACATACAGAGTGGTTTTGAAACTTCCAGAAGTGAAAAGGGAAGAGATTTTTTTTTAAGAGATATTTCAGCACTACACCTAGAGAACATCATTAAAATTCCACAGAACTATTTATGAAAAATTACTGAAACAAAGCAGTCTCAATCCATCACTAGAAATGTGGGTGAGAGGCAGGGTTGTAGGACTTCCCTCCTTTGTTTTCACTTCTAACAGCTGTGGTCAGAAGCTTCCCTGCATCGCGTATGTCTAGACCCTGACCAATTGCTCTTTTGAGCAACCAGCTACCATGTGATTCACGTTCCAAATGTAAGACTAACGTGCTGCTGCAATAAAAAGAAAACCAAAACATGTCATTAGTGGCCTTTCACTGATTTAATTTAATCAATTTGCAGCTTCAGAAGAAATGAATATAATCCCAGGGACATTGCCAGAGAGCCTGAGCTATGTACAGCATTTGGAAACAAAAGGGCCGTCATCTTCCCCTAATGATGTACTAAAGCTTTGATATCCGTGCTGAGGATTAAAACTCCCTAAATTTCTCCAGATAACCACACTCTGCATCCATCAGGTTCATTTGTTAACACATAGTAAAAATTACTGATAGCTTTTTGTCTACAATTAGGAACTCCTCTAAAACTACAATCACTTCAGCCACTTGGCACCAGAACTGCACTGTTCCCCAAGTGAATCAAAGTCCTTCTCACTTGCCTGAGCTGCTGCGTACATGCAAATATGATGAACTCCGGTGCTGAAACAGCAACTCAGCTCACAGATCTGTTTCTGAGAGGGCCCTGTAGTGGCAGCTGTACTGGGAGAAGGTGCAGAAGGAGATGAATGTCTCTTGGTGCATGAAGTTAGAGAGATTTAAGAGCTAGAGATCCCAAAGTCAGTCTTTGAAGACTGGCCCAAACACTGTTACCTGTCAGACGCTCTAGTTTACAAATGGGCTACACAAACTTCAAAAGAGCACCATTTACAAGATGCAGCACAGGACTGAATTTGAAGCACATAAAACAAGGGTTTTGACCCAAGAAGTTTCACAAGATGCTAGGTTTGAAAACAGCCATGGTATGTAAACAAGGAGCCAAGGTCTTCAACCCAGGGAAATTTCAAAAGCATAAGTATGGCGGTTGTTTCTATTCTTTCTTCATCCTGTTGTGTTGTTGAGAAAGGACAAAAACACTTCACAATCAGCATCCTTCTACTGCATTTGCAGGGAGCACACATTTCTTGATGAATATATTTTTTAAAGTTTCACTCCATGCATGTAGGCAATGGAACAAGAAAACATTCAGAGACAAAAGAAATGGAAAAAAAATTCTACAGTTTATCCTCCTTTTAGAAAAAAAAAGCCACTTTGCTATTAATTGCAATTATTCCCAATGATGGGGTTTTTTTACTGTCTATATAGCATGACAGGTTCATTCTGTGGGACACCTTCCTTTAATCACTTAAGTTCTTATTCACAGATCTTGATTCTCCTGTCCTGAGAGATCCTTTCCATATGGAAATATGTAAAAACAACATCATTGCATTGCTGAGCAAGACTTAGCATATTCAATTCTGGTCCTATCAAGGCCTCAGTCAGCATATTTCCCGTTCATCAGTTTCCTTCAGGCAGCAGTAACACATACCTTTTGGGTGTAAATTAGTTGAGGTCCACCCAAATAATTAGCAGCAGAGAATTTGGCCTAATACATTCAGTAGATAGATCGTCTTCTATCAGACCACAGTATCTTCAAAGCTGTAATTTCTCTGCATATTCTGCAGTACAAGACTCTCATTACATTAAGTCTGAAATGAAATTAAGCTTACTTAGGTCTACGATACCTTTTATCAAAGAATCCCATCTCCAACCACAAAAAAAAATAGAGACAAACATCTAAATATCTCTTGCTGTACAGAATATTAAAGATTTACTGAAGGCTTCATGTGGCACACATGGGATAATGTTCTGTTTCAGTGCAGAACTGAAGTGATTGAAAGCAAAAACAAAAATGGAAAATCAGAATTTTAGAACTGCTAGAAAAGTAGATTATTTACTCAAGAGACTATCTATTGGACAAAACTTCTGGAAATCACACATGGAAAATAATTAATCCATATTGAACAAACAGATAAAACTTAATGTGAAAACAGTTTTGAACACAACCCAGTCCATTCATCAAAACAATTTAAATATAGATAAAAATATTATAGCTGGCACTACCATGTGTTAAGTACAGCCACCTGCCTGTACTAAAATCTTCCTGTGTGCCGTAGCTACCATCATTCCCAACAACTTGTCCAGCTTCTGTTCCTATAGAAAACAAAAAGAAAACAAAAATAGAGGCAGCATCAGCCCCCAGCACTCCCAGCCCCCAGCCTTCTCCTGTTCTTGGAAGCGGCCCCCTTTGACTCAGGCAGCAGTGGGTTTACACGGCCGCTCACGTTCTCGAGAGACATGATGAAACACAGATCATGCTGCAACTGTGTTCACACAAAGTCTTGTTTTGTTACCTTATAACGATGGATTGGAAAGTTTAAAACAGGATTATTCAACTAAAACGGGAATCTGCAATGACAGAAACATAATGCGCTTTCCTGTTAAGGAAAAATCTGGGACTTAGATCAGCACAAGAACAGAAGGAGAAGAGGCAGTCTTCTAGCACTGGTAAAACAAAATGGTGCCAGCAGCATGTCCTCAGACATAAACACGACTGAAGGAGATGACGACAGCCTGGTAGCCAGAACTGTGAAAGATATTACACACAATCTTACCCTAGTAATAGGGCGGGGAAAAAAAAGTTTCAGGGTTTCAAATCCTCTCGAACAGAAAGCTCTTATCTGCAAAACTCCAGTAAAACCATGAAAATGATAATCAAGGAAATGCTATGCACTTCAGAGCATCACACAAATACTGCGGGTACATGAAGATAAATTTCCACCGCTGCTTAAAGAGCTACAAGAGCTTAAAGATTCACCAGAACATGCCAAAGGGCCTCAGAGAAAATACCTGCACTTGTACATTCCTTTCAGCACTGAACTACCTTTTCAGATTTTGTTGTTTTAGCTTCCAACTGTATAAATGTAAAGGGTAGAACGAGCAGGTTCAAAACTGCAAGGACCCATCATCCAATCAGCCATGAAGCTATCATGATCTGGATTCGTAATCAGAGAGGCAGACAAAGCTGTTCTGGCTGCGGAAAGAAAGCAGCAAAACTCCGCTGCAAACAAGTGCAAAAAATGCTGGTATTTCTGCATAACAAAACCAAGACACTTGGGCCCCTGCCCTAGAAAAGATCATAAAGAGTATGGTGCACAAACACAGCACCAGTTCTGCGGCTGTTTTCAGAGTTTTTGTAACAGAGAAGAGCATAAGATCTTTGTGACACTAGTCAAAGGCTTACTCTGAAACTGCTTAAAGCACTGGCACAGACAGACATTTTCTAAACATATACCACTGGAGAGAACTGCTTGCATATCATCATATGGATTTGTAGCAGATACATTTTTTCTTTTTTTGCTGTTTGCTTGTAAACTACAATAAACCAGAGCATGCGTCATCACCTTCAGTTGCAGCTTCTGTATTTAAAGTATGTTTCAGGTTTGTCTTTAGCTGAAGAGAGGGATTAATTTTGCTTGTAAAACTCTGTCCAAAGCTCATAAATGAAATTTGAAAATAATGTTTAGTGTTTATTTGGTTTAGATTAATTCAATACTCAGTAATTGTTTATAGATTATATATATAGTATAAATATATATATATAATAATTACATATAGATTATAATTATATATAGATTATAATTATGTATTTTTCCCTAGTAGATAAGGATCTTCATATATAGCTACCTTTAAGGTTTCATCACTTTTTGATGCAGTCAACATGGTTACACTCAGTCTAAGCTCGGCATATGGAAATGAAAAACACTCTTGTTCGTAAAGAAAAAAGAGAAAGTCAAAATTTCAAGGTGAGAGAGGGACAGGGTCCTACATATCTTTCAAAAGAATTATATTTTTAGAACAGAATCACCCACTCTAAGTAGCGACCTCTTTCACTGTCAAACCTCTTTCATGTCCTAGCCTCAAGGAGTAACCTTTTACTTAAAACAAACAAATCCAAAACTTTTCTTAGCAAAACAAACAGCTAGAAACCCAGGAGGCTCTCCTTCTGCACCTCCTTCTAACCAGAAAAAGGGAGAGGAACTGGTAGGAGAAACACAAAGCAGCATCCCTGCCTCTAAAGGGCTGCTGAATCCTGTGACAGGCAGCCAGCTCTTCATTTTTATCTGTTTTGTCCTGTCACATTTGAATTCAGCAAGAACATCATATGGTACTAAGATCAATATTGCTGGTATATTTTCATCTCCCCCAAAGCAACATATTTTCCACAGTTTTTATTTAAAATCTGACTGAATTAAAGTTATTCCCGTAAGTTTTCATCTTCCTAATAGCAGCAGACCCGGCAATGGTGCTGCAGGAGCTGTGGGTTATTACACACTATTCTACTCTGTCAGCTGAGGAAATCCATTTAGACTTTTATGCTGAGTAGTGCAATACTAACACAAGGAGACATTTAAACAGTACAAGAAAAAAAACTTCCGTTTTCACTTTCCCAGACGTTAAACAGACTCGATTTCCTTCTAGGACTCACTGAGGATTCCGCTACAAATATGCAAAAGCATAACTAATACGACTCACTAAAGCTGTCCTGACACTTGACATCAGGAGACGCAGTTTTCAGTTAGTTACAGTTTTGCCAAATTTAGCCGGAACATTTTGATGCTGAACATCACCTGCAGGGTAATTTGTTTTCTTCCCTTACAGACAGATGGTTTAGCTGGTTGTAACAACAAAGCCAGAGTAGGGAAAATGCATTCTTTTGCTAACATAAAAAATCAGCTCTTGTGGTTTTTGAAAAGCAACTGACGCAATTTCCCTCAAACTTTCAGTGCTAGGCAACGACTGTGCTGCTACTGAAAGTCATATTCTAAGTCTATCCGCTCTCTAACTTCATCTTCTCCGGGGAGCTCTCAGAAGACAGACCCCACAGGCTTCTCTCTGTGTAAAAGAAAACACTGACCGCCTTGGCGCACATTTAGAGAGCAGTCTCACGAGAACTGGAGAAAAAAGACCAAGGAAACTGGCCTTCACTGGGCTCCAAAGGAATCAAATCCCTTCCTGTCAGTCTTAGAAGAATATAGAGGCTCCAGAGTGAATGTAAAGGAATGGTCTCCTAGTTAAAATGAATCTAAACTGCAGCTGAAATGATTTTTGATGCATAAAAAGCTTTGCACAAAACAGAAGTAAAGAGACTGGTCACTCAAGCTATTAGAGCAATCTCTATGCATAAAAATTACCTTTTTTAACCACACTTTTCTTCAGGAATATTTTCATTTATTTTTGATAGAATAAATAGATGTCTAATTTAAAGAACTTTTTTCTCCATATCTTGAGCAAAATCAAACAAAATATCCCTGCAGGTATTCTTTATTCTTTCTTTACTTTATTACTGTACTTCCTTCACAGCAAAATTAAAATGTAATCAAGTTCAAGCTGGGAAGAGAGCAGAAAGCAAGTTCTTCTCAAGTGTGGTCAAAGGGAGGGAAGTTCCAACCACACGTCACGAGACAGGGCTGGATGGTGCCAGTCTGAGCCAGGTGGAAGGTGAAACATCACTAGGACATCACGAGAGGGACAAGAAAGTTTGGATTGCCCAGTGACTGACAGTGCAGAGCCAGCGCTGAGGGGCTGGAGAAAGCCCCAGTTGAGAACGACCCCTGCAATGAGGCAGAGCTGGGGTAAACTGAGGTGACTGGGGTGGAGCTGAAGTGAAATCTCTCCATGAAGACAGAACTTTCAAGTAAAGCAGCCTCTTTCTTAATACATCAAAGCAGGCTCTTTTCATAAGCATGTCTGAGAGTCCTGCTAGTCTGGGAAAAGGGAAGAACTACTAAAAAGGCCTTTAGATATTTGTATTGTAAACTCCTGGAGTCAGAATTTAAGGAGAGATCAATGCAGCTAGAAGCCAGTATTTCATTAATACTCAAACAGATCTTTGATATCATGTCACACTGACATAATGGCTGTTACACATGGCAGAAGGGTTAAATACAGCCCTGTGAAGCAAAGGGGGGAATGTCACTATTGTCACCTCTTGCCTGGTGCCGGATACACTTTTTTCTGAAAATAGCATGCAGCTAACTGGCAGGACTTGCCAGCACAGCTGAATTAGTCAGAAAAGCTGCCAGGGAGGTGGGAAATCTCCAAGTCTCTTTGCTTGCTCCAGGGCTTGTTCCACCGTGGCACAATTACAAATACACAACTGTAGAATCTGCTGCGCTGCTGGTTCTGAAAGCCATAGTTCAGGGTCTGTTTTCTTTATGAATTTCACTCAGCGCTCCAATTAATGCTGACAGGAACCGCACACATATCGAGAGAAGCACAGACTCTTTTTTCTCCCAGGTAAAAGAAATTCATTCAGAAGGCCTGTGCTTAAAGATAGAGCAAGTTCTTCAAGCATGAGACTTTCGGACTTACGACATCTGATTCTTTGAAGTCCCTGCTCTTCTTCACGGTCTACTGATAGCAATCAATTTATTATTGCATTACAGATAATTAATCTAAGATTAATAGATAGACAAAATGCCAATCTCTATCAGAATACTCACAGAAAAGATGGGTAATTATCAGCGAGAAGCCCATTATCTTGCCCGCGGTCCAGTCAGCTCTCACAAAGGCAGCAATATCAGGCCAATCAGTAATTCACACCAAGAAACGCAAAGATCGGGAATGGAGCAATGGAAAAGGGATTCAGAAGATAAGAACCACAAGGTTTGATTTAAGCTGGCCCTTTAAACCTTTAATCACATATGCATAGTCTCTTTTTACATACATTATTTTGCATATTCTTTACATAATTTTTGCATAAAATGTAAAAAGAGCTTGTGCATTAAGATATGGCAGCTCCCAGATCTTGATGTAGCTAGGGGTTTTGGGAAACTGCTTAAAAGAGAAGGGAGAGCACACAAATAACTGCGTCAACAAGAACATGCACATGGAAAGATTACGCTGATTAGATTATTAAACAATCCTAGGAAATTATGGTTACTGAGCATGGGTATTCTTCTCACCACCTCTGTCAAAAGTCTGCTAGTTTAACATTGCTAGCAGAAACCACTCACATACCCTGTTCTTCGCTGGAATTACATCTTTTCTTATTCACCCTTCTCTCAGAAGCAGGCCAGATGGGCTCTACTAGAATCTTGAAGTCACGCGCATAGTTCCTGAAGCAAATGACACATAAAACGTAAAGGCTGAATGAAGGCAAGAATGCATCTAGAATGACCCAACAGCTTTGGAGGTGACATACATTCCTTTCTTCACATGACAGCCATCCGGACGAAAAAGGTGAAACACCTGAGTTACTGCGACGGCCAGGCTGGCAAGTCTAATCAGACATGAGATCACAAATGCTTTACTACACCTAAGCCTCCGCTGCCCGATTTCAGGTTACAAAATCAAAAACCACAAAAATTGAAACCCCAAGCTGCCATAAGGCAGAGCAAATCAGCCTTCACCACTGGGTTTACCATTTTCCCTTTGCCAGGGTTTAAAACCAGAACAAATAGTTATGTTGAGGGACTCACACTTTATCAATAGCTAAATCCTTAATTTGCAGACAAACTCACTTGAATTATTTCATTGCTTCACTCCAGGAGAGTTATGACCTGAATGGCACACAGTCTGTGCCGTTGTGAAGCAGACAATATAGAACCGTATGAGAAATAATGGAATGATGAAAACAGAGAAGAGACCAGTATAAAAAAACCCTGTGATTCGGTTTAAAAAAAGAAAAAAAGGTTAAAACCCTGGCAGTAGGCTGTTCTGAATGGGAAAATGCTGTGCATGAAGACGATCACTACTGGTGTTTTTCAGCTTTGCATCTGGGACCATTTTTATTTAGTATTTTTATTAATAGTGTTGGTACAAAAAGTAGGAGAGCACTTGCGGGAGTTCCTGGCGACACAAGGTAGGCAGAGTCAGCATATGCAGAGGCTAGGTTTTACACAGGAATTTTATTTGTGGATGATCAGTGTATCATCAGTAAGTTTGCAGGTGACACCAAGCTAAGCGGGAGAGTTGATCTGCATGAGGATGGGGAGGCTCTACAGAGAGACTTGGATAGACTGGATGGATGGACCAGCGTTAATGGTATGAGCTTCAACAAGGCCAAGTGCCAGGTCCTGCTCCTGGGCCATAACAACCCTGTGCAACACTACAGGCTTGGGGAAGAGTGGCTGGAGAGCTGCCTGGCAGAAGAGGACCTGGGGGTTCTCATTGACAAGCGGCTGAACATGAGCCCAGCCCTTCTTGGCCCAGGTGGCCAAGAAGGCCAACAGCATCCTGGCCTGTATCAGAAACGGTGTGACCAGCAGCAGTAGGGAGGTGACTGTGCCCCTGTACTCGGCACTCGTGAGACCGCACCTTGAGGATTGTGTCCAGTTTTGGGCACGTCACTACAGGAGAGACCTCGAGGTGCTGGAGCGAGTGCAGAGGAGGACAATGAAGCTGGTGAAGGGCCTGGAGAATAAATCTTATGAAGAGCGATTGAAGGAGCTGGGACTGTTTAGTTTGAGGAAGAGGAGGCTAAGGGGAGACCTCCTCGCTCTCTACAACTACCTGAAAGGACAGTGTAGAGAGGTTGGTGCTGGTCTCTTCTCACAGGTAATCAGAGATAGAACAAGAGGGAATGGCTTCAAGCTGCAACAGGGTGGGTTTAGACTGGACATCAGGAAAGAGTAGCCAGATACCGGAACGGGCTGCCAAGGGAGATGATTGAGTCACCATCCCTGGATGTGTTTAAGGGTCATTTAGATGTGGTGTTGGGGAATATGGTTTAGGGGAGAACTTTGCAGAGTAGGGTTGATGGTTGGACTTGATCCCAAGAGTCTTTTCCAGCCTGAATCATTCAATGATTCTATGATCTTAAGAGAATAATCAAAACAGATTAAAAAAAATAATAATACACAGCTACTAGTAATAAACAGATTACTATAAGCCTTAGCGTTACCTGTGGCAGAGGAGAACACCCTCCTCTTTACCAGCAAATCTAAAGCTGATCCCAAGTCACCTGTGTAACATGGTCATGAACACGGCAGTGCAATGCTAGGACTTAGAAAGGTCAAGAGGAAGTAGAGAAGCATCAGTATCATTGGGTAAGTTACCTCTTTCAGAACTCTGGCAATGAGGTTTTGTAAGTAATAATTTTCTGTACCAACACTGGTTTGATGGACTACTATAGAAACAGGAGGAACCTGAAAGCCTATCTTGTGTAAAGAGAGTAGGGAGGTTGGCTTGTCTAAACAATGGCAGTGAAGAGAAGTATTATTTGCTATAACTACTTCAGGAGAATAAATACTCAGACAAGTGGACAGGAAAGGAGAAAACAATGATCCAGGCTAGATAACATCTGCATCACAAATCAATGGAGAGAGAAACTGGCAGTAGTAAAATGAAAGCTGGAATAAGATTCTGTTCATCTTCCAAGAGGAGCTTCAGGAACAACTTACATTTCTGAGACTAAGCCTAATCCACTTGCCCAAGGGATTTATGCTGATATGATTACTTATGATAGAAATGGCTTGGACTCTTGACCCAGGCAGTCCCTCTTTATTTCCTTGGAGATCTAACACAGAGTGGATTTCCTCAGGGCTAGCACAGTATCAGTGCATGTTATCAGACAGAAGACAACGTGCTACTTCAAATCTGATGACACGTGGCTGGAATTTTAATGATATACTGCAATTTTATAAGGTTCTTAAACTCCTTTCAAAAGTCAGGCTGCAGTTTTTAAAATGGATTTGAGACAGATTTCTCAGAAATCAAATCTTTCAAAATAACTGACTACTTGGAATTCTTTAATTTTTATCAAAAGATCACTTTAATACCAATTAGTTGGCAAGTCCAGTGAAGATTTTCTAGCATTTTGGTTTTCTCTTCAGCACTGGTTAGCAAGTCTACATTCTATCTCACTAAATTTACTTACAATTTTACCCGAATACGGTATTGGTCATGATGTCCTCCTGACAGAAGACACTGAGCTAATGAACATCCGTTCACCTTACAGGTGCTTGTATTTCAAGTTGGAATGAATATTTGACTTGGCAAACCCTCGGGGTTTCCTCTGATAAAAGCTATATAAAATGTGATGTGTCACATGAGCATATCTTGATATGGGCTGCAAAATGTGAGTTATGTGCCACTTGCATGTATCCCAGCGTAGCAAGTCATATTTCTGTATTTTGCTATCAACAGAGTTACAAATCCTCAATAATTTGAAGTTGAATTTTCCTGATAACCGCAAGAAAAAGAAACAGCATGCATTTTCGGAATTCTAAATCTAAAGAAATTTACGAAAGAAAATTACACGTGTTAAACTCTACTTGTCATAGATGTCTGTGCTGCGAGAAACTGCACAGAGTAAACAAAACACTTTGCTGTACAACCCTCAGCAGGTTAAATTAATGAAAAAAAGAACCCAAACACAATTGCTGTATCTATAGCTTAGGAACTTTGCTGGTATTGTATATTTGCATTCATTCAGATAATAAAAGCATTTCCAGGCAAGATAAAGAAGTCAGATGATTACCAATGTCATTACAAAGATAAAAGCACATTTTTGAGCTTGAAAAAACATTATTTCAAACTGAAGTCTTAGAAACAAAGAAAAACATGTGGGTTCCTACTAACCACAGTTTACTTGTCCTAAGTTCAGAGCCTCCTAAGCATTAAAACAATAAAATTGCCTTCCTGTATTTTTATTGAAACCGAGCAACAAACACACATACACAAAAACCCCAGGCACAAACTCCATTCAAACCTCAGGTAATGGAAACATAATGAACAGGCTTTTTTAGTCTGTTTTCCCATCAAAACAATGAGCCATGAAAAGAGATTTTGCTAGAAACATCACTCCTGTCTCTTGTCTTTTCCATAACCTGTTGGTTGATCTGAGAAGTCACCCAGGTCCTACAAAGTCACAAACCAGGCAGTTAGGGGGTAAAACACTGACGTACACGCCTTCTTAGCAACAGCAGGGTCCTGAGAAACAGAGAAACACCACGCTGGCAGAGAGAAATTATGTTTGGAACCTGCACCATATTAGATGCTGAGGTGACTCAAGCGAGATGTGAATGCATAGAAGACATCACTTTCATTAATTTTAATCCTTCATTGTGTGCTCTAAACAGAAATGTTGAGTGCAAACAGAATCTCCAATTTCACTGTCAAATAAAGGATCTTCTTGAAATGTTCCGTAAAAAACAGAATAAACACAAACAAGAGGAGTTCTTGTTCCACTCCGCCATTTTTCTGATGTCTGCTCTTAAGCAGCTCTTCCAATGGCTTTCACTGGAGGATGCCCCATGTCAGGCTGCACTTTAAAAGAACTGGATTTGGTTCCAGTGCTTTTTCAACTTAAGGGACCCTAGACTTCCCATCCCCACTCTTCTTGTCTCAACTGCATTTCTTTTTTTAAAATCATCCCACGACGCTCTCTCAGTTGACTAAGAGTTGGGGCTTATCAGTTGTAGCTGCAGAGCTCTAGAGTAACTCTCCCTTCACACACCATTTTTCATGTTTTTTGCCTTTACAGTAGGATAGACAAGACATGTGGCACTTAATGGGGTTTTTTTCCTTGCCATATGGACTTCAGTTAATAAGACAGATTTTGGACCACAAACGGGATGTAAAAGTTTTCCCTCCCCTCTCTGATTTACAGGGATGGAACTGTCTGCCAACGTGTAGAAGAAACAGAGATAAAGTTCAACCACATTTGAATATTTTTCTCCTCTTTTTAAGCTACTTAACTGGAAGACAGTTCATACTATTTTCCAGGAACTACTGGGGAAAAGGAACTACTTCCAAGGAACTGCTTGGGAGAAACTACATTTCCTCAGCAACCTCTATTTTAGATTTGTGGAACTGCAATGAAATGAACATGAATGAAGGAAATCTGAAGACCCCAAGCCCTTACTTTCTATGTCACAACTCAAAAAAACTGTTAAGGTTTCAAGAGAAAATTACACCAGAGGGGACCTCTTTAGCCATAATATTAATTCCTTATGGAAAAGAAAGAATAAGCAGATATCACCAGCTGATTGCAGTAGGTGGTAGAATCATTAACTTTTAAGTAAAAATGTTCCCTGCTGAAGGTAAAAAGAAAACCCAAAACCTAATTGCAAAAACTCCATGTAGTGCACAGTAGGCAGAGCAAGGGCTGAAGATTTGTCACTGGACACGACTGAACTCTAAGTTTAAATGCAGTCTAACTGGGCTTTTAGTCCTTAGGATCCTCTTTTTGAGAGCCCTTCTCAGCAGTGACAGGAAAACTGGCAGTTCTGCAGGATCCGCTGAGTTCATCACAACCACGCAACAGCAGCTGCAGGAAACGTCCCTGTCTAAGGGTGATGTCCTCATTAAGCAAAGCTTCTGGAAAGGCTCATCAGCTACTTAAAAACTGCGGCTGTGTCCAGCTCTAGCATATTTTCCAACAGTTTTCACTGAATATTGTCACTGCCACAAAGCTATCTCTTTCTGCACCGAATCAGCGCTTCCAGAACAGACTGTGTTTGGTATATGAAGCCATCTGGCAAATGTCCTGGTCAGAGGTGCTGCTTTCTGAATGAACACAAAAGGAATTTATGCAGGGAGAAAAGAAAAAAGAATACAGGTCAGAAAAATAAAGAAGGCAGGAAAGAAAGATGCAAGTGCCACCTGAATCACAAAATGGAAGGTTAGGAACACATCTCTAATCCTGGTCTGCACACTAAACCTCCCCAAGGTAAATCACTTAATTCTTCTAATTTCATTTTCCTCACTGGCGTACGACTTGCCTAATAGGAACTCTATAAACAACTTACTGTTCCTCAAAGTACTTTAAAGAAACAAATGCTTATTAATAAAGATGAGACAGAGATATAACAAAGGAGAACAGAAAAGAGCAAGAGAAGAGAAACTTAGAAGACTAATTAGAATAATGCGGAAAAGACCTTCAGATTATTTGAGCTATGGTGCAGCAGTAAGAGAAAAGCCAAATAAAACCTATTCAGAAAAGCAAAACAGCAAAATCCTTCCAGCCAAAACTGTCTACAAGAAATGACCATAAAGAGGTTTGTAGGTAACCTACTTGTGACCTTTTGGTCTTTCTCATTCCTGATCCAGGGTTACTTTCCTAATCCTAATTCATTATCAAGACCAGCAGATTAACATAAAGGGATCACTATCAAGATGAATCTTCCAGATAATAATCTCCTCGCTCTAAATAATCACTGAAAGAGGAACAGAAAAGGAGCCATAATCTTGTTCTTTTAATGCTGTTGAGGGGGAATATGCAGAAAGCTAACACAGAAAGGTGCTAGAATGCTGTATTTTCATAACAATTGGGGTTTTCTCCCAAAATAAAACCAGTCAAAAAAAGTAATCTTATTTATTTCACCCTGCAGTGTTATCCACATATAAAATTATTTGAGATAAGGGGAAAATTATTGGTTGTCTATCTAGCAAGTTACATCAGATTAAAATACTGTTCCTACACACACTTATTTCAGGGGAATTTAATTTACTTAGAATTCAGCTAAAAGAACAAGGCTTACTGAATTCTCAGTAATGGGGTCCCCAAATTAAGCTACGCTGTGTTTTGTGTCTACTTTTCAAATTGGCTTAGGCCCTAGAAGTCACTTTATTTTGCCAAACAGTGAACACACAACACTGGCCCGCTGTGGCTGCTTATACAGCTGTTAACTCAGCTCCTGCCAACCCTCATGTAAGTCCAGCAAGTATTCAATCCCAAGATTTAAATAGTCGTACATATGTATGCATGCATACATATAAACAAAGTTTCCTGTATATTACTGAGAAAAACTACAACACAATCTAAAAAGCCACACTTCTCAACTCTTAGAAAATTAAAATGTAAACCAAAAAGGAAAACTTAGCAAATATTTTACCTGACAACATCAAAGGAAGTTAAAATGAAGAGGTCTTAAGAGGCACGGTACTGCCCCTGTTAGCCAAAGAAACACCCGAGATCTGTGAAAAACAACGGAAAAATATACTGGCCACTACCCAAACCTGTGCACCTGTTGGCAACAGCCACTGCATCTCTCAGGACAACATCAAGATCTCCTGCATCACGTTTGCCCAAATCTCATTAGCTGCCTCTCATGAATGCTGGGGCGGGTGCGGGTGTTAACTTTTTTTTTTTAAAAGGAATAGTGCTAGTTCTAGAGAATTTACAGGACTTGAGATGTCATCTTTCTATTGCTCACAACATAATTCTGATTAATCAGTGCAAGGTTTCTTTCCTGTGATGAAGAACACAATCTACCAGACTGGAACGCAACCCTCCGTTTGATTCACTGGTTACACAAGCCTGAGAAGGCGGCACTGGCAAGATCTTCCCTTTCTAGGTGATGCCATCAGATTGCAGAACTTGGTGTTCGCAGGTATGTAGATAGATCTTTACACTCTGACACAGAGGGAAAAGAGTGAACCAAGCAGTCGGGAGCCTTTAACTTCACATATCTACAAGACAAACTCAGCAAATCTTGTTTGCTCCCTCAGATTTATTAGATATTATTTACAAGTTTTGTGCGCTACCACTGCCTGTCCTATGGCGTTTTCTACTCGGCTGGTCACCACTGCACCACCTGGAACACAGAACTCTGCTCTGCCAGCAGGCCAGGGAAGAAAAGCCATTTTAATCAGATAGAGCAATGGAGACATGACAGACTTGTGTATTTTTCAAGTGTGGTGTAAGAACTAACTTTAAAATATTACTTCCATCAGTAATTTTACTCCCAAATAAAATGAAACCTAAGACTAGAATAAAAAGAAAAACACAATAAATAAAAATCACAAAAAAGTAATTCTGACTTTGAATACAACTGCACTCGAAAACATCAATATATCATATATGAATCAAAAGCAAGTGACCGACAGCGGAGTTTGTCCTTGCAAATAACAATGACTTCCTGTCCCGGTCACCACCACTGACAACGTGCCTGGTGCTTCCCCTCCATGCTTACTGTCACTGTCATCATCTCCCCACCTGCCCACCTCTCACAAGCACATTTCTCACCCATCAGCTGAGGAAGACGCCTGTACACGCTCTTCCTGGGAAGGACAGTCCGGTGCCGCAGGGGATGACAGGATTTGCCAAGTGAGAAGTGGTGCACGTCTCCCTGCTAGAAAGCGTTCTGCTCAACCTTCCAGAGATGATCCCTGAAATGTTTGCTGTGTTGGCATGTTCCCAAGGTCCATGTTCAGAAGTGAACATTGCCTTTGTTTATCCCTGATACGCACCGTGGAAACGCATTACATATAAGTATTATTCCCTGAACAAAAGTCATCGTGATACTTTACCCAAACAACCAGCTAGCCAGTCAGTTTAGGATTCATTCAAATCCTCCCTCTTTTTTTTTCTTATTCCTTCTAACATCTGAAGGTGGTACCTTGTTCTACTTCTGCAACCTCTTTCTTTTAAGACTGATTTACAGTAGCAATTTTCTTCCATCTGCATATCCATGAAACATTGGGATCCTGCAGCAGAACATAAGCTTATTCTAAAAATAAGGACTCACCAAAAAAATGAAGCCATAGAAGAACACCCATGGTGAGCTATGAGTACATTACACAAAGCACAATAGGGACCCTATGGGACACAGCAGCCCTGAATTATTCTAGGCACATTTTTATCCTCAGCAAGCAGATGAAAGATGACTCTTAGTTTTTAAACCTCTAAAGGATGAAAAGAAATTCACCTTGGATTAGTGTGAATACCTCGTATTTAAAGAGATAGACAAGAGATTTCTCTATGGGAATAATTTTTCTCATGAACTTATTCTGATTTTTCTGTGGTTCCTCTTGACTCAAATTAATGATTCCTGACTGCTTTAAGTATTTGCACTGTTAGCTTACTGGATCAGTAAGGAATTTGTAACTTCCTCTTGGGAGAGCACAGAAAAGATCACCCACCAGCATCTACAAGGAGGCTTTTATGGGTTTCATATTTTGTTTTTGGTTTGTTGGACATTGCTGTGGGTAAAGCATCAATAATTATCCACACAAATTTTTAAACAACATACCAAGTATCTAGGTACAGATCCTAAAGTGAACATAAAAGTTCTGGTCTAAATTAATACCACTTTTTCAACAGAACTGGACTGCAAACTCCATGTATATGTTTGCCTAATGAGTAAGGGAAAAAGCTATCTAGAATACAAGTGCATTCCCTGCAGCGCAAAATGAAAATGACCCAAGCCTACTATTCCTACAGCTGCCACCCCACTACAAGGTAGTTTAAAATGCCATTACAGAGAGCTCATAATACAGGTCCTGTATCACTGATGCCACAGCTACAGATGCCCAGGTTGGATGTGGAGTTCAGACAGATTTTACACCAGGAAGGAGTTGTATGGGGTATTGTGAACGTCTCGGGTAGGGCTGATGCAGACAGAAGGAAGCTGTTTACAATAGCTCTGTTTTATACCCACGTAAAGAACTTCCCACCCAAGCTGTCAAGTCTGCTTCTTTCACAAGTACTAAATTCACATGGATTAATTTTTTTCATTTTTAATACATGAAAAATGTTCCTGGACTTTTAACATAGCAGGGAACGAATGAAACCCTTCAGAGGGATGTGTATCTGTTAGCCCAGCATGCACAGCCAATTAGTTTTAAAAACTCCAGGAAGAAACATCATTACAAAGTTTCCTAATCTCAGAAAGTTCATCAACATAGTTCTAAGTTCATGATTAGACATGGCAGAGGTTAAGTAAAACACCTGCCATGAAAAGATTGCAAAGCCTGGAAGAAGGCTGATTTGTTGTCAGTGTGTTGTGTATGGTTACCAGCTGATGAGGAGCACAAAATCCAACTATTTGCAGAGAAGCTGCAGTACAAAGTTTGAGAACAGTGATGACCTTGGAAAAATTGTGTTGGCCAATCTATTTTAACTCTCAGAAATTATGATCTTACCTTTTGCCACCTCCATGCAGAACTCTCACTGAACTTCTAAAGGAAGGCAGAACTGCTGCAAATATCATAGTTCTGATCCCACTGCACCTTTCTCCTCTTTTTTTCTTTTTTGAACTTGGACCTAAACACGCATCTTGGTAAAATCCACAGGGACGGAGGGAAGAATGAAGACAGTGTGCCTTGCTAAGCTTGCATACAGAATAATTTCTTCAGCTTTTAGTCCAGACCAGTCTCCGCTAATGTTTCCTCTAACTTATGAGTGGAAAAAACCCACCAAAACCCAAAGTTAAAGAAATACTCCTTAAAAAAAGGAAAATAATTTTTAAAAAAGGCTGAGAATTGCTGCAACAACTCCAATAGTTTGCTTCCTCTGCAGCTAAAACAGAAAAGTTCTGTTGACTTTTTTTTTCCTACATACCTACAACACAGACTTTGATTTCTCATGCAAAAAGCTTGTTTATGATTATTGCAAAACTCTGATGAACTAGTAAGTCAAATACTTTCACAAATAAGAACTCTATGCAAGGAGGCCCCACCTCAGGCCCCTGCCATCATCTCTGGGGCGACAGTAGATCACACAACTAAACTGCAATTACTAGACACTGGCATCCACTTGGCTCAAAATGCATTTTTTGTAATTCAGTGTCAGCACAGACTTCATAGTGAAGGCATAACTTCAATCACATGAAAGGGAGAAATGCTCTGAATCGGTACTCTGAATTCACTCACCTGTACCCCACTGTCCCAGGAGAGCCCAGCCCACACATCTCTAATGCTCTAGGTAAACTCAGATGATGTTTCAGTTATTACTAAAGAACCTTACTCCTTTCTCAGCAACTTATTTCTTATAACACATCATTATAATTGGCATGTCCTGGTCAGTTTGGTCAGAAGGACCAGCTGCAAGAAAAGAAGTGGGCATTCACATCAGTCTTGGCAGCCTAACCAACCACAGATGACCAGCTCAGGTGTGTTACCATCAGAGATGACCCCGTTTGCAAATCTGTGGGATCATGCTGTCCTGATCCCTCAAGTGTCCTTCCTTCCTTCCCGTTCCTTTTTTTTCATTCCAAATTACTGCTCCCATTTTTTCCTTTCAGTTATCTAAGAAAGCCAACTCTTCTGATCTGCTCTGCAAACTTTCTGTACGTGCTTGCCCCTTCCCAGTCTTTTAGCCTCAAGGGAACAACAAAATGCTGCAGTGAGGAAAACACTTCAGTCTGGCCCCGAGAAGAGAAAAAGCGCAGATAGGACCTGGAAAGCCTCAATGCAGCAACAGGCTCCCCAGCAGCTCTGTGTAGGAACCGCAAAGCAAACACGGAGTCAGAGAGCACCTCCTTTCCACCGCAGAACACTCAGCAATTCCAGCTGCTGCTCTTTGCAAAAGCAGGGAATGAATTTCCCTTTCTGATGGTCTTTGGGGTTGTCAGCCACACTGCGGCTCCCTGGAGAAGCAGGTGATGCTACTTTGATGCACACAGAAATGGGAGGATTGACCTTAGACTGCCTGCTTGGATACGAACCTCAACTGCTCAGTTTGACTTCAATTTATAGACTGTACTTTTTGCCTCCGATACTGACCTAAATACTGCAACGTTTGGTTTACAAACACGTCAAGGGAAAACTGGCTTTGCCCTTGCCCTACATTTCCTTTTCTCTTCCCAGTCTAGCATCTCTAATTTCCTTTATCCGTATTGTAGAAACTACTTTTTCAAGTAAAATTTTTAGTCATTTGCGGGTATTCATAGGCTTGTGAGTGGCCTTCGTATCCCACTGCTCAAATGGTCAGCATTTAATCAATTTGTTAAATAAACAATTTGTAATTACAAAAACATTTAAAATGCTACTGCTTTGATTAATGTTTGTAAGGTTATATTAAAAAAAATAAAAATTCAGGTTGACAGGGAAAATTGTTGCTACAGTTTATAATTTATAAAGTAGAGAAAAACTCACCTCTTTTAACATTCGTTTTCATTCCACTGCCTTTTGTTCCATCCGACTGTTCCCTCTGCACACCTGCTCTCTGTTTGTCTGATTAATTATCCTCACTTCTTCTCTACAGGCTTTGACAAGTTCCTCTTCCTCCTCCAGCTTCATCCCATTTTTTCCTTGTGTGGCTTTACTCTCCACGCTAGATATATTGGCTCCTCTCAAAATGAAATGAAACAGAAAGTACCAATAAACAGTTTTCAATAAATTAACAATAAATAGCAGAACATCTTCATTACATACCAATTTTTTATAAGTTAAGCAGTTTTCGGAGTAGGAGCTGGCTGAGTGGTTTAGGTTTTCATGGGATATGTAGTCCCATGGAGAAAAAGCCATATTCAAAGAGATCTTTATGACAGTAGTATACACATTATTTCCCTTAGATAACACATCTAGACATTATTATCAATTCAGAATCTAATACAAATGCTGAGCAGTGTTTTCTGTGTGTGAAAGTATCACAGAGGTGCGGCACAGAGTTTTTCTTCTGTAACATCACAGCTGCCTGGTTGTATAATTAATTCTTCTCTGGATTTCCACAATTATTATTCCTCTCTTGTCCTGCTTTCAGTTTGTTGAACCTTGCTGAAAAATCCCCCTGCTAAGCTAAAACATACCCATGGTTCATCACTCACATAGATTTTAATATGGAAACGCTGTAGATTTTTATTTGTAAGCCATTCAAAAGCAGATATATAATCTTCACAAAGAGAAGTCTGAGTGTTCCTTGAGAGGTCACAGCAGAGAGAGCCAAGATGGTCCAACACTGAAGGTGCATCTGTGATGCCAGTTTTGTGTTCAGTTTCCTTCTCTGCCCAAAATTCATGGAACCTTTCCATGTCTTCCAGTTCCAGATTCTCAACAGCCATTAAGTCCTTGAGTATCCTTGAAATCAGAGTGGTCTCACTGTTTGCTTTCACCGTTTCGTAAGACTGGTAAGGGTTTCAGCACGATTATGGGATGGGCATTTTAGGGAAAGCACAGAGTACGTGTGGCAGCACAGAGGCAGAGGTGTAACAGGCATCACACGCCTAGGGGAGGCACACCATTCGTCCTCTTTGTCAGAGGCAGAGAAGGAAGGAAAATACTTAAAAATCATTTTGCACAGAAACATTTCCCAGCAGTTGCACAGTCTCACGTTCTCACCAGCAATCCTTTTATTTCACACATCTCGAAACCAGCCTGCACTTACTAGATGCCCATTTGATGCACTTCCCCTGGGGGTTCTGGCTGTCTTTAAACGGATCCATTCTTACATTTCACACATTCACATAACCTTGGTTAACGTGTGCATATGTAGGTATGGTGAGGCGTGGGCGTCCTGACAAAGATTTGGCCTCATGTCCCACTTGCAGGGGTGGTTTTTTTTTTTTCCTTTTTTCCCCTGGAAGCATGTTATTACTGCCTGTGAGTCATTTCATTAATCCAGAGAGAGGGCTACAAAACAAGTGAATAAACACCCTTGCTTCACAACCTCTGTCTGCACTGTTTGCTTCTCTGCTAATGAATGAACAGCTGATAAACAGAATTATCCTAACTGGGGACATTCAAAGGGACATTATCTCCTCTTTGTCAGTAGCTGCTGCCTGAGTCTGCCCGTGATTACACTACAGGATCAGAGAACGATTTCTGAATGTTCACTCCCAATGACAGTGTGAACAGGGTAGAAAGTCCAGGAGAACAGTGGAAAGGAGCACACATGCAAGTCCAAAAGAAGAGCACAAGAGTCTTTTACATGACCACACCTTTCCCGTTAAAAAATTTGATTACAAAAAGTGTGAGAAACACAAAACATCTGCGATGGCAGACAAAGGACCCCGTCTCCAGCAGCACAAGGTCAGATCTCTTGTACACGCTGTGCTGGAACTCGGCGCACGCTCCGCGTTCTGCAGCTCACTGTGCACATGGACAGGGCTCTTCATTTATCGTGACGATGGCAGGCAACTGCCTGAAATGTCCTACTCCCCTCTCCAGAGCTGTCACAGTGATCCTGTCTCTGCTGACATGAATAAAGATAGAAGATGAAGGACTAAATGAGAAACAAATTACTGTAGCTTCAGTATTGCCCTCCAATGCAGGAATTACAGGAATTCAAGGTCTACCTTCTGCTACCGTGACAGGCTGAGTTTTCCTCTCCCCTGCAGTCCTACGGTGGCAGAGACAGACATGGATGAACTGATGCTCCGTGAAGCCCACACTTCATCCCAGCTCCTTTCGGATTCACATAATCAACTTGCTCTTGCCTCCCTCAAAAGTATATACTGAGTTAAACCTTAAGACCATGATTTCAAACACCATAAGGTGTGTTTAGTAAGTCCCTTTCAACTGTCAAGGGTAGGAATATTGCACAGTTGCTCCATAAAACAAGTATTTAATGCCCACAGATAACAGTTTAAAGAACATTCATATTAATTATTTTCAAAATAAGGCATGATGCTAAGTCTGCTTGAGCACTTGAGATACTCTTTTTCCCCTTCAGTGCTACAAATGCTCAGATTTTAGAATTTAGTCTAACATTTATATTTCTGCACTTCTGTGCATAGTTGAACACACTTTCCTCTGATCTGCTTTCAAAGAGAATCTATTAATTTCTACATCAAGGAGAGCTGATGTTCCACACTTGAGCTAAACACACAGTCCAACAGAACATGAAATTCAGCATTCCCTGACGATTTCTTTCCCTGCTTCCTTTCCATAATGGGACAGCAGCTGGGACATGTCTCTACCATGTCAGCGCTGTATTTCCACTTCCGTGACAACCAGTTCCATATGAATTTTGTCCCTGCCAATCGTCACACAAACAGAGGTGCCTGCCTAAAATATGTTCAAACATTTACAGGAATTGCTGTCTGCCTCGCTGTGTCCTTCTCAAGCAGGATTTGTTGTCCATGCTGTCTGGGCTGGACAGAAAGACCGGACATCACTGGTCTATGACACTGATACAACACATTGACTTGTGTCACCCGGACTTCTCAGGACTTACAAAGATGGGCAGACAGCCTCCAAACCTGGTCTGAGCCCTGACAACGACCATGGTGACATCTTTGTGGCTGGCAGCATTTCAGATCAAGTGTTACTATTTTACCAGGCTTCTTGATAGCTTGTGACACACGAATCAACACAAAGCTAGCATTCAGCAAATAAAATAGCCTTTCCCTAACCCTCTGTAAGGCTATTTCGACGGAACATCGTTTTCCTCTTATAATACAACTGTTTCAGGAAAACCAGAAAGAACCCCGAGTGTGACGTAGAAGCGGTCAGCCGAGCGCTGCCCACGGCTCCACCACCGAGGCTATTCCCCAGCTCGTCTGCCACGCAGCGCCAAGGAACACAAGTGGGGAGGGCTGCCAGGCAGCTTCCCCCCCAGCGGAAGTTTCCTGGGGGGCTGAGGTACACACACTGAGCAATACATAGACAATTAACTCTGGTTTTTTAGCTGACCTGTCACGCTTCATCTGCACACGTAGAACACCACGGACAATTCCAGCCAGAGCTCTTCCCCACTGCTGCTCTCCTCCACTTCTCTGGACCAGCAATGTCCAGCAGCGGATGGGAAAGAGCTGACAGTCATGAAACCACACAACACTTGCTGGGAGTGAGAACCTTACTGTAATGATGCTGTGGGAAGAAAAAAAAAATGTAAACCTGACAAGAAAAGCTCAGATTGATTTTTTTTTTTCTTTGCTTTGTGCCATAGCATGCACCTCTACACATGTAAATATGTATTTGATTTGTACTTCTGAACTGAAAGCATTTGGGCCACAACACTTGGTATCTTATCATGTGTACTTAACTTTAGGATACATACCTTCAAAGATGTAAGCACACAAAGTCACTTGACATGGAAATTATCATGATATAAGCAGAAGACTAGCATGTCTTTTTTTTAAATAAATTCTAGCAGAATGGTATTTCTGATTAATAGGCATCTGAATTAAGTTTTTCCTTTCATGTATGCAGTAGCTAATCCTAATTAAGCAAGCTCAAGGTTTTCAGTTGCCTGGATAGTACTAATTAGATTCCTTTGTGTTATTTCAACATATACAATCACACATGGCACAAATACCAACTTTCTTTTTAACAAATATGAACTTTCTTTTCAAATTTTCATTGGAAATAAATTTTCTGAACTTGGGAACAAAACTTGCTCCAAAGGGAAAAGCACAACCTCAGGAATCCTACAAAGCCAAGTTTCAGGCTTACAAGAAATTCTTTAAAATTCATTTTAAATTGATTAAAATTGATTTAATTCAGAAATAAAGTAACTCTTTATATAGACTGTAGTTACGTGAAGAAGGTTTGAGGAGCGTGTGCATGCACAAATGACACTAGATACGTTATGAAAGAAAACAATATGAAGAAGCTGAAGTAGTCACTTATTATTACAGAGTTCTTGTTAGCCAGGGATATCCTCGTTATAACTCGAGATGATGGGAGCTTCAACTGATAGCACCAGATGCCTTATGACACAGAGTCGTGTACTTCTGGAGCTAATGGTTGCTCACTAGACAGTTGTTCCAGGATCCCTGAGGAACAGCTTAAAATCTGACTTTGTGCAGGAATGACAAATTAATCGAGAAAACATTTGATAGCTCTACCAAGTGCCAGGTTTGAGCTGGATGCAGAGAATCTCTTACGAAACGAGGAGGCAGACCTAGCTGAGTCACTTCAAATCAGGAAATTCAATTCCTTCCTACTCCTCAGATTTAAAATATCCTATAGCAAAAAGCTTCTATTTTTTTTATGTTTGGGGAAGAAACTGAAATACTGCAGTCAAGTCTCTCTAAAAGGAAGTACACATGACTTCTAAGCAGTGTAAAATGTATCAAACCGACAAAATTAAGAAGGAGAAGAAAATCAAAGGATTTAAGAAGAAGATAATGAGACCACCTCATTTTATGCTTTGTAGTTCAATGAAGTATTCCACACAAAGACTTAAAAGCCAGGAGGAGGAAATAAAAGTATTTCCTGCTCTAAGTGGCTAGTTCTCAGTGAGATAACACACAACCAACACCAAGAGACTTTGGAATAGCAGTTCTGTGACCCAGGACACCAGCAGGATAATTTACAGAGGATCTGAAAGTAACAGAATTTCTTAATACATTTAAACACATTTGTTCTGTATAAACCTGAGAACAAGCAACAGTTAAAACATGCTGTGCAGGAGCTGCAAGGGCCAGTGGCTCTGCTTACCCCCCTCCATTCCCCACAGCACCTCGGGTATGAGAAATGATGACGCAGGAAGTGCGCTGGCCTCTGGGAGAAGCCTCAATGAGGCAAGCACAGCAGAGATGCTCATCAAGCAGGGGACTTCTATGACCCTTAAGGAAGACCAGCATCCTTCTGGGTGGCACCCGTAAATATTGGAAAGTATATCCACAGCCCATTCTCCAACAGGAAGAAAAGCATTAATTTCTAGTTGGGTTCATCTCTTTGCAGAGGTCTTTTCTTACCCTCAGAGGGACGTTTTTCCTACTATTACCCATTGCTTGGAATTTTCCTCCTTACCATTTTACATACAATGTAGTTTCTTGTTTCCTGCCAGAGAGTGGGATTCCTTGAAAATCTTCCAACACTTTAAACCACAAGAAGTTCAGAAATAAAAGAAGAGGTGGTACAACTGTAATTGAGCCAAAAAAGAAAAAACATTGCATCACGGAACGTTAGTCTTGGGACAACTAATTAGATTTTTACTCAAGACAAAAGTCAAATACATAGTGATAAAGTGCAAGACAGAAATGCAAAAGCAAAAGAGAAAGTTACCCTCACCTTGACAAAGTTTCTGCAAGCAGGAAGGGAGCTCACTCAGGCAACTTTGGGAAGGCAGAACTTAAATCTGCGAAGTGTGTTTGTTCAGTTAATAGTTGCTCTAAAAAAAAAGAGCACTTACTTGGTATACTAACAGCATCTACTCAAAAGTCTCATTTATAAACACCAAGCTGAACCTTGCTTTAGACTACACCTCAGAAAAAAAATGGGGTCTGTATTGTACATCTATCTTTAGGGAAACAAAATTATTTCTGAATTTAGGAACTGCTCTGGGTTGGAGCAGCAGCTAATATCCTATCCAGAATTTCCTTGATCATTACTCAAGTGGTAGCATTTTTGTTTTAAAAAACCTTAGTCCTCCTCCCCCACCAGTATTTCTCTTCTAACACATTCCATTCTAATTTTAGTCTTTTGAGAAGTTTCTTTTCCAGATCAACCCACTCTTTTTCACATTTAAATAATTTTCAGTTTTTTTAAAGAGCTCAGCTTTAGCAGGTGTTTCAGTAGCTAGGCAATAAGAAATCTCTTGAGAACATCTTCCATGTTTCCCAAATGGATTAGCCTGGAAGTTTTGAGAGAACAATATTAGGAAAAATAACCATGCCATTTAATTTCACTGGAATAAAACTCCTAAGACAAAAAGACATACTCCCAAAAAGAAGCACTTATGCTCACTGTCAACAAAGAAGGTGCAATAAGAAACAGTTATTATTCTGCAATACCAGTAATTAACTTGAATGCAGTAAAATTCAACAGAAATAAATTTAGAAGCTTAACATTGGAAGAAAATGATGTTAACTCCTCCTTTTTTAAATTATTCAGCTTCATTGCAGCCCCACGACCAAGAATGCTAGATGGTTTGAAACCACAGACCAAGGAAGCACATTTCGGTGGCTAACAGAGAAAAAAAATGAGCTGTGAAAGCAGCAGAGACTTTATTAGTAACTTGGGCCTGCAGCCCCACACAGCTAAAACACGTTTATTATCAGGTCTGGAAGCTGAACTGAAGCAAGGCCAGGATACCTCTATAGTAGCGTCAAGTACCACCCCTCCTATCAGAAAAGATACCTGGCCCTTCGTGTCACTTCCAGCTCTTTGAAAGCTGCATGTTTTCTCTTGTGGCTCCTGAAGGCTAAAAATGCCACAATACTTTTCAGCAATTGCTTCTTTTTGCAGGCTCAAGTAGTATGAGGAAACCCACTGACAATGACACCTCTGTGCCCTTATGCAGTTAGAGTAGACCTAAGAGATCTCAGCACCTGGCAGATTTATGAGGCAGGAAATTTTGAAATAAATTTAGTGCTGGGCATCATTTACAGATTCACCAACACAGACGTTCATCTACAGTTACAGGGTTATCTCCCACATTTCCCTCAAGTGCAGGAACATTCTCCTTCTCCAGTGGTAAAAAAAAAAAACCCCTAATAAAAAGTTGAATCTATCCTGCTACACCTGTACAGAGGTAGCAATTGCAGTAAAAAAATAAGTTGGAGTAGAATATGACAGCAGACATTTCTTATCTTATTCTTCAACATGGCATATCATTCCCCATTTCTAGTCCCTTTGTCCTATTGAACTCCTCTAACCACACAGACTAAAAAAATAACCCGATCTTAAAGCTGTACTTAATACTCAAAAAGCATTTCCTTACTCAGTGCAAAGATTTCAGGGAAACGTTTCTTCAGTGAATGTTATTACCTAGCATTGCTCTAACCTCAAATGTATCTCATACCTGGAAAATTAAGTAGACTTGTTTGTTAGCTTGCAAGAATTTTAAAAAATATTTTCTTTTTCTTTCAGGTTTCAAGTATGTGGTCTCTGCCTTCCAAGTTGCCTTCCTTGTCTTCGTCCTGCTCAGGGTCTCTAAAAGAGAAGTAACTCTGTTCATTCTTAGCTCTACTACTGGGAACGGCCAGTAGGATAGGGGAAATACTAGAACCCAGGAAAAAGAGAACTCTGGTATTTCCACTAAAAAGCTCTCCAAAACACGTACCCTGGGAAGAAAGGAGTTCTCCCACATGTAAATTCATTCCCTTTGCTGCTGTGGTTTGTTAGTGAGTGTGAAAGGGCACTGGTGAATGAGCTGAGGCGCGTCCTCCTTCCATGAAGCACAGCTGAGCTGGCTCCCATGGCTGGCTCCATCCTTAGGCTAAGCGTGCAAAGACACCACAGCAGCCAGACACAGAGTAACACCTCTCCCCTACCTTGAACACGGGTTTAAAACAATACGTGTACTTATGATTACGTGCAAGTAATTAAAAGCTTCACTTCTCTCCTCCTCACTTAATCTTCCTTTTCTCAAAAGAGCCTTTGTCTAAACATGGGTCAAATAAAGTCTGAATTGAAAAGAGGACGGGAAATTAGATCAAACTGAGTATGTGGCATTCTCATTATCCCTCATGTCAGGCAAGTCAGAAGCAGTTACATAATTGGGCCTCTGGACTCTAGGCAGTGAAGTGTTAAGAGAGAAAAGCAATCCCAGGACTGCATGCTGGGGTTTGACAAATAGAAAAACACAGAAGTAGGCCATAAGCTTACAATTAATGTTCGTTTTTAATTGTACCACGTCAAAAAAGGTTCATCATATGGCACGTGTGGGCACAGAGGTAAGAAAGTGTGTAGTGCAAGAGATGGAAAAGCGAGGGAGGTCGTTTTATCTGTGCTTGTGCACACACTTGTGTGTGAAGCGGAGGAAGCGCCCTTGCGAGCGAGCGCGTGTGCGCGAGGGGAGCACCGCGCACAGAAATACAAGGGGAGGCAGCGGCCCATGAGCAATTGCTGTGAAAAGGAATGGGGGCGGGGAACTGTGCACAGCCCTTCTTTAGCTTCTGCTGTAAAAAATAAATAGACCTTTTAATCCATGTTCTCCTTGAAGCCTTCTCTATTGACCATTCATTTCTCCTTTCCCTTCCCAGCTCTTTACCTCCTCTATATGGCTGATGAATATGCAAATGCATAATCAGTTCTATAATAGCCTATCCTTTCTAAAAGAAGGCTATAAATTTGGATCCTAAGCAGCAGGTTCTAAAAAGACTATTATACTATATGGCTGGGGGAAGAGGCAAGACCCAAATACCACCACCAGCACACCAGAGCTCTTTATAGAGCGTGTGAATGCAGCCAGGAGGCAGGCCCTTCATGTGACAGAGCCAGCAGCCAGGAGGGAAACATCTCCTGCAACCGGCACACAGGGATCTCCTGCGGGGCACAGCACGCTGCTGTGCCAGCAACAGGCAGGCATGCTAAGGTGACACAGACCCCGAGGTCCGTGGGTTTGAGTTTTAACGGTGGGAGCTCTCAGGAAAGGCCCGAGAAGCCAGTGGGCTGGGATACTGAGCCCCCGGGGCCTCCAGGCACACCCCTGCGCCTGTGCCTATGCAGTGCTGCAGGGATGTCTCCACAGGCACGCAGACGCTGCCGGGAGAAGAGCTGCACCCCTGGCGAGGGGTGACAGCAAGCACAGCCCCCAGACCTGCTCCCTGGCAGGTTTCCACAGCCCCAGAGGACTTCGGCACAGTTAAAACAAGCAGAGCTCTTAGAACCTGCTCCCATGGTACTGCAGGAGGCAGCTGTGTTACAAGCAGGACAGAAGTTTGAGGGTCCATACACCACGTGCCAGCTGCTTCCCAGCTCCTCAGGAGTCGCCTCCTTGCCTCCTTTCTTCTCAGAGTGGGCTAACAAGAACCTGATGAAGCTCAGTGAAGACAAGTCTTGCACCTGGGAAAACATCATCCAGGAGTGCAGCACAGGCTGGGAGAGCAGCTCTGTGGAAAGGGACCTGGGGATGCTGGTAGACAACAAGCTCCAGATGAGTGATCAGTGTGCCAGCGGGATGCTGGGTTGCATCAACAAGGGCATCACCAGTAGAGATAAGTCATTATCCCACTTTACTCAGCACTGGTCAGACCACTCCTGGAAGACGATGTTCAGTTTTGGCCCCTGCTACACAAAACCGAAGCAGACAGCCTGGGGAGGGTCCAGAGAAGGGCCACAAGGATGATCAGAGATGACAGGAAAGCTGCCATATGAGGAAACACTGAGAGAACTGGGTTTGTTCAGCCTTGAGAAGTCTTATGGGAGACCTTGTCACCACGTTCTAGTATTTAAAGGGTGGCTACAGAGAAGACGGACACTCCTTTTTACAAGGATTCACATGGGAAAGATGAGGGGTAATGGGTACAAATTACTCCTGAAGAGAGTCTGATTAGATACAAGAGGAAAATTTTTCATAATGGGAACAATCAGCCATTGGAATTATCTCCCCAGGGAAGCAGTGGATTCCCCAACACTGGACAGAGTGCTGGGCCATCTTGTCTAGACTGTGCTTTTCCCAAGAAAGGCTGGACCAGATGATCCTTAAGGGCCCTTCCAAGCCACAATTCTACAACTCTGCAAAATAAACACAAACACTGCTGTACAATACTTGCATACGCTTCCATGTCTGCCATTTTGAGGCCCTCCTCAGGTTCACACTGGGCTTTGCAGTCATTGCAGGGCAGAACACAGGAACTGATAGTCCAAATTTCATGAGATGGTGCTGTCCTGCTCTCCAGGGACTGAAAGCTGAAGGTGCTGTGCCAAAGCCCATCACTCCAGCTTCTGAATTGCAGTACAGTAAGGACTGGAACCCCACAGGAAGGAATCAGGCCCAGATGGGCTTTATGGTTCCCTGTGGAAAACCACTCAGGAACAGGTAGATGTCTTCAGGCTCCAGGCTGAACTGACAAGCAAGAATGCATCAGCTGGAAACTAAGAGCTCCTGCTCAAACTCTGTGCAAGACAGAAGCAAAACTGCGGGTTGCAACAGTTTCACTACTACCCTACTCAAGGCAGCCAGGACATCACCACATTACACAGGCTGCCCTACTAACTGGGATAGCAGGAGCATGTATCACCCTGAGATGGCAAGGTAGCAGTGACATACACAGCACTCTCAAAAAATTTAGATTAAAGGGACAGAAACTTGGATCTGGCTCTAATCTCAGCTGCTGCACCCTGAACATGTCACAACTCTTCATTCATTGTATTATCATTCACAAGTAGGGATTAATATTTACATAATTCATAGGAGTGATATGATAAAATAAACACAGGACGGGCTATAATCAGAGATACCCAGCTAAACATGAAATAATTTTAAAATAAATCTTTGCAGAGACTGGTATTTAAAGCCAAACCCTTGTAATCGTTAAAAAACATTGCTCAAAGTTGGGAAGCCTTTGAATGTGGACATCATTGAACATTTTCCTTCTCCCTTTTCAGATCACCTTCAACACAGATGTACCTCGCAAAGCAATACAAACTCTGCAACAAACCCAGGGATGACAGGAGAAAGGAATGTTGTAACACAATTTATTAAAATCAGTTTATAAAACCCTAGGACCAGTTCACAAAGAGGGATGGAGGTCTCATCCGACACTTGGAAGATGGAAACAGAGCTTCCCGGAACCAATCCAATGCTTTGAGCTGATCTTTGTTGGAGGTAACAAGATCTACGTGGCAGTCAGATCTGATAGTTCAGATCCCCTCTAGAGACCTGTTTTCCTTTTTGTCTTTAACATTCTTCCGAGCCCATTAACACATCAGTACTCTGTGTGCCTACCACAAAGTAGTTTTTGCCTGTGTCACTGGAAGCACATAATTTTCATCCCAGACTCTGATAATACTTTCACAAACATTTGCTTCACCTCAACTGAAAAAAACCCCAAAACGCAATGAGAGGAAATATTTTGATCACAAAGTAGAACAAATCAGCAAGCCAAGACTAGGTTCCCATAAAAGAAGGATTAAAATAGAAAAAAAACCCACAATGGGTGGGTATACTTAAGAGGTAATCTCTCTTAGGTAGTGAAAATCTTTGGATCCAGAAACACTGCAAAGAAAGTAGCAACCTCCATGACCCCAGGAAACAAGTCAACCCCAGGACCCCAACATTTGCTATGATCAGCACATCTTAGGCACAGGATCTGGAGATAATTACCAGAGGGATGCTGGCAGACACCAGGGTCCATTCGGAGAACATGCACTTCCACTTCTTCCCGAATTTCAGAAGCACCTCTTCTAAAGCAGCCTCCTGCATACAACTGCATGTCTAGTTGCATGCCCTAGAGATTGTGAATCCAAGAGGAACAGCAATATTCTCTGCAGGATGCTTTCACCTAATTAAATTCTTATGAAAACTCTTCAAGTAAACTACTACTTAAAAATATTGCAAGAGGAATCTGACAGCGGCACAGACAACGTAATGGTTACAGTTTAGAAAACTTACGTGTTATCAAATGAGAATCCGTGACAAACTCAGATCTTCACACGAGACGACATGAAGACTTTATGAAAATGGAAATGTGTGGATGCTTTCTCCTGCAACAGGAGTAACTGTTTACTGCTTAGGTGATATTCTGCAACTAGAGGAGGTAAGTTTCGAAATACTATTACCAATTCTAACATGAAATGCTGTCCAGATGCATCCACAATGTAACTGCATCTGTGCTACTCATCAAGAGTAGTGACATTCTTCTCCTTTCTCAATACTCGTGTTTCAACTACCGAAACACTCCCAGCAGAACACTCGGCATTTTTCCTACTCCCAAGTTTAAAACAGTAGCAGAAGTTGCTCTTGTAGATGGCTGTTAAGCCTCAGCACATTAGTATGCTCAGACTGCCTCCTGTTCTCTCCTCTCATCCAATACATTCAAAGCCAAGACAAAACCCCGTGACATTTGTGGTGCTACTGCACCTTCCCTAGCAAGACACAACAGAACCATGTTGTATGCATTAGCCTTTAACAGCAAAGCCCTGATTCAAGTTACCAAAAATGCAATCGTCCAAACCGCTCCCTCTTTGCAGGATAGCTTCTTCATGGTCTCCTTGTGGTATGGACTGAGTTGATCATACTGATTTCAAAATGTTCCTTTTAACTTTTACCCTCCACCCACAGGTCCTTGGCTTCTCTTCTCATTGGTTATTGCACCCGGGGGCTGCAGAAGAGGTGCCTGCCTGCTTCTGCTTCTTACGGCGCTTGTTCAGGAGGCGGTTGTTGGACGTTTTCAAGTCTTTGATTTTCACCTGATCATAGTCCACCCTCATGGTAGCCAAAGCGCTGGTCATCTCCTCCTGAAACCAAGGAAGCGATTTACTGCAAACCCTGAGGCAGAAAGCACACAGCCACCCACACTGCTGCCAGGAGACGGACGGACAAAAAGGAGCCCTCTGTTACACTACAGCCAGGAACAGCTGAGCCCTTTCTGCTGCACTGGACTATGACTAAAGGCTTCGTTCTACCCATGGACTCATTCAGGAGGAACTATTCACACAGTGTTTCATATGTGAACACGCAGGACCACACTCCGTTAGCCTAAATTCCACCATGTCCCTACGCCCAGCACTTCTTACTGACTGGCTCTGGGCCTTCACCAGCTACGGAGCTGGGCTTCTTAGCTCAGGCTGAGCACTGCGCTTTCCTTGCTCTAGTACCAAGCTGGGTTAGCAGCAACTCCAACAAAAAGTCCACACAACGTTGTTGAGAAGTACATGCTTCAAATTTACATGCTTCCTTAGTCTGAATGACTGTAAGCAGGCAAATTCTAAGATTTTTGATAAGGTTGTGAACAAAAATCTGCTTAAGAAAATGAGTGTCTAGGTATTTAGTTCAGAAAAGGAAAAAAAAGTGTTATGGGGATGTCTGTGCCCAAGGGAACGCCTCAGGGATCTAGACAACGGACAAGCATAAGAAGTTCTCAGAAACACAAAAATGAAGAAGGCTGAGTGAAAGTATCTGTTTGATGTCTTTGACTCAGGAGGCAAACGTTGCCTAGGTCCTATGAAATTTTACCATCACACAGCTCAACTGCTGAGAATATACTAATTTAACTAAATTTAACTAAAATCGGTCATCAGTAAAGTACGCCACAAGAATGCTGCAATTATCAAAATGGCAAGCATTGTAAGCACAGAAAATTCAGAATTAATTGTAAAAGCATGCCAACCTGATAAAGGCCAGCAGGAAAGAGTTAAGGCTTGCAAACAACTTTTAGTCTGCCCTATAGTTTCACTTTGCAGGAAGCATTCAACTGTCATCAGCACAAGCAGTAGGTGAGGCACCTGGTTAGATTAAGGGAAAGACAGATACATTGTTTTTCCTCCCCCCTCTCCAATGTCATAACAAGACAAGGCTGAGGTTATTTAACACTGTTTTACCATACAAGAACAGAATAGAAAACCAGAACACAGCTCAACCCTCCCACCCTGTCCCCTTACATTTTCATCATATGCTTTACTCTAACGAACTTCAAACCCCCTCAACACTGGCCCTTCTCCACTGTGGTTACATACAGCGGATCGGCAGGTAGCATCATTAATCCCTTTGATCATAAGGAGTCTTCTTTGTTATTTGGCACAACTGCAAGGCTGTCAGATGAAGCTCAAATAGCTTTTTTTTTTAAACAGTAATCATATAAACTACTGTTCCAACCAAAACTATTTATTCTTCCCTTGTTTAACATGGTTGTATTTAAAATAGCCATAATCTCCAAGGAAATAAGCACATGCAGAGAAACCAGCCCATCTAATCTTTTACCAGGCTTGACTTCAAGAAATCTGAACTATGATTGACTCACTTTAACTTCATCCCAGTGGTCTTTATCCTCTTGCAGGACCCGTGCAGTATGAAGGGGAGTTGGTGGCACTGCCATTGATCTCTGAGAAAAGGGAAAAATACCAAAAGAAGTGTTCTGCAAAATCACGTTTGGGAAGTGACTGCTTGCTCTTCCAGGTGTATGGAAGGCATAAAAACTTTATCTTATGTCCTTCAGTGGCCTTCATGATTCATGCTTCCAATCACTCTACAAATGAATTCATGTGTGAGGCACACAAGGACTATAGTCCCCACGTGACAGTATCTTTAAAGAAAAAAACAAAAAGGAGCAAGAAATCAGTTCTGAGATTCTTTCACTCTGCTCTCTTCCAGTGCAACCAGTAACCCTGTGTCGTATAAACTTTTAGGTACACTTTAGATTAACTGTCATTTCGCTATTAATTGGTCGACGTTTTAAAGTGGTTAATTTGACCTTTAGCTTCTAGGATTTGTCATAGGATAAATTTTCTTATACATATACATTATCTGAGATTACCAGTTCATCAGATTAAGTGTGCCTAAAGGAGGAAATTACACTATTCCTCAGAGTAAGGCACAGTTCAGAAGACAGTGCATTGCCTGAGATGTTCTTCCACA
This sequence comes from Eurystomus gularis, assembly GCA_013400335.1. Lineage (NCBI taxonomy): Eukaryota > Metazoa > Chordata > Aves > Coraciiformes > Coraciidae > Eurystomus > Eurystomus gularis. The sequence goes on along the minus strand of VZZY01007305.1, from coordinate 151,412 downwards.
GAAAACTGAGATCTATGCTCACCTGCCATGAACGATCAGCAGACACCTTAAATTAGAATAAAGTACAGTTCCTAAAACACAAAAAAGCTAAATCCAACAAGAACCATGGTATTTCTTGCCAGTCCATAACCCAAACTGTAACTTCATTTGGATATTCTATCTTCCTTATGCTTCCTACCCAAACAGCATCCTCCGCCAGCCACAGCTGCATGTCAGGAAGTCTAAGGAGATCCCTGCACACGTCACTGTAGAATAAGCATTACCCTGGAAGCAGCGCTTACACTCGACTGAGCTAACAGCAGCCCCGCAGCAGTAACAGACATGGAAGCAGAAATCATGACTCCTGTATCCCCTGGGAAAGGACTGTAGCTGGCCAGGGTATAGTTTTATCAAGTACAGATGGGACAAGGAATGAAAAACCAGCGGACTGGCTTTAGTGGTGCCCCTGAGCAGGTGTTGAAGGTGCTCTCCTACCTGCTGTAAGCTGCTACTTGTTACAAAAAAAACCAAACAACCTTATTTACCATCTAACTAGAGGATTACGTGCTCCACCTAAACTGACAATTTTTGCAGTCTACAATAATACTTCTGCCAGCCATCTAATTGGAAAAAAAAGAAAGAAAGAAAGAGGAGAGACAAGCCCCTTCCTCTGCTGCTTGTGCAAGGCATCTCCCCATACATGCTCCCGCTTAGGGATTTAGGAAAAGGAAGAACACAGACATTCACTATATTGGTCTTTCCCTCTCCCTCCCTCTGCCTCATGGAACAATAGGTTCAGTAGAAAAAAAACCACGCCAACCTGCAGCTCCTAGAGCATTCTTCCAGGAACGGAATTCTAGCACGGTTCTTCGGTGCAGCAGAGTCTATAGACCTTGTCTCTAATCTCCTCCTTATTAATTGGTTATATGCACATTTCAAGTAACATGTGTCGCTGTAGGTGGTAGCTTCCTTAGCTATTAGGCACTCATTCTGTGAAATTTGTCGCCTGCTGACTTCTGAAACACCTCCTTCTTGGGTCTTCAAACACTTAAAGCTGGAGGTATTTATTCTGAACTGCGATTACGTTTTTATTTGCTTAAAAAAAAGACTTAGAAACATTGTCTAGATTCTGTTCTAGTTCTACAGAGTCTTTGTAACCTTAATTTCTCAGCTTTCACAAGTCTCAATGAAGACATCCACTTCATCAGGATGCTATACAGATACATTTCTGTATGATTCTAAGGGCTTTCAGATCTTCAAACAGGCACTAGAGAAACACTGACTTAGTCATGCCTGTTTCTGCCCCTTCTTCTGAGGATCAGCATAGACAGGGAAAGCACTATGGGAGAAAAGGGCCTTCTGTAGTACAAGCGATTCTGTTCCTGGCCGATGTTTATTTGGGCAGCAAGAACACGACCAGTGTCATTTTAAGCACAAATGTGAGAAGTAGAATCTATTATTCTGAGTGACATCTACAGAGCAGGGATGATATCCTGAAACTCAGCCTGGTAACTCCTGGGGTTTTTGTCTCTTGTCTGAAATAATTAATATCACATTATTACAGCGTTTGTTTTGTCTTTTCTTTTTTTCCCCCAAAAATATATTTTAAGGAAAAGTAAATTTAAACAAGTCCTGGAATGAAACCTGACCTGGGACCACGAATTGCTCTGTGTACCACCCTACCTGGCAATCTCTCACAGGGCACTAACTGAGACCCTTGCTCCCCTCCCCACGCATTTCCCAGCTCTGCCAAGGATGAGAATTCCCACTAAGCACAGGACTGTGTTCACACTGACACAGCTATGCACAACAGTGCCTGAAACCACTAACGATAGCTCTCCTTAAATCCTGTGCTGATGAAGTAAGTACATACAGTTTATTTTTATATTGTTAAAGAGAGTAACACATGCATATGCTGGAGAGTCAACAGGGACTGCCTGCTCACAGAAGATACAGATACATTCGGCTTTTGCTTCCACGGATGCTATTGTGGGTGTCTGTTTCTGTGTGTCCTCTGGTAACACCAAGAAGAATTGTGGTTCTACAGGCAGATGACCCTCTGTGGAGGGCACAGTAGGTTAATTAAGTTTTTTACAGTAATCATCATCCCTCTCTTGCTGTGCTATGTGGAGCTACGTGTTAAGTTCTGCACGTAACGATTTTGTAAAGAGAGATATAAAACTCACATTAATCCACGGGTGATTCATAAATTGAGAGATTGTCATCCGCTCTGTTGGGTCAGTCTTCAGTAAATGGCGAATCAGTTGCTTGGCTGAAAAACAAGACGAACGTGGCATGTTGTAGTCTACTATTGCATTCCCAAATAGCCTTGAGAACACAAAGACCTGCTGAATGAAGAAAGACAATTCTGCAAAACACCCACCTGTTACCACGCTGAGAAGCCATGTACAGCAGGTGGGCTACTATGTTTAAAGAGGCAGAACATGAAAACATCCAAAGTGCAAGAGGTGAAAAAAGAAAGACAAAGGCTTGGGGATTCCAGCTGTGCTATCTACAGCACCTAACCAACTGTGTGGAGAGCAAGAACTTGAGAAAGAGAAACAAAGGAAGAGAAAGCTGCCAAGCTGCCTATCTGAAAGATGGTGACAAGCTTGGCATGATGGGCTGAATGAACGCATAAGCTGATGTTTTAAGAAATGACAGAAGACAAAAACCTCACAACAATTAACTTTTCTTTGACAATTGAGAGGCCACTAAGAAGACAAAGCCAAAGAAATGGATTGCACAAACACACTTTGCAGCAACTTGCTGTGAACACAGCATCTGCCAAAGCAGGAGTACCGAGTAACTGAGATATGAGATGATCAGAGTCTAGACAAGAGTTTTATTAATGCAGGCAGACAGACCAGGAACGCTGCATCCAAGGGATGTTATTTAGAAAGACTTACACATAACTTCCTTGGGAGAACCTAGAAAAACTTCTGAACAAGAGCTCTCTTTTAGAAACATCAAATGCAACACGACTGAATGCTTGTAAGAAGCTGACAGAGGTACAAGCTTAGACTTTAGTAGGAGTTTTACAGTAGAAATTACCTGGAGTCTAAAATGTACAAGGGGAGAGGACCACAAACAGAGCCCATTAAAATGATTATAGGAAGCTGGAGGGGAATTTACAGGAAGCCTACATAAATGATGCAATGATGGAATGATTAGATAAAGAAAACCACGACAAGAATAGTACAAAGGAGGGCAAAAAGAAGCGGTCTGCCGAAGGTGCCTAAAAGAATACATACAAACTAGCTGATCTTAATAGGTTCAAAGGTAGGGGGCACCTATCTTCATTCAGGCAAGCATACAGACACCCTACAAGTTTTCCAAGTGCACGTTGTCTCATCAAGCTCTCCCAGCATTTTAATAACTGCTGTAACATGAACAAGACCCAAGGCAGACAAAAGACTAAGCCAGAAACCCGTAAGTAAAACATGTTCCTTATTCACGTTCAGGAGTCTATGCTGCACGTGCAGCCACAACATCCAGCGAGGGGTTAGAATGCCACAGATCACAGTATTATCCAGTGATAATTTGTTATTGCTATGCAGCAGACAGTAACAGGATGCTAGCAACAGTGATGTAAAGGGCTTGTTAGAAAAAAAGATGTGCCTAGAGGTTGCTGACCTTTCTAATATGACAGATGGGTGAGACTTGCAGCTTATAAGATGGAATAAGAGGTAATCAAATCATCCACTTTCAGGACACTGGTTTGAGCCCATCCAGGTCACAACTAAACAGCAGCAGCTTTTGGTCAATGACTTACACAAAATAAATTGTTGACCTCGATTTAAGTGGTGGCTGGCAAGTTCCCACATCACAAAAAGCTAGCATGAAAACTTGCCATCCTTGCTGGCTGTATCGCCGGGGGCAAAGACTGAATGAGTTCTTAAGACAGTTTGCCTTTCTTCCAGCTCGGCTTGCACTGCAGCTGTCCTGGCAGCCGCCTTTCTCAGGACTAAAGACTTTTGTTTCCAGAGGGTTTAATCTCGGCATTCACTAGCACTACTTGGAATTTGGAAGTCTTCAGTAGTCATTTACTTTCTGTAGCACTTAGCTTGCAGGCTAGTATCAGAGTTCCCAGTCATTCTCGGGATCACCTTACAAAAAAACAATGTAAATTCTAAGAGAAAAGGAAAGAAAAGCTAGGACAGGATTTTTGAAATAGCCTTTTGTAAGCACTCCAGCACTGCACAGCACCATGCGCACACCCACCAGTACCACAAGCACTGTTACCTTCCTCCGATACTTCAGCCCACTCGGGATTGGGAAACCCATACTGCCCCATCCGAATTCTTCTCTTCATCCCTGGAGAAATGGCTTGACCAGTGTTTGAGTAGAATGGAGGGAACCCACACAGGCTGCAAGACAAAAGAACTCTTATAACTAGGAAAGTGCTTTCATCTCTTAAGAAGTCCCATACAAGCTTATATTCTGCTGCAGGATGCGTGATCCTAGCGACTAATTACTTGCAAGTGCAGATTTAACAAGATGTGTCCTTTTTCTGTTCATCAAGCCTCTTTCCAAATACTTACAGGATGTATGTGATGACACCCAACGACCACATGTCACATGATTTGTCGTACTTCTCAGGACCAAGGACTTCTGGGGCTAAAGAAGATTAAAACCAAAAATTAACAAGAGTACCAGATATTTCCTTTCATCTCCATCACCTTATGAGTAGCAGCACAATTCAACAACGAATAATTGAAGGCATTAAAAAAAAAACCAACAAAAAAAAGCAACTCACTGCAAGAACTGGATACTATTTTCTATTGAAAGTTCCTGAACACATCTAATGTAGCTTTAAAAAGGAGGAATGAGGCTGGCAAAATGCCCTACTCTTCACCTTAGTGTCTCTCTGCTCAAGAGAGTACTAAGATTACCGAAAAGCAGAAGGAGCGATAGCTAAATGTGTACAGGGAGACACTGCACTGAGAGAGGCAGGAGCATATGTTCCAGAAATCAGAACAGAAAGGGCTTATTTGAGCTGTGATAAAATTATGAACGACGCCTAGGTGGGGTGTGTTTAGCTCCAGCAACTACAGAGCACTGTATTTTTCTTTGGCCTCCAGAGCATTACATTTTTTCACTAAGTAACAAAATTATTGAAAGCTACATTTAGAGGGGATTCTTTTTTTCACCCCTGGGGCAGAAGAACTGCCAAGGAGCTTGATTTCGTACAGAAAATGATTCTCTAAACATATGAGCAATCATGCTGTTTTATAAAAAGGTGTTGAAAAGGGAAATGTCAGCTTGTTTATACACAGACATAAACTCATAGAAACATACATGTGTAAATTCCTTAATATTTTATCACTAATGTCAGCTTACAAAAAAATATAGAAGAAAGCCTCAGAAAAGAATATTGCTATTGTAATTATCTGCTAACAATGAATAATAATATTTTTCAACACAAAAAAAACCTATAAAAACTTATACCATAGAAGAGAACTAATTCTTTCAAAAAATTACGTCCATTTTCCTCCAAAGAAATTCCAAGCACAGACTGCCTCAGTCATACCATATGGTGAATGACTCCTAACTCACAGACCAAAGGGGCATACTCTAAAGTGAGTGCATAAAGAACAGTCTATTGTGGAATTCATTACACGGGGCTCTGTCTTTGGACAAAAAGCAGGAAAAAATTCAGCTGTGATTAAGTCACATTGGTCTTTTATTACTAATTCCTCCACTTGTCAGCTTTAAGCAGCTTTACGCTTGAGGCAATACTCTGCCTGTTCTCTTTCACTGCCTTAGTTAAGCTAAGGGAAGTTCTGCAAGGGAACACCCAAATAATCATGAAGCTGAGTTCAAATGATGGCTTTTACTGCATTATTCAGAGGGAACATCAGGATTACTTCAAGAGTAATCAGAAGAAACATATTCTCTCTCCTTGATGCTCATTTGTGTCCCCTATTAAGGCTGTTTCCTCTGCAACCAAGGAAGAAAGCAGGAGCACTGAACTGTACTGGAACCAGACTAGGTTTGGGTTGGATCCCAGTTTAAATTCTGCAGGCTACCTCTCTGCATTACATCCACAGCAGAAGATTTCCCATCCATTCCTACAGTCCACAGACCCACTACAAGCGGAGGGATGACAGACAAACACAAAAGCAGTGCATCTTGGGTAACTTACCCACATAATATGGAGTGTAACAGGGGGTCTGCAGCGCATTTTGTAGAGTGGTTTCTTTAGCAAAGCCGAAGTCTGTGAGTTTGAGCACAGTATCCTTCTCTTTAGACGTGTACAGCAAGTTCTCAGGCTGAAAGACCACCAAGAGAAAGGACAAACTGGACAATGAAGAGGTATCTCTAATGAGGCTGAAAGGTCAAACTATTCCCACTAGCCTGGATCACCACCAGCACCTGGGTCTTCTTCTCTCACATCCTCACCGTAACATACAGAAAGTCACCTCCCAACACATAGCATTTTTGCTCAGACTGAGGATCAACATCCTTCTTAACATGGTATTTAGGAGAGCAAGTTGCAACATGCTCATCAGGTCCAACGGGTGCCAAGTCTGGCTTCTCGAACCCCTCTCCAGCTCACTGCACTTACTAGGACTGTCTTCTCTGATCAGCACTAGCCAGTCTGACAGCCCCTGTACCGCACTCAGGTGGCTGAGGTGGAAGACAAGAGAAGTCATCTTCCTATGCTCCCTACGAGCAACTGACTAACTCCATCAGAACTGAGACACAACTGAGACAGGCACAGTCCTTCCTCTTCCTGCTCCCTCCCTCCTTTGTCTCCTGAAACCCGAGTGGATGCCACTCTTGCTCCACACTCCAGAAAGGCTCTCCTGAACCAGTAGTGGCACAGAGGGCTTGAAAGAAAACAGGATTTAGGTTATATTAGGGAATTTGAACCATGTCTACGCTAGTTCACTGAATGTGTGTATGGGGTGTTTGGCACTGAGCTCAGTTTCTGTGTTACTGTGCTAGGAACGCCCTGGTGCAGCTACCTCGTCCTTGCTTATGCCGGGCATTTTACAGAATGAAACCAAAATACAGTTCTACAAACCCTGTCAAATCTCTACAACAAGATCTGGGTAAAAACTCTAGCTAATAAACCACACTGTTCCATGTGGTAGTAACTGAGACCTTCCCATTTTCCCCAATATTTAGATATACTATTGGTGGGTTGTATGCATGGAATTGGGATTATTCCTCCCATATATGCAGCTTCTCCTGCTTGTGAAGGGGAGTTTGATGTTTGTCTTGGAGTTCTGGTTTGGTTTTTTTTTAGGCAAGTATGTTTCTGAAAACAATTAATAACTGGCAAAGACTGTACACAGAGGTATAGCATCTAGTGTAAGTTCACCTCAGGCTGATAACTTCAGGCTAATAGCACTTCAAGTGTTGTTTTCTTGTTAATTAAGCGGATTGCAAGTTGGTAGTACCTCTTTAATTAACCATCTGAATATCACCAGATTCTTCTGCATTCTGTACATAACTGGAAGGCATTAGCAAACATGAATATTCTGACCTTTGACTACTTGCAAACTAGTTGTAAACAGATCTTTTGGCACTGGCAGAGGAATAGGAACACTTTGACCATCTGATTGTACTCACAGTTCTATTTAAGCCACCATTGCCCATTTATTTTTCTGCCTTATGCCCTTTTCTCCCTGCCCGCACACCTCCAGGCCTCACCTTGACATCTCTATGGGCGATGTTCATCGAATGCAGATACTGGATGGCTGTTCCAATGTCTCTCATTATTTCAGAGGCCTCTATAAAGACAATTTTAGAGAAAGGTCACATTACCATTCCCACTGTAACTCAGGGACGTGCTTGAGAATGCTTATGACTTACAGCTTGCTGGAATACAGGGCTAGCGTCAAGACTAGAAAACCTAAAATTAGCCCTAACAGCTGTGTTTTGGTTTTGCAGGCAACCATTCCCCCAAGTTCCCTGGCTGCTCAGCCCTCCTCCTGAGCAGGCATGCAACCCAACGGTTGAGAGGCCTGCTTTTGATGAGCCTGTAAACTTAGGCTTTATCTTGCTCACCAGAAAAGCAGCAAGAGCTGGGTAGGTATGCAAGCAACGGGCAACACTGTGGAGAAAGGAGCCCCAACCAGGACATATCCCTGATTGTCCAGGACATGTCTTTGGTTGTCCGAGACAGAAATTTAACTTTCAGCTTCTAGTTCAGGGGTAACAGGAAGATCTACCAGGTTTTCTAAAAATAGAGCAACATAACAATAGAGTAATTTTAGGATAGGTCACATTTTGATTCTTCAGTGTCGTTAGAAGCTTTTCCTCAGGAGAAACAAAATCAACAGTTCTATTCTGCAAAGTCCTAACTGCCACCTCTGAAATAACATGTTTCTAAAATTTAACATAACCCCGGTGGGAAATTCTAGTGGCTGGTGAGCTGCCTTGCAATAGCAGTACTCTGGAGTCTGGAAGAGTTCAGTTACACGAGGTTTGAGAGCAGGGAGGAGTGACACTCCCCTCGTACTGAGTGAGCATTACATGACATCTCCATTGACAGGGAAACAACTCACAACTTCAACCCACACCTTCTGCATAGGCAGAAACCTCAGCTGCAGTAGTGAGAAAGTAGAAATTCCTGTACTGTAACCTGGAATCCTTTTTCACATGGCTTGAGACTGAAATGACAATCTCAGGCAAGAACAATCGGAAGGTAGAAACCCTCATCTTTGGGGAAAACCTTGCACAGCCTCCTCCTTCCTGGTCCAGGCTAAAAGCCCCGGCACCTAATGGGAAGTCGTAGCTGACACCTGAACAGCCAGTGAGCCTGGGGAACACAGTGGAACAGGGCTCATTTATCTCAGGAAAGAAAGAAGGTGGTTTTTTGTTTAACACTCCCAGACGATTTCTGAGAAAGTATTCAGAATGCTATACAATGGTATTTAATGTAGAAAAATCCCACATTTTTAGCAGTGGCGTCACTAATGACCACTTTTCCCCCTTAAATCTTGTATTTTAGAGAAGAACAAATATTCCTGAAAATGCTTGTTTTCCCTACACAAGCCTCTCACACCATTTGAAGGATTCATCCCAGGCTAGGAAACACAGGATCAAAAAAAGCCTCGCCTCTATACCAGACTTGCAAAACAGTCACAGTCATTTACAGGCTCAGGTGTAAATTTTTCTTCTTCTAATCATTTTGTCACAATGCTCGTTACAAACACCAACATTTTTACTCCCAAGTCCTTGTCTATTGTCAAGGTGCATGAAGAACCAGTCAAGCACACCTGTGGCACTCTGCAGATAATAAACTAGCAAACACAATAAAAATAGCAAGGCTACTCTATTGCAAGCTCTGTCACTCACAGCAGGTCTTTAAACCTGCACACAGTCCCTATTAGAGACGAGCAGGCTTGTTTGCAGTGGGGCTAATAACACTTCCTTTCAAGTGGCACTCTAAACCCTTGAATAAGAGATGTTTCATCAAACGTGATTTCCCACTGTACTCATCATCTAACAGTCTAGCAGGGTGCGGGGGTGCTGCCTGGGGGACAGCCAGAAGAGAAATCACAGCAGGGTCTGTGTTGATCACATTATAGGTGGCCTGGCAGGAGACCAGGGAGTAGAGTAACAGAGGCTGCGGTGGCTCAGAAATGAAAAGCTGATCAGATTTGTATGAAGAATTTTCCTCTAAACCTTTTTCACACCGTCCCTGAACTCGGCCAATTCTGTAATTCCTGATTTGCTACTTTTAAAAAGTAGCTGTTTAATACAGACTCGCATACAAAATGAAAACAAAATTTTAAATTACAAACAAAAAACAAAGCAAAGAAAAATTCCTGGAAGGGAACTAAGCACGGGGACAAAGAAAGGGAGCAACAATCTTTCACAGAATTTAAAATTAAATGTGATTTTTCACCTCTCTCAGTGAAAGCTTGATCTCCTCTCTCCTGGATCCTGCTGAAAAGCTCTCCTCCCTCCATGCTGAAACAAAGAACACAAAATCCCACCTTACATGAGCAGACAAGATCAAATTAACACCTGGCTGTGCATCCATATAATCACACAGAAGCAAGGCAGGAGCAGATTAGAAGAGATTACAGGCTGCCTCCTACGCCAATGCTTCCTAAACATCACACTAATTTGAATCAATGCACAAAGCTGTTCTGATATGGAATAAACAGAAAACAAAACAAGACCAAGGAGTTTTGATGCTCCCAGTCTAATGTACCCTGTCACAAGGAACATGACACACATAGCTGGGAAGTCAGACACGCCAGCACTGGGAGGCTGACAGCAATCGTGTTTTATGTAAGGGTTGGAGATGAAGGAAAAAGAAGGAAGCCAGGATACTGAAAAGGATTATCAGTTTGTTCCCAGCAAAGACGACAATAACTGTGGTTTAACAGATCAAGGAGAGAATAGGAAAAGTTAGAGTCAAAGTAGTAGCAGGAAGGATCATGTCAGATCACTGGATTTACATCTGAAGTTGGAAGCCAATCACAAAGTGCATCTTATTTGTAAGTGACATATCTTTCAAGACTATTAATTAGTCAATGCTTTAACGAGGACAACTGCCATGGAGTACAAGGAAGATTTATTTTCCCGTTAAGGTTCCTCATTCTCCCATCATATAAGATGGCTGGAGCAGCTATGCTTTTCCCTACCAGTTCCATACAGACAACTAAGGGTTTGCTGTGCAAACCAAAGCGGTGCTGCTGAGAAAGCTCACCTAGCTCCCATCTGAGCCAACACGTTCTCCCACTCCCCACCCCCTAAAAGAGCAATGCCTGGTAGGGGGCTGCTGCTCATCCATACCATTCCATGACGATGAGGAGGCATCTCTTTCCATGATGTATATTCTCATAAACATCCAGGACATGGACAATGTGGGGGCACCCTGATGCTCGCCAATGGTACTCTACTTCCTGACGGGCTTTTGGGTTGTCATACAGGAGCTGTAAAGAAATAGGACAGAGAAATGCCAGTGAGGAAGCATCATTCTCCTTTATATTGGTACCTACATGCATTCAAGCTCAAAGACAATGGCAAAGGCTACTCTCAGCACTTCCTCCAGCCAAAGGATGCCAATCCACCACAAGACTTTCACCATCTCTGGGCTGTCCAGCTTCCTAGATTGAGGAATACAGAAACAACGGGTACCTTGGAACTGGATGAACCTAGTGAGGAGAGATTTTTGAATCTGAAATGGAGACAGACCTATCTCACCTACCTCTGGATGGGAAACAGTCATTTTTTTCCTACTTGTTTGCAGTACTTGCAAACAGAGGACAATCACTGTGCTAAGGACAATAACCCTCCCACACCTGACCCTCAGCTGCTGGGAGAAGAGACTTCTCACTGCAAAGCACATCTCTAAAGTTCAGTAATATTTAAAACAATGAGGACTTTCACAGCGACTCTAAATATGCTTCTTATTTCTGACCCCATCAGGGTCAGAAAGGCACCTCTGCCTAGCTAGATGCTTGGCCTTCTTTGTCACATGCAAGGCTAGTTTATTTTAAAAGGTGCTAATCTCTAGAAGGGAGGCAAGAGCTCATCTTTCCTGATCCTGCAGCCTCATATACAAGAACTGTCTGCCTTCCCATTTGAAGGGCTGCTCTGTGTCAGACTCTGCCACTGAGCTTTTGTGCAACAAGGGCACGTTGCTGAATCACACCTTTTCTCTCTGCCTTGTGTCTCTAGACACCACTAACACTGTGACAGAGACTCTCTCTTTACTGCACATTTATACGGTTCCTACACAATATGGCTGTGATCTGAATTGGATGCTTTATGCCCTATAGTAATAATCAGTGTAATGATGGAGCAGCAACAGAATTGAGGCTATATAAAGCACTGTTAAATGCACTGAAACAGAATAAAACACAAGCAAAGAGCAATCACCTCCAACTTATTTGCCTTAGAAAAGGACTACAGCAACAGCGGGGGAACAGTTTTCGAACAGGCAAACAAGAAGAACCATTGCTGCACTCTTAGCCTTAGTCTGAAGCTCTTCCCACTCACGTTTACTATCAGGTCCTGGTCCAAACACAACTGCTTGATAATTGCTGAAAACAAGTATTAACACGTAACCTGTCATTGGGGACCCATGAATCAGCTCAGGAAAACGAGATTGCTTTTCCGTCCAATTGCCAAGCGAGGGCACAAATGGTGTCACAGGCATCCCTCAGTATAGGGAAACACATGATTTAAAGGTCACTGGAAGGAAGTCGCAAATTCTGCTTTCTTTATTGACTGCAGTACAGACAATCCGCATCAGTGGGGAAAAAAAAAGCTTACACTTCTCTGCTGCTTCAGCATCCCTCTCGGCAAAGCAGACACAGTAACGTGGCAGGAAGGGCCTGCAACACGTTACGAAACACTGGGGAACCACAGGATGGAAGGTAAGAGGTTTGTCTCCATTTCCAGGCTGGGAACAGGAAAAGTACTCCTCTGCTGAGTGCACATTCTTGTATTTTTGTGAAGCGTAGCAAGGTTGCAGGAGGGGACAAGTGGCCTTGAGGGTCTGCTAGCTCCTAAGATGAACAGGCAGAGAGCCTCACCGCTGTGACCACCCTCCAGGCTCCCCGAGCTCTGCTCCAAAGGCTCCAGCATGACACCAGATTTTCAGCAGTGCAATAAGCTGAAGAAGCTTTCTTGCCAAGTTCAATGCCCTCGCAGCCAACCTACTTCTTCCACAGCTGTCATTCTGCACCCAGAGCACACCCTTTTGAGATCACTAACTATCCGCCTCTTCCTTCCTGCTCCAGCCTGGCTATGGCCTGATTTCCAACACAAATTACTTCCTAGAGAAAGAGATGGCTCCAATTTGGACAAAAAGTCCATTAGCGAGTCCAAGTGCAGTTGCTTTGCTTCTTTCAGCCATCAACCCATTCAGCAGCTTTTCCTTCACAGCCACTGTGTTCTAGCTCAGTAGAACTGTCTATCAGCATTTTCCCCTCTGCCCTTCTGAGTTTGGGCTGTTGCCTAGAGGTCTCTTTAAAAGTTCATTAAATTATGTGTGCAACAATAAAGCCCAAACAACCTCAGGACTAACCAGGCCATTTAGAAAAGTATTACAGGGTTTACTGCTTGGATATTACTGGATTAATGCCACTTCTGAGCAGGACACTTCAAAAACCTTCTCACTTACCCTGTGCTATTAATTAAACATAACCATTATCTTTACTAACATTAACTGCGCTATAATCTGTGTATCTTGTGCTTGCACCATGTGCAGAGATGATGTTTTTCGTGTTTGTACCAAGTGCTTATGAAAACTGTTTCAAAGAATTGAATTTTCACTCTCTAAAGAGCTTTTACAAGTCATTTTGATACACACAAGGATGCTGCAGTTTCTTTTCTCTACCCCTACAAGCAAGTTTCTTGTACTCCTTAGTGCCAAGCTTGAATACACTCATGTCAAGATGACACCTGGAGAAGCAGAGAAAAGGAAATGCAAAAATAAAGAGCAGATACATGTACCAAGCAACATCTGATATATCAACCAACTGTTAACCTTTGGATTTCTCCTTCTTAGCTTTAAAAATAAATTATATCTTTTCCTTATGTCTAGAACTGGAAGCCGTAACGATACCTTCTAAGACATCTCAGAGATGCAGACACATGTAAAATGAAAGCCAGGCAGAGCTGAAACCACCGAATTCTACAAAATTTAGGTGATGATTTAGAAACACAGACTGAAATTCTAGCCCTATGGCTATATTTAACAAACCTGCAAAAACCATAAATGGACATTTTGCCATCCTCCTGAGCCTGAAGGGAGACTCTGCTTCTACTGCTGCAATAGCGGCGGTAAGACTACAACCAGGAGCCCCTGACATTCTACAGAAGTACAGCGGTAGCTGTGAACAAACCCAGCGTTTCAGGTAAGTTCATGCAGGTTTGAGGGAAGAGCAGCTTTGTCAAAGAGTCTCAGCTCAAGGAGCCCCCAGTCATCCCCGCAGAATTCCCCCACAGTTCAGCTGAGTCACAGCTTGTCACGATGGGCTGCGGGCAGGATCATGAACCGACCTAAATTCAAAACAAGACAAACTCAAGAAACATGCCCCATCTCCCAGTTTTGTGATCCAGTGCACGATGCGCAGCAGCCTTTACATAACAGCGAGGGGATGCCCATGTGCACGGGCAGGCAACACAGTTCAAACCAGGAGCCGCCCAGTAGAAAACTGAGGTTTTGCTGGAGCTCAGCATTACTGAACCACTGCCTGAAAGAAGATGACACAAGTATTAACAGTTACTCACAGGGACATCACCAAAAACAGAGGTGATGGAAGGCAAGAAAATACAAGAGCTCCAGAGCCCTAACACCTCGGGATTCACATAACTCTTCTTGGTATCTGAAGAAGCTGGAGAGCGCTGCGCCACGGGGTGCGGTCAGCCTGCTTCTGAGGAACAATGGGGCAGATGCCAGGGGACACTCCAGCATGTCCTGTTACTTCAGGGCCTGAGCAGAGAAGAGAGGCCTGAACTCCTCAGTTCTGGGGTAATGGCCCAGCTCAGGTTAGCAAACACCGGCAAAACAAATTCTAAACTGCAGCTTGGAAGGCCAGCCCTGTGAAATTCCTCCCTGTGCAGAATTTGATAGGAAGAAAAAAAAACAACCAACCAAAACCAGAGACTAAAAAGTGACACAGTATCTTCTAATTGTTTTTCCATTGATTCAGTGTTGTGTAAGCAAGGAAGGGTAGCAGGAACCCTCATCTTAATGATCTGATCTATAGAGGAAATGGCCTTCTAAGGACTCCAGGGAGCAGCAATTCTCTGGACTCTGAAATTATAACAACAGAGAGAGAAGATATCCACGGGCACAGGTACGAAACAGGCTGAGGACAGGGAGCAATGACTTCTCTGTGACTTTCTCTTTAATATCGACCAGCAGATTACACAGATTACTAGTACATCTCCTGTCTGCTCCCTACATAGGGGATTAAGAGCCCCACAAAACATTTTTATTTATTATAAACTTCAGCCGTTCTTCCAACTTCTAATTGCAGTGCTTGGATTAGAACTGTTAGAGGCTCAGTTCTCATCGACTACATGTGCCACGTTAAAGCAGTACCTGCAACCGCAATCACCTTTTTACTTACTTGCACCAGTTCCAGAATTTGAACTCTCCTTCAACAGACAATCAGTTTTATAATCTCTGTGCTACCTTCCTCACAGGAAAGCTTCCCGTTATTAAAACGGAAACGGGACCAGCAAAAACTTTCAGTCCTAAGGGTCCTCAGCATGTAATACTGATATATAAGCACTTAAATATAGCTTTATTTCTTTTTCTAACCGGGAAAAAAAAAGTCTCTGCTCAGGCACAAATGGGTAAACGTCTAACTTCTTTTGCTTTCTTTCTGCTTTCTGTGTAGCTGTAACAAAAATGCTGAATCCTACAAATAAGCTTTGGAATCTAAATTCATGCTGATGCACAGAAACTAACACCATTTGCTGCAGAGTTGTTCTTTATTCAAGACAGGCTGATGGCAAAAGGATTCCTGGATAATGTTTCCTTCATCTCTTCCTTCCCCTATGCTACAAAAAGAAGAGGGGGGAAAAAAAAAAAAAAAAAAAGAGCTATCACTACAGCTTTGGAAATTTTGTCTTTTATTACATGCTGATGATTTGCACTACATCTATTAATTCAATGTTAACAATCTTTATCTGTTTCCAGATCTCCTCATAAGGGATAAAGGCATCCTTTGTGTTGGAATGCTAAAGGAATTCAAATTATCAAGGTTCTCTTCTTCACGCATCAGCGCTGCCAGTCAGTCAAGCTGCAGCAAGAAGCATATGTCTCTTTGCAATGGCAGCCCAGCAAGCAGGGAAATCCACACATGCAAATCTCACAGAATGCATTGAATTTTTTCTTAAAATAAAAAAATAGAACACGTTGCTGCTCAAACTATTTAGCACTGAAGTATCAGTCTATAGACAAAGGATAAAACCAGACGAGGTACAGGTAGTGGGTCATCACTGAATCTTTTGCTTTCCTGCTTTTATTTCAAATCCAGCTTAGGCTATTAGAAATGAAATCTGCTTGGAGGCTTCACCGAAGCAGCCATCTCGATTCCTGCAGAGCTGTCCAAGCTGCTACCACAGCTGGCATTAACTGACATCTCCACCAGTGCTCAGGTAGACAGTCAGTCCCAGAGGTGGGCTTCTCCCAGTTAATAATAGTAATAACAGCCGAGGAGCGGGATTTTGCAACAGTACTGCCTGTGGTATCTTGTAACTGATCCTTTCACTCAACCTACCGAGTGTCGGGGTCTTACTGCCTGCGCTAAGGGACCCTTCTCCAGCCACATCGCCAGTCTTCCAACCTCTGCTCAGTTTATCCTTTGGAACGGCAAAAGCTACAGCAGATCTTTGGTACCTTGCCAGTGCAAGGGAGAATGAAGAGGGCTCGGCGAGGACTGCTAGCATGTGGTGTCAGAGTCACACGCTGAAACCAATTTCCTGCCGACACACAAGTCTTCAGATTTCTTAAGCACACATTTTAAGGGGAAAATAGGAGAAAAAGCAGAATGGACAAAGAGAAAAAGAACAGGTTAGCAGGGAGACGTGCTCTTTTGTACGAGTTTGCACACTGGACGTACAGCAAATGCGTTTAAGTATTCAGCTCCCCAAGCACTTCTGCTTCTCCATCCCCAGAGAGCGCACACCACATAAATACTAGTTTGCTCCAAGTCTCTCTCCTGCAGTGAATCAGCTAGGTCTCTCTAAAATAACTTTGGTGTGGTTCTGAGTTTTTATTTATGTAGCAGTATTCAAATCACCAGCAGGCACTCAGTGTGACTCTACAACCTGAGGTAAATAAATGAGACACAGCACTACTGTCTAATTACACATGCATCTAGCCATTCACTCTGCAAAGGTCAACTGTCTTTGTTCATAAATATTAGTGGGGACACGGCAAATGCAACTGAAATGGCAAAGCAGCAGGCCAGGAGATGTTTCAAAGGTATCCCCTCGCACACGAGGTAGCATAAAAGGCAGGCAAAAAAAAAACAAGCAAAAAATGCTGATGAAGAAAAGCTACTGTCTTGATAAATACTCTGGTAGTACATGAATCTGAACTGCACTGCCAAAAGTATGTGACTGTACGTTCAACACTATGGGGTATATATAGAATTAAATAAAAAGCATGCTGTGCGTTTTGCTACAAATATGAGATTACTTTGCATTCTAATACTGCACTTGCTCTGCTGTGCAGGTGGAAAGACAATTCTTACTGGGACCTTAAGATTCCAGCTATACTCAGTTGTGACAGGCTACAAACCAGCTATGCATGGCTTCCATTTTATTCAAAATATTGCAACTGTATTTTAACAGAAAAAGAAATCACCAACAGCTACTAACATGCTGCTATCAGACAAGAACATCCTAAAATGCTTGTTTATACAAGAAGGCCTAGAGATCACCTCTTGTCTCTCTACCACCTTCTCCTTAAGACAGCTTCTACCACAAAACGCTGCTGTTTAGCCAGCACCAGCAACTGCATTCAGTACCTGCAGTCAACATTCAACACCCAGGAAGACCTGCTGCAAAGCCCTTGTCAAAACCTGAATACATTACTAAACATCCTTTCTCTTCCTTGATTCCTTAATACGTATATTATGGCCAGCTGAGATGAAACAAAATTGGGAAGCATTCTAGAGGTCTTTCCATCCTTTGTTTTAAAACCTCCTGTTTGTCCAGGGATAGGCTCTTCCCCACCAAACCCATTATTTCCTTCCTCAGAGCAGAATTCTGGCTGCAGTGCCCGCACACACACTGCACGGGACACCCAGCAGCTGCGGCACCTCAAATGCGGGATATTCAGCCTGATGTGCCAACATTGCTCTGCCTGTAGCGTGCTCAGGTAAACAGCATAAGCCAGATTTTCCAAAACCTCATATGGCAGAAATACCTACAATAAATTGTGATTGTGTCTAAAATAATCTGTAGATCCACCACTATTTTTACTCTTCCTAAATTTCTGAGTTGTGAAAAAGGAAATCTAAAAAACCCAGCTGAAAATTATGACACTTAACTTTATAAACAGTTTCACTCTAGTGCCAAATCTGAGGTTTGTCTTTGAAAAGGAAAGAAAAAAAAAGAGATGAAAAAACACTTCAACCAAAACTTCACTCCTGCCAGCTACGAGTTCATAAATTCTGATAACAAAGATCCAAGTGACTTGGCTTCAGTAATTCATACAACTCAATCCTTGGCTGATCAAAAGTAATAGAGCTTGCCTCTGAAACTTTGCTGTTTAAGAAAATTCCAGCAGTACAAAATGCCATGGCACCTCCTCAGATGATGAGCCCATCAAACTTCACTTCTGCTTTGACCTGAGCTACTCATAGAACACTAAAACAAATACAAGACCATAATCGTGACCTTCTAGAGGTCTAACACTTTTACAGGCTTGAATCAAAGCAATAAAAGATCACTCAAAACTTTGAGACATACACTGGCCCACAGTTTTGCCACTCTGCCCTGGTGAGATTTCCCACGATGCTGGTGTATCGTGCCTGCACAGGAGTCAGAGCTGAGCCTGAGATAGATTTCCACAGGAACTAGGGCCATCGCAAAACCCTCTCCCGTTTGATTTATAAGCGCCAGATGTATTTCCTTACCTCTGCCTTTCTCCTGTGCAGTGACTGTCACGCATGCCAGCACTTCCTTGGTCACGAAATGGGATGGAATGTGTGTCTACCAGGACGTGACCCTCTCACACACTTCTCAATATTGACAGTTACAGTTGCAAAATTACATTAACCTCCCCTAACACCCACTCCTTCCCAAAGATACTATGTTTTTGTTATATATATAGACTTACACTTTTGTTTTCCTTTACATCATCCCCCCAGTCCCCTAACAACATACCAAATTACTCTAGTAGTAATAGCCATTGCACTTTACACGCATTTTCCACGGAAAGAAGAGGGAAGAGCAAATCTCACAGATGTTATTCAGGGTGCTTAATGCTCATTTCAGTGCTCCTCACCATGAAACCCACGTGTAGAGCTGTGTGGGACAGCAGGACAACAGCAGCAAGATTAGCAAGGCGTGGCACAGCCTTGTCAGCGCAGAAGGCAGACCAGAAAAAAGAAACACTGAGAAGATCCAAGTCAAATGCTCCCTTTCCTAGTCTTCATGCTAATAAGTGCTATTAAAATTAACACAGAAGTGATAATACTGAACAAGGTAGAAACAAAAATTAGCAATATGTTTAATCTCATTAATCACAGATAACAGTAGCTCCAAGAGGAACCTGAGCTGCCTCCCAGCCTTTCTATTTCTTGCGTGTGTGACTACAGTCATGGAGATTAAATCACTGAAGAACTCCCAGGAAGGCTGTGACATCCTTCCCCAGCTCACAGAGACTCTTCAGCGTGCGTGTTGGATTCATGCTGTATGTACCTTCTATGCATCTGCCTCTGCACTCTGTTCTCCACTTCAGCCTCATCTTTTGACCTTAACGAGCTTCACCCCACAACTGCAGCGACATTCTCTTCTACAGCCCCACCATTTGGCAGCAGAATTGAGAACGAATACACCATCCTCTCATACCTCTGCCCACACACCTAGCTCCCTTTTAGCTGGCTTCCCCTCCCCTTCCACATGAATTTAAGATTGTCATCCATACATGCAAAGCTTGGCAATATGCCACCCCAGACCAGTTCTTTCTCATATACTGTTGTTCTTCTGCTTCTCTCACATTTCCTTTCTCTACACCCATACTTCTCCTGTGCCACGTAACCTACCAGGCCAAGCAGTGTCCCTCTCTTTTGTTGCACCATCTATCTCAAGTATTATTAAATCACCCAAACACAAGAACCCAGACATAAACAAAGAACTCTCAAATCTTCCTTCTCTCACTCCCCAGGACTCATCTACTACTTCCAACCACTATCTTAAGGGGAGACTTGCTAATACCCAGAAATCAGTGGCACTGACAGCAACTGCACCTCATGTCCCTCACAGAAGAGATACTGAGAATTCAGCCAGTTCTTGACAACCTAACTGGAGTGACTGGCCAGCGTAACATCACTCACTCATGAAAGCTGTCGCCTGTGGGAACCTGACTTGTCTTCAAAAATAAAACAAAGCCCTAAAACTTTCACCAAGGACATCTGTAAGATTTCTCTCGTGCTTCAAAGCACTGCTAGGTATGTTTTCACACTCACGTTTGTGCAAGCTCTGCTGTTGGCATTTTCAAGCAAAGATCTATATCTAAGTCACAACTCAGTAGGTAGCTCAGTGGCTGATGGTTTAAAAGGTCCATCAGGCATGAAGATCCCTGGAACTGCTTATTGTGTACAGCAAAGATGTGAGAGAGCATGGTGTGACTGTGAATGGAAACAAACCACACAGCATTCAGCAGAGGCTAGAAATGCAAAGGGAGCCATTAAAAGAAAGAGGAAAGTACATTGTTCTCCCAAAACTTCTCGTGCTTATTTTGGCTGAATATATATTCTGAAGTCAAGTAAACTATTACATAGGAAAGGAAAGAATAGAAATAAACTGAGAGAACGGGGAATTCAACAGATGGAGTCAACATAAACAAGTGACAGTGCAGCAAAACTGTTATTTATGTTGCAATTCTCATTGATTCATTTTGCCCAGTGCACCAGCTCAGCCACCCAGGGCTACAGCTCTGCTTTGCCAGAGCAGCAGCAGAACCCAGCCATGAAAACCATGACTTTTCTCCTGAGCCCCACAGCACATGCCTGGAGCAGCTAATGCCTTCCAGCACTCACTAATTAAGTGCTCCTTAATATCCAGGATGCTGGAAAATGCACACTTCCTAAAACACAACTGGGTTGTTCATACACAGCCTGTAACAGTCCTTCCCAGTTCCTTTCAGAAACCTTCAAGAAACACCATGCAAGCTG
The DNA here is from genome assembly GCA_013400335.1 of Eurystomus gularis. Lineage (NCBI taxonomy): Eukaryota > Metazoa > Chordata > Aves > Coraciiformes > Coraciidae > Eurystomus > Eurystomus gularis. The sequence continues at coordinate 130,584 of VZZY01007305.1, read as the reverse complement.
CCTTTAAGGAAGATCCCTCACTCCAGAAATGGACCGTCCTTCTGATCTAAACCCCTCCTGTGCCACAGCATCTTCATCCAAACCTGTTCAGTTACTTGCCCAGCCCATGGAGGCTTTTCTTCAACAGCTAAGAACTTCTGCTAGCCCCCCAACAAGTCACTGCTCCCAGCTACTCCAGGCAAGCAGACTTTATTTCCCCTAAGCTCTAGAGGGCAAAGAACATCCTTCCATTTTGTTGCCCAGTTTATGTCAGCTTTTAGCCACCTAGCCTCCCTCTGAAGATCTTCCCTATACCAGGATATGTTGTGGAGTGAGAGGTGAGAGCAGAGGGCTCCTTCCTCTACATCCATGTTCCATCTCTGCTTCACATTCCCTGCAACCAGATGACAGGAAGCAGACACCACAAAGGTAGGACACAGCAGCTTAAATGGAAGAGTGGGCTTTTTGCCAAAATCAAGAGCATTTCCTTCACATTCTTGAACAGATTTCCACTCCACTCCTGCACTGTGTCAACTACCTCATGACTAGACATGCAATGGAAAAGGAGGAAGATCCCAAGAATATCTGGAAGTCTAAGGCTTTTAGATCTCAGCTAAAGAGGCACCATGCTGAGGATTACACAGGGGTCAGAAAAATGTGATGTAGCAAAAGCACAGCTGAACAAAAAGTCATTCCAGGAATTTCAACTCTTTATATCTTTCCAAGCTGAAATATCTATTCCCTTCTCTTAAGACACTGTCTTCCCCCATTCCTCCCCCCATAGCAGTATCTGCTTGTGGTATGTCCTGCAACCCTGGCTCAATTCCACAAGTCAGCAAGCCTGAAAGAGAGAAGCCTGGTGTAGTGAACCGACCACATGATTTTTTGCCTTATTAAAACAGCGAGCAAAAAACTGCAATTCCCATAAACCTTCCAGAAGCCGGAATTTTGATAACACCGGCCATAAATTTCAGAAAAGAAAACAAACTTTCTCTTTTCCACTTCACCACACAAAGGGAGCACATCGCTCCTGCCAAGCGTGCCCCCCCCCCCTCCCTCCGCCGCTGCCGGAGAGGAGTGAGGAGGAGGGGG
>VZZY01007305.1:103591-129251 GCA_013400335.1 Eurystomus gularis | reverse complement strand
GCCAGAAAAAGCCGCTCCAAGCTGGGAGCACCATACCGAAGAAGGAGTTGCGCTGAAGAAACTACTCTGAAAAGCTACAAGCTGCTGACGTCATCGAAACAGTCCAGGTCTGCCGGTCAGGCGTCGTCGCCGTTCCACAGGGACCATCGCCAAATGCTGAAAGGACACATGCACGCACACACACGCACCATCCACACATACAGGTCGTATCTTGACATAATTAAGTCCTTATTTGCCCTTATCTCTCGGTGGGTGAGAGAGGGAGTGAGTGGGTGGGCGTGGCATTGTTTAATATCGTAATATTTCCATAGAGTAAATAAGGTTTTGTTAGAATATATTTAGTAATAAACTTGTTAAATACTCATTCGGTCTCCGTGTTTGCTTATGAGCCTGGTGGGGAGATATTCCACTTTGCCCTCAACACTTCTCTCTCTGGGAGGTGGTCGGACCTCTGCGTGCCCGACCGCGACACCTGGCCTTGAGGAAGGAGAGGAGGGAGTGAGAAAGCTGGGGCAATGGAGGAGAGGGACTCAGAAGATGTTTCTGGCCTAAAGTCACCTATCTGATTCCAACCAACATTAATACCATGGAAACAGCTGTCCCATGAAAGTGTTAATGAGTTCCGAGGTGGCGATTTCACAGATGCAATGTGCCGTGTGGTATCATTATCCTAGATGTGACACATCAGGGAATCAGGAAAACATACCCCCACTAAAGCCATGTTAACAGAGAAACAGAATGTCCAAGCTGTGCAGCTGCTGGTCTCCCAACAGAGCCGACTCAACACTCCACAGCAGGCAGTGCCATGGGGAGAAGGCACTCAGCCATGATGCTCTTCCCATCAGTTGGGAAGACAGATCTCCAAGTAGAGCCAGGAAGGGCAAGGGAAATTTGTAGGTTTTGAACACCATGCAGCACTTCATAAGACCTGGATGACACCTACTTATTAATATGCAGGATTTTGTCCAAGACTTGTAAGGTGGTGGTAATTTCAGCTTTCATGGGTTAATCCTTCTCCTATCACCAACCACGCTTGTGTATTGATTTATATATGGCCATGTAACACTCTTCCAAGCAGTGGTCACTTTGAAAACCTTTAGAAGCCATCTCTTGCTTTATCTTTACCAGTTGATGATTGTGTATCATAAGACGAAGTGGGGGGTGAGGTATTTGTCCAAATTCACAGACACACTTGTGATCCTCCTGCCCCCCTTTAGTAAGGAAGTTGTAAGGGCTGCTCACAACCAGCAAGAGATCAGCTCTGAGGAGCAGCCCAGCATCCCTACCCCCACAAGCTTCTTGAGTCTCATTTCACTGTTTTGGGTGAGGGAGGAGAATCCCTGAAGGTCTGGTGAAAGAACATAAAGACAGTGATGTATCTTTCTCATCTTACAACCCTGCAGTACAAGCTCAACCAGGTCAAATGCAATCACTTCCAAAACACTTCTTAATACTAAATGATGATACCAACTATTGCAGAATCTAGGGACATTTTTCAAACCTTAATGCATTAAACCTTAAAGCTCCTGAAGTCTCAGCTTCTTCTTAGCAGCTGACTGTTCTAAAGTAAGAAACTGTGATATGTTGAACATGGGGAGGTGCTCTGCCAGAATTCATAATTGTTCATCACTAGCTGTATCTCCAACTGCAAAATTAGAACGATTTTAGTCAAAACTAAAAGTTTTCACATGGAAATACACAACAGATTAGTAGAAAAGCGTTCTTGGGTCTTGGACAGAGCCACCATTCAAACTCACCAAGAGACTCTGTATTTATCTGTCACCAATAGCTGGTTTCCCTGTCAAGTCTGGGTGCAGAAAGCCACTTCCAGATCCCTGTTCTGCCTGAATTAGATCAGAGTCTCCCATGTCCCTACCCGAGTCCTTACAGTTCTTACAGAGAGCCCTTTGCTTGTCTGCCGTGTGCTATGTCCCTGTTTCCACTACTGAAACACAAGTTACCAAAGTAGGGACACAGCCCTGAATCTCTCAGACCTCAGCTGAGAGGGAACCACTGTCTATTATGGGATGGATATGGCTATTCGCATTTCTCACAAGGAAAAATCTGGATGTTTCTAAATGCGGGGAATACAAATTTTTGTATTTGATAAAGTTTTCACGCAGTCAAAATACCATTTCCTGTTCAGCTTTAAGAGAGGTATTGCTAAAAACAATTATCACAAAAGAACAGGAGAAGGGGAACCTTACCAAGAAAACCTCCTCAGGGGGACATGCACTCATTACATGCAGCATGAGGGGGTTCAGAAGAGCGCCTGAGAAAACAAGACACCCCTAAGACAAGTTCCATGAATGCTGACAGAACTGGAGAGCTGCACATCAGCACCCTGGCAGGGTCTCTAGGGGATGCCATGTGATAGCTGCGCTTCGTTTCCAAATCATACACTGACACAGCAAGCACTACTGGAAGAACACTGCTGCTCATTTCCCAGAGGACTGTTACCTAAATAACTGTTTATCCCTGTGAGCCTTAGATGAAAAGACCACAAGAACTTGGGACTTGGAATATGAAAGTGGAGCCTTTTCATAACTCTGCAACGTGCTTACCAAGGCAATTTTTAATAAAGGGTGTCTCAGCCCCTGTATCAGAAACAAAACAGAACAAAACACCCCCAATTTATTCCATCATTCTCAAAAGGCAAGAGGTTTGTCTGCAGAAACACAACTGAAGTCTGGGTGCTTACTCAAATGACTAAGTGCATATTTTCCATGACCCAAATTCTGGCTACACCAATTACAATAACACCAGGAGAGGAAAAAAGAAAGAAAGAAAAAAATTCACTTAAGGCAATGTATAAGAACACAGCTTCAGAGTTACATTAAGAAAATATTTAGGGAAACTAAACAAAAACCAATCCAAGAATGTGCATCAAATGAAGTGAGCAACAGAGCTCACCATCCTCCTTTAGAGACAGGTCTGGAAAGATGGAATTGGGACATTTAGCCACAACCCATCATCTCACCTCTCGGTCTGCCCAAAACAGGCCCAACTGCAGTGTTAAAGCTGCAGAGCCTCCACCTTTGGAAGCTTGTAAATGAAAATGCTACCCGCCTTTGACCTCTTTTTCCCTTGAGAACTCTGCAGGCCTTGGCCACGAATTCTCTGCCGTTGTGCAACACCTGCAATAGCTCTGTTCTCTCATGCACACAGCCACTCAGTTATCTCACGTACCTTGCAAAAGGTACAAAACCCAAAAAATATCTGGCAGAAGCCAAAGAGAGAAAGCTATTTAAATCCCAGGATCTAGTAGCGCTCTCTGGCAAATTAAAAGTTGAATGTAAGGCTCCATTCTGCAGAGAGAATGTCAAATTTAAAGACTGCAGATGTATAGGTATAAACACTCCAGTGTTGTAGATTCTTGCAGTACTCCCCAGTCCAGATTTCATCTAGGCCACATTTGATAACATCATCTCCTTTGATTACACAAACCTTCCAAACATTTGTGGTCATCTGTCCCAAAACTCAAGACACCCAGTCAATAATCACATTCCTCCTCCTATCTTTGCCGATCTTCACCTTGCTAGCCTGTAAACACTGTTACGGCAGATTTCCTTACTGTCAATAATCTGTCGTGTTCAGCGTGTTTATTATTTAGTGTATCTTTAGCTCAGACATCCCGGCTCCAAGTTTTTATCATCTGGCTAAAGCTAGCACAGAAGCTCACTGTGGCAGTCCTACCAATTTAACAGATGAAAGAAAGCAGACATCACATGCTCAGTCCTGTGTCTTCCCTCCCTCTGTCCCAGTCGGTTGGAGCCTCCCGGGATACCCTAATATGGGCTCTTTCCACTGCTCAGAACACGCAGGACTGCGGGTTTCAAAACTCCAAGTGATGCTTGGGTTTTTCAGATACATTCATTTTCTTTTACACAGCTAAGCTGTCAAAGCCATGCCACTAAAAATTAAAAGGGAAAAAGATAGCACATAAACTCATTTTCCCTTAAGGACCATTTGCAGTGTTTGTTATAACCACTACGCACACCTATAAGCACCTGCAAAAGGAACTGCGCGGCAGATCCAGCCCAGGCAATCAAGGCAACGTTTGTAAAACAAAGTGAAGAAAAAGAAACGAAAGCGGAATCCTCCTCTTTGCATGTTCCTGACCAGAAAAAAACAAAGTTAGTAGCAAAGCAGGCAAGGCCCACGTTGCAGTTTTTACTAAAAAGACTTCAGTGGAACGGAGGAAGAACAGTGACGCTTTATTGGTGATTGATAGTGGAAGTAAAAATAACCCTACCAGCAGTGGAATTTCTGAGAAGTGTTTATTGAAAGCTGTTGCCCGATACAGTCTTTACACACTGTGTGGACTGCAAGTTTTCTGCAGCTCACGGCCCTGTAGAGTGCCTGTAAGATTACACCATGGGTTTTTCTGACAGAATCATTTACATACGCATCGTCTACATCAGCAGCTATGGCACGGTTAAGAGGCTGGACTCAGGAATCTCAGATCCTTTTCTAGGTCACAGACTTCTTACAGGACAAAGACTGTCTCTGGATGACAGTTTCCTCAAGTTTTACTGCAGCAGGGTGCTTTTGGAACAAATTGTTTTAAGATCTCCAACCCAGAAATGACAGAGGCTGTAATAAATCCTGATAATATAAATTCTGTGCATACAGCATTAACTTAGGAATGTCATCATTCTATTGTTTCTCTAAGTTGTTTTATCTGAACCATTTAATAGCCCCTCAATAAATATGTAATAAATAAAATGCTGAAGATTAAAAAAGAACCATTATTCTATCTTGTTATTACTATCAACACGCCTCTGTGATATAATTTCATAATATGATTAAAATTGCCCTTTTAGACCCTCTAATATTAGTGAATTCTAGTATTAAGGTGCCTGAGTGACTTGAATATTGCTCCTGTTGTACAGAAGTACTAAACACAGTATTACTATACACTATTTCTCCCTGCCCAATTTCATCCTTACAACAGTCAGAGCACAACCTGAACCTGATGGGGATGCAAGTCAGGATGCAGCAGGACAGGAACTGCTATCTGTAGCCTCTCCCCCCTCCTCTGCATTTTACACAGAAACTGGAAGGTGTAACATAAGAAAGAAGGGTCTTGTGGTTACCACAGTTGAATGCTACTCTCCAAAATCTGGATTCCAGTCTTGTACCCTTCTGATGTCTTATGCAACGCTCAGGAAGTCAACTGACCCAAACAGGTAGACACTAATTGCCTACACCTCATTTCTTAGAAGCCTGAACTGCAGCCTCATTAGCAGAAGTCCTGGGTACTCCCAGCTATAACAGACCTTGGGTCTAAAAAGCCTGGCTTAAGTTAAAATGCAACCTGCTACTCAGTACAGAGAGGGGTGGGAGATCTCCCTCATCTGAGAGATTTCGAATATAGCTCCTAAAATTCAGTGGAGATTCTGCTGCTCTCCGTATGCAAAGTAAAGACAACATAAAATTATCTTTGAGCAATGCTGTGAAAGTAAGAGTGATCCAGGTATTACAGTGAAAACACCACAAAACACAGCCAGGAGGAAATGAAAAAAATCTGTTTTCAGAGTAGGTCTGGAATAACCTGAAATAAAGCAGCCCCATCCATACACTGAACAACGACAATAAAACCAGCTACTGAAACCAATCGTTTAACATTCTAATAATTTTGTCTATGCACCAAAAAAGGCTGAAGTGTGGTAGAAAATACAGAGTACAAGACAGTCAAAGGATAGAGATAGCATGGATCCTGACATTTACGACATCTGAATGCTCAGCTTTCCAATCCAAAACTGCTGCTTTGGGAGGGAGTTTTATGTATTTGAGAGAGATTGCCCAGTTTCTGTGCTGGGTGGTTTGTTGTTTGGGTTTTTTTTTAGTGGTAGCAGAACAACCCTGAAAATAACAAATGCCCTTACGCATCCATATACTGATATCCCTCATGACTTGCCTGCATGTATTCACTGCACAAACCTCTGCTAGTTAGCTAAAAGAGTAGCTAATGACAATAAGAGAATATATCAACTGTGGATAAGAAGAGAGTGTAAAACATTTCATACCAATGAGTTTTACAGATGCTCCATGACTGTAGAGAAACCAGGACACTAGGAGATTCTGGGATGCAGTCCTGTCTGGAGGAGTGAGCACTATGTTTGGCAAGTTTCTATTTATCTTCTGCAAAAAACACCAAAACCTCAACCCTCCTGCTGGTCCCATCTGCACCTCTGACCCCCTGCCTTAATCCCACCATCCTCTCCTACCAAGCCTCAGCACCCAATGAGCTCTTTTCCCACCCCTTCGAACTAGTACCAGAGCCCTCACTCAGCTCTTCCTTAGTTCCTGTGGTCTGTTTGTCTGCCTCCAAATCCCAGATTCCAGGTACTTTTCTTCCCCCTCCCCATTCTTCACTCCTCAGCTCCTCGTCTCTGCTTCTCTGATGAGGCTCCTCATCCAAACTCAGCCTTGACTCTCTGCTCCCCATCCATAATCTTACTGCTCCTGTCCCTGCATCCCGGCCTCCCCTCCAGCAATGCCTCCTCAGCAGATCTCATTCTCTAGCACCTCCAGGCCCTAGTTTCTCTGCTGCCCATTCTCTCCACAGGTAACCAGCAGATCTCTGCTCCTTTGTGCTTCTGGGGACAGTAGGAGAGCCAGAACAGAGACTGCCTCTCTTAGTGCCTGTGTCCAGAGCCAGCACGGATTTCAGGAGAACAGGGATTCAATCCCTGGAAAATACCTGCTCTGCTGTAGTCTGGGGCAGACCCAGCACAAATGCACCTTTGGGAAAGTCAGCTGTTAAAACTGAACACATCTCCTCCTACCATTAAAGATTTAGAATTTCTCTGCACTTGTGATGATTTTAGGGGTGACAGGGCAAGACACTCCTAGGACAATATTTACCCTTCAACAAACTTCAAATCCAAGTAACAGGCAAATCATGAGAAACACAATTCACACTTTACGTAGACAAACCAATTTTTTCCTCTAGTCTTATCACCAGAAACGGTTGAAAAATTTTTTCTACCAAAACAACTCTTGCAAAACTATTTCTTTTCAGCACAGGAAATACCATCCTTCAAGGCTGTCAGAATATTAAAATGAGAGAGGCCCTTGTAGATCAAGGCAATCCCACCAGGAAGCTAAGCTGTGAGCCCTGCCGACAGACAAGTGCTTTATCCAGCCCAGCTCACTGTCTTTCAAGAGGCACAGCCACAGCTCCCTGGTAAGAGCACTGGGAGCACTGCCCTCACAATACCATCATTTTATCTGGCATCTATTTCTTCTTTTTACACGAGATTTATCACACTAGTCACAGTTTCGATGTCTTCACCAAGATAAAACGCTCTCTTAGCAGGTATTTTGCCCGAGCAAGGACAATGACTTTGGCAGTTATTTTTGTCTTTCCACAATTAACCGTGATACTGCCTGAGAAGCTAATTACATCAGGAAAATAATCAGTATTTTACCTGAGATGCCTTTTCCTGATGCTGTCTTCAAACCATATATATTCAGCTTTCACCCCTGCTCACCCTTGCAAACACTCATTATCCAGAACGATCTGCTCTCGGAACAATTCCGACATTTTTCTCGATGGGCGGTACGTGCCACTTGATGCTGAAATTTGCCGGGCGCACACGGTAGTTCTGTCCACACATTTAGTTGTTCCAACTGTTGTAGCGAATCAGATGAACCTGACGCACCAAATACAACCGAGGGTCTCCAAGCGCAGTTGCACAGAAAGTTCTTTAACTCTTTAAATGCTGCTGCGCTGTCATTAATAAACCCCACAAGAAATAAAGTTGTACTCAAGTATCAGTCTGCACCACTCTCAATATTTCAGCTGTGCCTATTTGTATTGATTACTCCATTATTATTCTGTACCTTTTACTTCTGCTTGAAAATAATTTTCAAAACCAGAGGAATGAACAACTCAAACCTCAGCATCTTTTACTGTAACTTCATCATTCGCTTTGTTCAAATTCAGTCTCATTTTTCTAGGAAGACTGGGTGTAGTAAAAAACCAAAGACTTGAATAAAAGAGTTCCTAACTTTATTAATGCCTGCTCAACCCAATAATCAAAACTAGGCATTACCTTTATTTTATCATTACATTACACAAAATTGTGCTACTACATTGCTTTTCAAAAAACACGTAGTTTTCTACCCCTCTGATTTTGGTTTATTTTAATTAAAATAATAAAATCAATAATTATTGGACTCATCTATCTGACTGCTCTCCTTTTTCAGCAATGGTCATTATCTCTGTTTTCCAATCCCAGCATACTTATTAGTTGGTTTTATTTTCCTCAGTTCTACAGGGCAACACTAGATCATTTGCATGTCTTATTTCTTTGTCGTACAAAGTCTGTGGCTAATTTGCTGCCTCCCGTTAACCTATTTTATTGTTAGCTTGAAATGGGAGAAGTTAGAAGTGTTAACGCTTCCTTCCTTTTGGGGCAATTAACAACAAATTACATTTTAAGAAGAGAATTTTAAATAAATGAAGTTAAGCTAAAGAAGTCTAAGAGTATTTGGCAATTCTATAACAGACTTTTTAGAACACGTGCCTTGTCCAGCAGAGACCCCAACTCAACAGCAGCAGCGAGAAAGGGAAAGCAGGCTGAGGTACAATGCGTGGAAGCAGCTCTTGGAGCAGCCAAGCTTCCTGGAGGCAGCGCTAACAGCTGGCTCATGCTCTCCATCAGCTGGCTACAGACACCGTGCACATTGTCACTGCTAGCACAGAGCGAGATGCTGTAACTTCAGGTTACAGGACACCACAGTCTCCGATACCTCTATTCAACTCCAGGTTACAGCCCTCATATGCTAGGAACCTGAGTTGGGCACATCCTTCACATCTGGGGGGTCATCGTGCCATAACACCCTTATCAACCTCCCTGCTCCCACCCTTGTACCTGGGTCACCTCACCAGAGAAGTTATCTGGCAGGTGGCAGAGGAGATACCATCCTGGAAGACTTACCCGACTACATAACAAATTAAACTCAGATCAGTGGAGAGCAGGTGCACGGGAAGAAGAGATAGACACATCCCAGAATCCTCCCTTGCTCTTGTGGAATCCAAGCCTGTCCTTCCTTCCCAGGGAGTCGTTCTGGGCAGCGATTGCCCCGTTCACGCCCAGAGAGCTCCACAGCTGGGCTGCCAGGCTGCACAGCCCAACACACACTCCTAAGACAGCCCACTGGGAGCTGGACACAGGGGACGCTTCCCAAGTGCTCTCCAAACCTTTTAAAACTGCATCTAAACGTAACAACTGTATGTAAAAAGTACTTTGGGCAAAAAGTAGAAGCACTGAGTACACATCCCTCGTAGCTCCTCCAGGTCTCCCACAGGAGTACTTAAATCAAACTAAAGAACCAGGTAAAATTTGGTATATTCCGCTGAGTAAAATCCTCATATATCCAAAGTATTCTCCTCACACATTTGGCAGACTTTGAGATGTAAATTATAATCCTGCACGGACATACAGGAAAATGTAAATGTTGAAATTGGAATGTAGACCTCGCAGGCCTGGTGTTAAATCACAGAAACCTGGGTTCCTGTCGGGTCATCGGAAGCAGAAACAGTTGTGTCAAACTGCAGAAGCAGAACATTGGCTATTTCGGAACTACTTTTTCCTATATCCTTGACTTATATTACGCATGAGAGCCTGAGTACTTCCTGCAAATGGCAATGCTCGCTGACTTCTATTTTCACAGTCAGTGAGAAAACAAATATAAAGCCAAAACTGAATTCCTAATTCAAGCCAAACTCCAACAGACTTTTCAGAAAAAAGGCAGAAACGGACATAACATTTTTGGTTTAGTTACTCATCCTACAAGTTTGGTTTTGTTTTGTATTTGTGGTTACTAACAAGCCTCTAGTGGGCTACAGTTCCCAGTAATTAATGTTTATTTGTTCCCCTTTTTCTATATAATATAAATTTCGGCTCTCCTGTTCTCACACAAAGATATATACAAACATACAAAAAGGGCAAAACTATGGATTTTATTTTGAGCTAACAAGCTCTATGATTTCAGAAAACAGGAGATATACAAATAATACACCAGAGCTTACATTTCTATGTAACCAGTAAAACAAAAGTTTAAAAATTAGGAATCATAAAAAACTTACTGGGGAGCATATCAGCTGTAAAGAAAAAGCTGAGGAGAGAGATAATACACTTCTACTTGGCCTCAGAAGAAGTTCGAATGCAAATACTTGGATTACGTTTAAAGCAAATTTCCTTTTTTCTTCTTCAATATATACCTTATTAAATGAAAAATTTAATACTGAAAACTCTAAATTTGGTAGTCTGGAAAAATATTACCAGCAAGTTTAATCATACTTCAGAAGACGAGTTTTTATTTATTGAACACTAAATGGAGAGAAGAAAATGGGGAAAATTGCAAAGAGTGATTTCCCCTCATACCATTTTTAATAATAAAATGGAAGTTTTGAGGTGGAAGGAAAAATTGACATTTACTGACATTTAGCAGTTAAAATGTAATCCTTCCATAGAATGAACAGCAGGAAAAGTGGGGGTGGAAGAGAAGGGAATCAATTTCTGCCCTGATTACACAGAAAAGTTAAAACGCGTGGAATAAACTGAATGAAAGCACAAGCCCCCAAGTATTTGCAGATTACGCTCTCCCCAGCATGGAGGAGGCTGTCAGAGATCCCAGGAATACTGATTTTGGGCTCCCTAGCCATGATGTATTAATGCTAATGGGTCACACTGAACTGGAAAAGAGATCATTGCTCCTGATGTCTCCGTGGCTGTCATTAGTGACCAATACACACTAACACACAGCTCAGAATCTGCACAGGATCCTATTTATTCGCTCAAGAAAATGCTTTATGATTTAACTCATTTTTTAAAAGCCAATAGAAAAGAAGAAAACACGAGTTTTGTAGCAGGGACACCAATCACTCTACGCAGATGTAAGCTGAAATGGGTGGCATCAGCCAAGAAGTGCACAGGAATCTAAAAACCGACTACAGTCCAAAGGTACAAGGAATGAATAACTCGCAGATTTAGATTAAATGCGGTATGAAAGTGTAAATGATCGTTATTAAAGTTAATTTATTTTTTAATTAAAGTTTAAGTATTATTTGAAGGCTTCAACAGACAGCTTAAGACAACTCAATGCAGCCCGATTTCTCAGTAGGATCACCACATTAGAAAAGTCATTCCTCCTTTGAATCGTTCCAAGTTAAGCAGTTGAAATCGAGGGAGCTCTACTCTGATGAACTCTTTAATAAAAACCCCCATGCAGCAGGGAGCTTTGAAAGATACCGTCCTTCAGAGAAGGTGGGGAACCTTTAGGTAATAAGAAGCAATCAAAAAACAGACCCTTGATTCATATTAATAACATATTAACAGTGCTAATCCCAACCAGAGAGCGTTTAATGCTCTTGTGCACATAAAGGAGTAATGACATCCAGTTGGCTACTGGTAATCCCCTCCGCAGCAGGAAACCAAGTGAAGATGGAACACATTAACATCACTCATTTTTAATATAAAGCAGCGCAATGGCCCTCAGTGATGCAGGCGGCACGTGGTGCACATGAGAAGTTGGTGACTAGCAGTGATGCTCACAACACCTTCCGCTACTAAGTCATCCCTGCTTTAACTTGCTCAAATGCAGGTCAGGGGATCCCCCTCAAAAGACAGAAATGACCATTTTGGTCTGTCGAGTCAGAGCATCCACGAGACAGAGATGAACAAATGGTACCTGGAACACGTGACTCACGTTAGAAAGCAGTTGTTCAGCACTCAATACAAAGTCATAGCACACTGAATGGGCTCAGATCTTCGAGTTTAGATGGTTTACATAAATAAAACCAGAGAACACCCATCTCCTCATGACCTTTGAGACTTGGGATAAATGGGAAAGATGACATGTGAGAAACTCTACAATCAGCAGTATCACAAATGCTTTCCCATCCTATCCTCACAGCCCTTTCTCATACTAACTCTACTTGGGCTCCAAACTCAAACCATTCTCCTCCAAATCTGCTCTCCTGTCAAGCACGCTCCTTTGCTCGTAGGATGCTGGCAAAGTCCTGCTTTAGTTTTTAAATTAAGCAGTCCTACATAGTTATTAGTTCATATTGCCAAAAATCAAGACAGTCACAGACACCAGGAGCCAGTCTGGGGTATTTTGATGTAACAAAAACTTATTTCCATGTTAGATGTTTTATTGAACCAACACTTGTGAGAACCTTCTCCATATATCCCGTGAGACTTGGCTTTTGGCAACAAACACACAACACTGCAGTCATTCAACCTCTCGCACACCTCCACAACAGTGACTCAGACAGCAGAGAGGTGGGAAAGACTCAGAATTAATTGCTCTTGTATCAATAACGTATATTGCTGTTTTCTCCTCCTCCCTCCTGCAGTAAGAGGTTAGTTTTTGTAGCTCTTGAGTGTCACGTCCCATTTTTCAATGGTAACGGGCACACAGGCCCAGCCCGAGTCAAGACACTCACACTCACCTGCCAAAACAGGGGCGTGCCTGGCAATCAGGGACTCTGAAATGCAACTGGAACTGAAAGTCACTCTCACACCCCCTCTGCCTTCAAGAGGCCTTTAATCACAGCATCTCAGCAGCAGGAAAAAGCTATTACAGAGCTGAGAGACTAGAGGAAAATTCCACTTGATACCAGTGCACCAAAATGGAGACTGTTTCTAAATTAACTGACCTTTCCTCATCCACCACTCTCACTCGGTCAGTCTGCCTCACTCCGGTTCTGGAAATCCTGCAAGATGCTACTTTCTAGATTTCTAAACAAAGAAAAGCAACTGAAAAACCACCCAACTAAATATGATAAACCTGGCAAAACACCTAAGTAGACAAGACAGCTATCCAGAGATTCTGCCCTTTGTAAGAATGACTGGTGTACCAGGAGCTTCAATGCAGAGCCGGATGCTTGTTAAGAAAGCAAACAGAAATAAACAGTAGGAATAAAACCAGCTATGAAAAGCAGGTTGCAATTCTAAGTTGCAGATACAAAGCTTAGTCTTCAGAATTCTTAACAGGCATCCAAAAATTGAATTAAAACCATATATGCATTTGGGTACATTAATTATGTATTTGAGCCAATTTATAACATTAACTTCCCATGTCTCTGAAGTTTTGGCTTCTGGTTTTAACTGTCTTCAGCAGTTGCTTTTTACTATAATATCCATTAAAGGTGTGAATAAACAGCAGAAAGTGCCTGAAAAGAAGTTTCAACAGCATTATACTGTTTGCATTTCCATGGCCCAAGCCAGTGCTTTCCTGCCCTGCCCTTCATAGGAGGGAAAAGATTAAAAAAAAAAAAAAAGGATTGAAATACAAATAGCCATTGTGAAGAATCTACTTCACTTGTTGTTTACACCCTTGTTTAGAGAAGAACAACTTGCCCAGGAAGACACACCCTGACATGAAACTATTATGCAAGTGATGGGCATTACCCAGAGCTACAAAGCTGAGACTGAAGCTCTACCTCCCTCCCCTTGGACAGGGAACTATTTAACACCTGCAGCAGCAATACACTTAACACAAGACAAGCAATAAGAAGTCTTCTGAAGCTAAAAGTTCCATTACTTATCCTGACATTTTTGTAATTATAAGCTGGAACAACGGGATAGAGAAGACCACTGACAAATCTGTACATTATATTGAAACTACGGGTTTTTTCTTCACATTTACCATACTCAGATAAGTGCTTTTTTCCTCTCAAGATCTTCACAGAGTTACTACCACTCAGCTCCTGAGGTAATGAACTTCACAGGTTAACTATGTATTACAAAATACTTCTAAACAATGCAATTTTCCAAGGTCAACAGGAGTGAGGCTTTAGTTCCCACACTAAGGGGACGAGTGCCTCAGAAAACCCTCTGAGCATGTTTAACTGGAGCAGGTTTCATGTTACTGGGCAAGCTAAAAGGCCTGATCATTTTTCACGTTGTCATTCATAAGCAGACATTGAACGTGGGTCAGAAAGAACAGTGCTCTACCCTCCTTTACCACAGACTTGCTGCTGCAGGCTTTGCATGTATGCAAGTGCGGTTTTGTTCACAGAAAAACTCTCCAAAAAGCAGACGACAGAGCAGCACCCTTCAGAGCAGAGGGCTTGAAAGAACAGGAAGCTCCTAAGCATCAAGGAACCACCAAGCCCCGTCATCCTCCCAAGCATCAAATTTTGACTGTAAATTGATTGGAAAGGGAAGAATAGAACAAAATAAAAGGCTTTTACTCTTCACAAAGACAATGAGGACGTTGTACTGTAGCGTGGCAGTGGCAAGGGCCTCTGCTGCGGCAAGGCAGCTTAGGCAGAAAATGCAGCCCCCTCCCCACCTTCCAGCACTGACATCCTTGGTGTTAACAGCTCCGTTGCTGTGGAAACCAGACTGCTTTTGACAAAGCCACATTGACTAACAGCAACATGTGGGAAAATGGAGTAAGGCCCTGAGATAAATTAATCCTTTACAAGAAAAATACATACATACATTTTTGGGTAAAAATGAAGCCAGTAAAGGATAGTGTTTCTCGCCATTAGAACTCCAGGTGAGGAGAACACTGGCACCTACGGCAGTATCAAAGGCCAGGCCTTGTGGCACTGCAAAGAGGATTTTAAGGGCTCCCCTTCCCTGAAATATATGGTACATTTGATGCAGAAGAGTACACAGGAGTCCCACACAGAACACAGGTGTGTAAGGCGCCTGCTCCCTATCCAGTTTTTAACTGCTCTCCTTTGAAAACAAAAATAAAAACCAAATCAACCTCAGAGTATAACAGAAACAACAGCAGTTACACATCACTACCCAAGTGCTTTCGTACGGCTTACAGCTGATTCACACCTAGGCAAACTACTTGCCCCAGCCAAAATTTCACCACACAAGAAAGTTCAGAGGATGAAGAGCACGAGTCACTCCACACCCAGCCATTTCCAAACAGTTCATATATTTCAGAAGTGCTGTCCAAAAAAAACAAACAAGAAATTTTTTTCCAAGCTCTCCCCTTACAGTGGACTTAATAAATCTGTCCCCAGCCCTAGCTGACTCAGATCCCAGGAGCTGCCTTAGGGCCTGTTACTTGGAACGCCAGCCTACTTAGAGTATTCAAGAAAAAAACCCAATCATCCTGGGAAAAAGCCCGTGGAGAAGAGCCAGAGTTTGAACTGGCAAGACTTAAGATCTGTGAACAGTGCAACTTTAATAAGATTGGCTCCTTAGCCAGAACATCTGAAATTACTCATGAAGATGGTATATTCAGGGTGGTTTGTTTTGGAGTTTTTAAGCAAGTTCAGCAAGCAAACTTCCCTGGAGGAAAAATTAATTTTACATAAATTTAGTATTTGCTTCTTCTCTTAAAACAGGCCATGAAAGCTTCCATGTAAAACAGTATTACAAATATTCAGGAACTAGGAGGTCACACGTTATTTACATGCTGAGCAAGAATTCTTCCCCTTCACTCCTGAGTTCTTAAAATGCTGGAGCGTTATAGCTTAATCTCATTTACGGAGCTTTGAATCATCTTAAGTACTTAGGAAGTCTGTGTAAAATACCACAATCCACGCAGTTTATACACTCTAATCCAGACAGACCACACCACCAGCTTTCACTGGCAACGATGGGAAGAAGTTCTCACAGTTTTCCAATTAAGTAATCAAGTCATTACTTTCCACCTCCAACACTGGCCGCATCTCTGCCACCTTCCTTTTCATGAAGGTCACCACAACCTCTCACAGCATCAGAGCCACAACACAAACAGTCCAAACAACGCCACCGTACCCAGGGAAACGAGGACAGCTATGCAGAATGCTATACCGTTGCCATTAGATTATTACACACGATCCTGAAGTCCTGCATTCCAAAGACACAGTTAACACGGAAAAATTCCACAAGGAAACATATGCATGTCATATGAAAAATGGGAACTTTTTCAGGGTCAAGCAGCTGGTAACTGCAAAAACATTTAGGGATGCAAAACGTTGCATATAATTATGTAATTTATTTTTCTTAAGACAAAAAATAATCACTATATACCATTAAGACATTAACAAAAAAGTCTTTATATGCAAGAGATTCATCTATCGACTTTCTCAAATTCACTTCGGGAATTCCCTGTCCCCCTAACCGTGACATCTTCCTTCTCCATGCGTCCCATGAATTTATCACAGCATGAAGATGATAGTATCTTTTCTTCGTTGAGAATTAACCAGCAGAAGCTATCACAAGAAGTCATATTTTCTCAGACCAGGCTGCTCTTACACAGGGTGCTACCACAGACAAGAGAAAAATACACTAAGGAAAACAAGATGCGTGTGGGCCGTGACATTTATGTGTGGCCCTGATTCTTCCCAAATTATACAAGATGTTATCAGGATTTTCCAGTCTGGGCATCTCCCTAGATGGTCCTACCATAAGTAAGTGAGGCTGAAGTACACTTGTCTTGGAAACGAACTTCAAAATTCTTGCTTATTGCTCCCTTGCACTAAAGCTGATTTGCAAAATCCAGTTCTCTGTAATGAGACTCCTCGCTAGCACAAATCAGCGAGGTTTCACTTCAGTGAAACGGAATAGGGGGATTTCGACTCTAAAGGGAGAAGGGAAAGAAAGAGAAGGGTCTTCTAGTCCAAAGAGGGTGTCAAGCGATTACTTGTGTCTGACCAATACGCACACACGCCCTCTCTCTAAGCATCTTCCTCGCAGCTGAAATAACACATATATCTGTGAGACCTTCTCAGGTCTCTGAACGTGGGTGAAGGCAGGGGAACACACCTTGACCTTCCTACGCTTTGCTGCTACTTGTGCCAGCCTGCCAGCACACTGGAAGAGAACACAGAAAATGCAAAGTAGTAGCAACGTAGTTTTGTTTTTTCAAGATGGCTTGACAGTTTATAGCATTTGCCTTCCTGTTTGCACTTTTTAGGCTTAATGAACCGTGACTGAACGGAGTAAGAATTTACAACACATGGTTTTATTATTTCAGGCCAAGCATTTTTTTTTTTAAATTATTTGCTGTATTTCAAAAAAGGAAAAGACCAGTTAAGAATGTTAGATCTTCAAAGTAGACGGATAAAGTCCACCTTTTTTTAATTAACTAGTCCAACTGACACTCTGGAAGGTGCCATTCTAGCCCAAATATGTACCAAGTACTCAAAGACTCGGGCCTTGAATGACTCACTGGTTTAAAAACAACCCCTGTAGCAGTAGAAACGACCCACTTTTTAATCGACTGAATGTTATTTTAGGTATTTTATGCATATTTACGTAATACTTACCAAGACTGGCACTGAAGGATAAAATTCAAGGACCAGTCTCATGCAATCCATATTTTAGGTACTCCTCCATACACCGGGGGCTGCCATTTAACCAGAACTTTTCTGAACTCATATGCATGCTACGTTGTATCTGGCTTTGATCTGCAACACATAGCTCCTGGAGTTTATTACTCATACTTGACTGTGTGAGAGAAACCAGTATAAATAGGTTGCAGGAAATATGGTAGGTAAGAGGGAACTACAGAATACTCCGCTAGAAAGTGCTAATTTCCTCCTGAAATGTGCAGTCACTCCAGTAAAGTAAGAGCTCCTTCATCCAGCACAAAATGCTAACAACCAACAATTACACTTAGTTCTCCTAATTCTCACCACAGTTCTAGCTTAGTACAACATTATTCTTCCTCATTCTAAAAATGTTGAAATGTTTCGTTCCTAATCTGGCATAATTCTCTTCTAAAAATGCAATCTATAGCAGCTGAGAAGACTGTTAACAGTTCCCATTCTACAGTCAGTCATCAGCTTAAAATAACCTTTTCTTTCCCTCTATGCACTGCCTTCTCCCCTGCTGCACTCTCTTTTTCTTGATCATCATCTTATTTCAGGCAATAAACAGGGCATTTTAAAAGTACCAGCTATTCAGATAACTTGCAAAACAGGTATTTTGGACTGAACAGTCTCCTGTTTGTGAGCAATCACAACCTGACTTCAGGGTATACTAACTGAAAGCAGACTATCCAGCAATTAATTTACATCTATAGTATTATTTAATAGTACTATTTAAGCAGAAGCATTCAAATTGCATGAGAGGCAGAAATGTAGTTCAAGCCCCACTGAGATTAAGGGGATGCAGAAGGACTGTCTTTCTCCACAGCGACCCCACTTTGGAACACAGAACAACATTCTCTATATAGTCCTGTGTATGGTTTCCAAGAACCATTTTGGGAATGAGTTTTTTTCCCCTCAAAATTTTTCTCCATTACCTACTTTCCTTCCTTCTAAGCACAAAGTTATGCTAACACTCTTATGGATAACAGCAGAGCCTCCTACTCTATTATTATCATTTATATCATTCACCAAAATTTCCTTAAATCTAAAAGGCAGGAAGACTGATCATTTTTGTATTTGCTTTTTGCTTTATTTAACTTTTGAGCTTCACCTCTGTCTTCAAGTCAGCAAGTTATATATACTGTATTGTTGGCACTTGGCAGCACAAGACGTTTTCCATGATGCAGGTCATGGCTTAACTCATTCTACAGGACAAAATCTATGTGTAATGTGGTGGTGGACTTGGCAGTGTTGGGTTAATGGTTGGACTTAAAGGTCTTTTCCAACCTAAAGAATTCTATAATCCTATGAACTAGCAGGTCTATTCATATATACTCTGCCTGAACCTAGAAGTCCCCGATGACTGGAAGGCAGCTGCAGTATACAGCACATATGCACAGTGCTTAGGGAAGAAGCACTTTACAAGTGCTCTCCCGTTACTCAGCAGAGTTCTCATACCAAAAGTACCAATACACTCATAGTCAATGTACTGTTTTCCTGAAGTTCCAAGGCTCTTTGCTTTGCTGCTATGCCTGAATTGTCTTTCCTTTTCTTCTGGAAAGAAGCAACATCTGTTTACTGAAGGTGAATAGCCAATGACATGTAACACTGTTTTTGCATCCTCAAATATCCACCAAAGTCCTGAAGCTGCAGATGCAGAGAATCATAATGGTTGGAAAGGACCACCAGGATTATCAAGTCCAACCTTCATCCCAACATCTCTCCAGCCACTAGACCATCGCCTCAAGTGCTACATCCACTAGTCTTTTTAAACACCTCCAGGGATGGTGACTCCACCACCTCCCTAGGCAGCCTGTTCCAGTGCCCAGCCACTCTCTCAGTGAAGAATTTCTTCCTCATATCTAATCTAAACCTCTCCTGACACAACTTGAGGCCATTTCCTCTCATTCTATCATTAGTAATTTGGGAGAAGAGAACTGGAGTTGTAGCGAGGCTGGCGTTGGTCTCTTCTCTTCATAAAGCATGCTTTCCAGACCCCCCACCAGCTTCAGTGCCCTTCTCTGGACCCACTCTAGCACATCAATGTCCTTCTTGTGCTGTGGTGACCAGAACTGGACACAGCACTCAAGGTGCGGTCTCATGAGCGCTTCCCTGGATCCTCCTTCCTGCCCTTCTTGTAGATGGGTGTCACATTGGCAAGTCTCCAGTCATCCGGGACCTCCCCAATTGACCAGGATTGCTGATAAATGATGGAGAGCGGCTTGGCAAGTTC
Organism: Eurystomus gularis; assembly: GCA_013400335.1. NCBI lineage: Eukaryota > Metazoa > Chordata > Aves > Coraciiformes > Coraciidae > Eurystomus > Eurystomus gularis. The sequence goes on along the minus strand of VZZY01007305.1, from coordinate 109,722 downwards.
CTCTGCCAGCTCTCTCCGCACTCTCGAGTGAATCCCATCTGGCCCCATAGACTTACGAGTGTCCAATTGGCTTAGTAGGTCATTCACTACTATTTCCCAGATTATGAGGGGATTATTCTGATCTCCATCCCTATCTTCCAGCTCAGAGTACTGAACACCATGAGGATAACTGGTCTGGCTATTAAAGACTGAGGCAAAGAAGGCATTAAGTACCTCNTACATGACCTAAGTCCCTCTACTCTTCTTGAGTAGCCTGCCCTTTCTTCCAAAGGTGGTAGACTCTCCTCTTTCTCCTAAGTCCCAGCAAAAGCTCCCTGTTCAGCCAGGCCGGCCGTTTTCCTCACCAGTTTGTCTTACGATGCATGGGGACAGCCTGCTCCTGGGCCTTTAAGAGTTCCTTCTTGAAAAAAGTCCAGCCTTCCTGGACCCCTTTGCCCTCTAGGACTGTTCTCCAAGGGACCTTCTCAACCAGTGCGCTAAACAGGTTGAAGTCTGCCCTTCGGAAGTCCATAGTAATAGTTTTGCTGCTCCCCCTCCTTACGTGGCCAAGAATTGAGAACCCTATCATTTCATGGTCGCTAAGCCCAAGATGGCCTCCAACGACCACATCATCCACCAGTCCTCTGTAGCTCATACACAAAGATTCTTTCCCCCTTTGAGACAGATGAACTCTGTCTGTCACCTGCAGACCCTGTGCAGCGTAAAGCTCCCCATGTTTGAAAAACCCAAAATGCTGCTGGTGGCACCAGCCTCTCAGCCACATGTTAATGAGGTGGGTCTTCCTTCCTCTTTCAGTATTCTTCCCTGCCACTGAAGGGATTGAAGAGAACACCACCTGGGCTCCAAAGCCCTCAAGCCATCTCCCCAGGGCCCTGAAGTCTTTTTAAATTGTTTTCAGGTTTCTCTCCGTAACATCATCATTACCAACCTGGATAACCAATAGAGGATAACAGTCCAGTGGCCGTAGCAGACCAGAGAGTTCCCTGGTAATGTCTCTGACCTTGGTCCCAGGGATGCAGCAGACTTCCCTATGGTGTGGATCTGGCCAGCGTATGGGGCCCTCTGCTCCTCTCAGAAGGGAGTCGCCAACTACAACCACCCTCCTTTTTTTCTTGTTAGAGCTAGTCCTAACGCGTGGGAGAGACCGACTTACCTTGGGTGACTCCCCTGATGGACCTTCATCTCCATCATCACTTGCTTGTCCTTCAGAAGAGGGAGAAGTCCCTCAGATTGGGAGAAGTCCCAATACACCAGCAGCATGCTTTCTAGCTCTCCTTTTTTGATCCCAACTATGTCTGAGCCCTTTCTCTCATCTTTCACAAGAATAATGTAGGTCATCAAATGCACTGATATATTATTTTGACACCACTTAACAGGAATTTGTGCCAAAAAAAAAAAAGTGATGGAAAAAGAAAGAACAGGAAACTGTAGGCTGGGTTTTTTTTAAACAGGAGGCAAGTCCCAGGAGTCTCCAGTTATTCTCACAAGTAGTCAGCTATTTTGGTCCCCTCCTCTCCCTAAAACCAGGGAAAAGTATGAAAACCAGCAGAGAACGCTGAGGCTGATGACAGTGTTAAAGGAGTGGAAGTTAAATTTTAGCCCCAAAAGGTAAAGTGAACAGTAGGGGGCAGGCTGGCAAAGAAGAGGTAAAAATAGAAGAGTGACCAGACTTCACTTGACTGCTATTTCTGGATCAACTATGGAAAGAGATCTGAGAAGGTTTTCTATTTGTAAGGGAGAGACAGACCAACACAGAGTTGCCTTCTAGAAGGCCACAGTCCTGCACAGCAGTTTTGTTTATGCTTCTACTTTTCTAAATCCCTGCATTCTCGCTATTTGGAAACATTGCTGTTCAGCCAAAATGCCATTACGCGTCGAAGTGAGTAACCAGATTAGATTTTCCGGAGCAGGACAGCAATGTGTGTGGCATTTCAGTCAAAGAGCAACCGAGCTGACAGCACAGTGTAAAAGCGTGCAGCAAATCACAATGCCAAGCGGAGTAAACTAAGCCACGTAGCCCTTTAGGAAAACGACCAAAGCCCTGCAGTATCTCCAAGAGGATGCTTGTATTTGCCCACTCCAAACTGATTAGTGAAATTCTAACTAGTTCCAATTACGGACACAGATTCTAAAGAGAAGGCAACAGGGACCTCCCAGTTACAGTATGTAGTGCTTGACTGACACATGGCTCTGGGGATGAATGTTTCTGCCTGTTTGAGCCCGCTCCTCTTGAGTACCTCAGTTAAAATTCCTTCCATTGAGTAATTTCTATCCAGATCCTGGCTGTGCTGGCTTTGTTCCCACATAAAAGAAAACCTGCAGGCAGAAAGCAGTGCCATCTGCCAAGTCAGAAGCTGCTTTAATGGGCAAGTTTGGTGTGAAGGGGAACAGACTATTGCACTTAATCTTCAGCAGCAGCAGTGATGTTTTTCCTTTCCCAGGAGGAGGTTACAGAGAGCACACTCACATCTGAAGTTATTTGCCCACAAATATACATAGATCTCAATGGATACTGCACAAGTAACCTCCAGAAAAAAAAATCCACCCAGCATCCCTTTCTTCCTGTTCAACTTACAATTCAATCTTTACATTCCTCTTTACCTGTCAGAGCAGTTGGGTTTTTTTCTGTGACAGCTTCATCAGCCTCCACCTTCTATTCCTGTAAGTGAATAACCCCACCACCACACCCATGAATTATGAGCAGTGGCAAGGCAGAAACACCAAGGCCCAATTGTCCCCACGTAGAGAATTCTGCACTGAAGCTCCATCTGAACACGTTTTTCCCCAAGTTTCTTGTCCCTTTTCCATAATTGTTTTGGCTGGATAGTTTGCTCTGAAGTTTCATCTGGAGCAGGTCTGGGACTTGCATGGCCCAGTTCAGGTTTCACAAGAAACAAAGAATAAAAACTTCCTCTGAATATTTTCATGGTTGCAAATATCTTCAGGGCTAGGAAAAGATCCTTCTATTCTTGCCAGTTAAGCAAGCACGATTTTTATCCTTCCTTGTTGGGTAATCTTCTCATTAGACCATCTTTGGAGAGCACAGCGGATTCTCTCTGGGCTGCTGGCAGTTTTACTTAATTGCATATTTAACTTTTTATTCAGCACTTAAACTCATAATGATGAGAAATACATACACGCAAGCAGCAAACTATAATCTGCCACTTAAGCTCCCTAGAGAACTCATAAACATCTTAGTATATCTGTCCCTTTCAGAAGAAAAGCACACACATTCCACAGCTGGGGGAGGATAAGAAACACATATATAATGTCATTTTGGTGATATATTAGCCACAGTGACAAAACTCCACTTTGGGAAGGGGGGTGGTGCTTTGGTCCTTAATAAAAGTTCTGAAAAAAAAAATCAGTCAACTCTATCAGTGCTAAACAGAAACTGGTATTAGAGGATCCACCACAGGTTCCTCCTCCCCATCAGGCAGAGGACATTCTGTCAGGGCACAGCAACTTTACTTCTCTTCTTCCCCTTCCCAACTCTGAGTGCTGAATAAAAAAATATTTCATAGATGCTAATATTTATAGCAACGTATTTCCTATTTGATTCCACAGCTACAGAATTTACTCCGGAACACACCTGTTGCCACCGGATTGTGCTCTGGAACGGCAACTTCTATTTTAAAATGCTTCCAGACATTACGACTGCAAAACCTTTGAAGTATGAATGGTCTTTAATCAGCAACAAAGTCACTGAACTCTTCAGAAACAGCAGAACAGTTTCACTATTAACCATTACCGCACATTGCGGTATGATAATTACAGGCATTAATGTTGATAGCACTTCAGAAGGATCTGACGAATGGCTCACCTCAGAGCTGCAAAAACCTGACACTCCCCTACGCAGGCGCAAAACCCCAGTACTTCCACTCTGCCAAAACCTCCCGATTCCCGGTGATAAACTTCTGAGTCAGCTACGTGAAACTAACACAGAAGTGTGATAAAGAAGATGAGAGTGTCAGAAACAGGTGAATTAATCTGCATGTTATTGTATTAGCAGCTTTTCTGGACCCTCTATTAAAAATCTTTTCAACATATAAAGCTGCCATATATTTTACAGTCTGCTCCATCAAGGCGCAAAGGCTTTGCTGGGGATAGCAGCTCTAGCTCGGTAAAGGCGCGACCACATCCAGACCTTGGCAGCCCTCACAGCTGACCACCAGCAGATTTGTCCTCCTGTCAGCAAACATGCTCTGGAGCCGAAGGAAAGGAAGGGTACCTGACAGCCTTCTGGACATCCCAACTTATCTGATTCAAACCGGCAGGGACTCAGTAACACCGTTAAGTAATTCTCACGACAATTACCGCAGCTGGTTTTCAGTCTTACCACACAGAACCCCCCTGGTTCTCATTGGGGCTGCTTTTTTCTAACAAAGCAGTTTAAAAGTGTCAGGGAAATCTTAAAGTTTAAAAGCTGTCGAGCAAAAGGCAGGTACGCTTTCTGTTCTCTAGCAAATAGTTACTGCTCCATTTAAGCGGCACTAATCACCATAAATATCTACTAAACTTTACTTGCCACACTAGTGCAATCAGTGCTTCCCCAGGTAATACCCTTCTGCAAATGGATAACAAAAATAAAGAGAAGAATAAGCGAGCAAACAACTAGAAATGCCCCTTGAGAAAGGTCTTCAAAGGGAGGAAAGACTGAAGACCCATGAACATTTAAACGCTTCCCAGTTTAGGCCTATTTCATTGCACAAGATCCAAAATAGTTTCCTTCCCAAGTACTGCATAGTATGTTCATTCAAAATCTAGCAAGCTTTCTCACAGAACACGTGAGGACACTGTTCTCTCCCCAGCCTTTTTTTGTCTTTTAAATACGAACACAAGAGTTGCACAGCTGATAATGTTCTTCTGGAAACTCACACAGAATATTCTGGAAAAAGTTCAACTCTGGACTACAGTGTTGTAAGTAACAGTGAACATCTCCACATATTCAAATTCTTCACACAGCACTCTGTGAAATGTAAGCAACAGAACAAGTAGCTTTTACAGGGCTCTGCAAGTGAACTCTGGCACCCGAACCATAAATAAGGAAAAAAATTTAAAGCCTACATACCTTCAAAGCACATTTCTGGCCTGTCTCCTTGTTGAAACACTCCAGTACTTTGCCATTGATTCCTAAGCCTAGCACCCGTTTGGAGAGTTTGTAGTCATCTGTAACTGCATGTTTTTTTATCTCTAGTTTGACATGGGCCACTCCCCCAGGTAAAGATTTCACGCTGCTGCTCTTGCTATCCACGTGGCTCTCTGGCTGGGATTCCTTTTCACCTTCACTTTGTTCCATATCAGGGAAGAGTCCGAGGTGACAGAGATACCCAACAGATTGCCTGTGGGGTATCCTCAGATGAGTCCCTCCTTAGGCGATCAAACCCAGTGCTTCAAACAGTCCATTTACTTGCCATTTAGTCCTGAGTAAAAATGTAGATGAGTGTTAGTAATCGATGCCAACTAACTGTTGTCTCACCTAACTGCTTTTCTCTCTTCCTTTCTTAACAAGATGACCAGGTGCTAGAGAGACCAAGTGTGGAGGTTCACTGCAGGAAAGCACACGCTATTTAGCTTTACAGACCAGTTACCCCAGTTCCAACATACATAGCTATCAGTCCACCATTATAAATTACTGTTTTTACTGCAACAAGCACCTGCTGAGCCTTGAACTAAAGTTTTACTCAGCTAAGCTCTGCACCACAGAGCAGAGACTGCCTCTGCTTCCAAGAGCCTATAAACATGCATCAACAACTTGTTGCCTCAGTGTGTTAGCAGAAATCTCCACCATCTCCCCCGCCTTACCCCAACGCTCCACGTTACACGACAGAACCATGAACACCACGAACACGACCCCAGCGAGGCACTCTCTGAGCAGGCACTGGGCCCGACACGGGGCCAGCGCTTCCCAAACTGCCCCGGCCCACAGAGCGAGGGGCAGCTGCGCCATTACTTTGGGGACCACAAACCGCCCAAACACTCGGGTGCGTCCCAAAGCCGAGGAGCTGCCTGACCCTGCTGGGGTGCAGAGGGCCTCTGGCCTCTCAGGAGCGCAGCCCCCGGCGGAGGCACCGGTGCCGGGGCCTGGGCGCCCCATTAACACGGCCGAGCCACGAGCAGGCGAGGCGCCG
>VZZY01007305.1:12513-95444 GCA_013400335.1 Eurystomus gularis | reverse complement strand
TTTTCCGCGTGGCTGCTGCTATCGGAAGGGTGATGCGAATACAAAGCGATTCCAGGAATCCCTCACTTCCTGGAACAGATTAAAAGGGGCAAACAAAAAGATTACTCAGTAGGGTGGTGGGGTGGTTTTTTTTTTTTTTTCCTTCTTCTTCTTCTTTCTTTTTTTTCCACAGAGCTTCATTACTCCTGGAGTCAGGGAAAAGGCAGGTTGCTGCTCTGCCGGCTCTCCTCCCCTAAGGTCCGGAGGGCTATTATTTATTCCTATCTATTTCAGAGCTCTCGGAATATTATTATTATTTTTTTTTTCTTAAGATTGCTCTGAAGGAAGATTAGTTCCTCTTTAAATAGATGTAATTTCCCTTCTGGTTATTTTTTAAACTGGCTTTGGTGGTGTCTTATTCTGAAAAGCAGAACAAGAACACGCTCTTTCCCAGCGCCCTGTGAGCGCACGCGTTTTCCTGGCCAAAGTTGCTGAACTCTCTGCAAAGTCTCTCTGGGCCGGCCGGATTCGCCTTCTGCTGGGCTTGTTCTGGGTCTGAAGCACAGAACCTCCTGCGGAAGGGGTTTGCTGGGACTCTCCAGCCTCCTCTTACCGTGAACCTCTACCTAGAGGCTGGAACCTGCTCGATCCTTCTGGGAAGCAAAGAAAAAGGAAGGCGAGAAGAAAAGAGAGAAGAGGAGAAAGCATTTCCCACCTTCTTCAAGACTTAATGCTTTTCCCTTGGTCCAGGAGTGACATGATCCTCTGTGTTCAGGGGTAAGATACTTCGCAGCCTTCTTCTAACAGCTGTGGTTTCATGACTGTAATTAGTAAGGTTCTCTGGGACCGTTTTCCAGCTCGTGTGTGGCTGCAGAGGCACAGGAGTGACTTAGCGGGGCTGGGTGCGGAGTTCTGCGCCTTGTGTGTCTGCTTTTCAGATCCCATGGCCAAAAAGCAGGGCATCATAAAGTACTCCCGATTTCTGTGCTTTTCCTTGCTTAAAGACTAGATGGTATTCAAAGTCCGGGGGGGGAGTAGAAATTACTACCAGCTTGGAGCGCGTTGTTCAGCGGCGTGTGTGTGTAGCACCAGGGGGGACACAAGCCCGAGAGCGTCCGTGTTCCCTGATGTCCCAGGGGAAGAAACTGTTCACAGGGAAAACCTTCCCCGGAGTTCAGATGTATTTCTAACTAACTATTTGTAGTTCGTTTTCCCGTGGCTTTTACGGGTAACATTAAATGTATGTGCATGTATGCAGACAGCGTTCTGCAGAGCGAAAGCCACGGGGGCACCTCCATCGTTCCGCCTCCCTTGTGCAGTGAAACCGGCAACAGCCAAGTCCCTTCTCCGGTACTTCACTGCCTCTGTGGTCAGCTCAGGTCATCAAGATGCGTAACTAGCGGGTCCAGCCTTTTCACGCGTACTGCCGATTGGGAAGGCATCCGCAGTTGTTTCAGCCTGTCAGTGTTGCCCATCCCTCCTGCGCGCAGATTTTCCTCAATGCGTTGGCCTTGTCTGCTTTAAATGACTAGAACGTGGGGGTTTTTCTGCCATTTCCCCCCAAAATCTGTTCCACAGGCAAGCAGAGCTCATGCTTACCCATACTTTCCTACTACTCCAGTGGGTTTGTTTTCTCTCTCATTTTCAGTGGGCTGCTGCAGCCCCTATAGCCGTGGCAAAGGGAATTAGTTTTTCATCTCAGGCTTTGTGAAACCCTCATCAGAAGCTGTTCTCCAGGGTTCACCTACCAGAGCTACTGCTTCCCTTCACCCACAGAGAACTTGGGATGTAGCCAGATGTGTAGATGGCTGTCTCTTAATATCTTTCTATGGCCATTTATTGCTCAGTTTTCATTATCCTCTAGGATTTCATGTGTCCTGGACTCCATACTCTGCCTCCTATTCAGACCAAGCTCCCATGGGCATCCTGGGACACGGCTGATGGAAGGGGGAGCGGCTCGACACACTTTTTCCTGTACTATTTGTGCTGTGTTACAAAGTTTAGCTTATCAGCGAAGTAACTGCAAAGCTAACACTAAAGGATACCAGACAGACCTGCTTCTCTTGAACTTTCTTAGTTTTCTAAGGCGTTTTGAAACATTAATTGCCAAAGCACAGGGAAGTTCATTCGCTGTTTCTCTCCAGACTCCACACATACCACCAGCTAGACACACCAAATTTTGTATGTGTAATTAGTAAGGTTCGCTGTTGTACTAACACTTTACTCTGTTCAGTTCTGATTGTCCACATCTCCCCTCCACTTTCATTCTTACAAGCACCAATGATTTTCAGGTACTTTCTTTGCTCCATTAAAGGGCTGACTTCTTCACATCAGCATGTCTTTTTCAACATGCCCTCACCCCAGCAAACTTCTTACCCCTCTTGCAAACGTACTTGCATTACAGATTGTAATCGCTGACCCCTCTGCTCTCCCTTTCCTGGCCGTGGAGCTGCGTACAAAGTTGTTTGGGACACCAGCACCTCCTGCTCTATGAGAATTTCCAATCCCCCTCCTCTGTTCCTCACGTGCCTTTGAGACTAGAACTGCGCTAGGACTTTTTGTAAGGCAAGAGAGAAGCATAAGGCAGTGACGTAGAAGGAAAATAGGAAGAAAGCATGGCCCTTCTCTGGTGGCGGTGGAAGAATCTGCGTGGGGTCAGGGCTCCTTCAGCTAGCAGAAAGCGTAAGGCAGCAGAGAGCAAGCAGAGTGGGAAACCTCACCTCGAGCACACAGGCTTTGCTTCCGAGAGACCCACAGTGGCTCTATAAAAGAAACATACTGACAGATTCACACAGTGGATGTCTTTTGGAGGGTCCCAACTGTGAAAGGATTCAGCCCTTGAAATGAACAGCTTTCTGCAATGAATCGCGGCTACGTTTCCCCGCATTGCTTTGCTATCTCTCCCTTCCTAGTTTCTCAACCAAATCCCCAATTTCCTCTCCAAAGCAGGTATCTAAAAAGGAAACAAAAAGTAGTTCCATGCTAGGACAAGAGAAGTTTTCTTCATGTTCAAAAACCTTTCCAAAAGGGTAGGCGAGAAAAATTTCCCAGGAGAAAGTAAGTTCAGCGAGATTTGGAATGCGGCCGGCAGCATTCACGTTCCGGGCAGCGAGTGGCGCGGGGCAGAGCCCTGCCTAACCTTGGGTACAGCCCTTTTCATCTCAGCCAACTGTCGGTGTAAGAACGCGCCTGAGAGAGATCGCTCTGCCAGCAGGCCTGCGGAACACCCCGGGCACAGCACAAGCTCTTACACTGGGCTCAGCGCAGGAAAGGATGTGGTTCATAGTCCTCCTTGCTCAAAAAGGGGGGAAATGGAGAATCGGGCATCTCCTTTCCCCAAGAAGGCGGGTAGCTAGACACTTGTAAAGACCATGACATTAAAAGGGAGATATCAAAACATCTTTAAAAATGCAGCCCTCAACACTTACCAGTGTAGCTCAGGTGGGACTTAGAAGTCAACGTTTCCCAACAGCGACTTCCGGGTATAAAAGTAAATTCAGATCCGGTGTTCTGTGAAAGCCACTGAAGATGCAGGCCCTGTGATCAAAGGTGCCTGGTGAAGTAAGGGCCAGCCAGGTTTGGCTTCCTACCCGCTCAAAGAAATGAAGAAATGAGGATCAAATGCCATGAATGCCAAGCAGAGATCCTGCTTCTGAAATGTGACTGGACATATGGAAAAGGAATAATGTTCTTTCCTAAATACCAACAGAACAGTGGCGTTTGCCATGTATTGCATGGGCAAGAAGTGTCTCTCCGTAGATTAAATTTTACCATTGGCTTTATAAAAGCCTTGCTCCAAACCTACGTGGTTTTATTAGAAATGCAGAGTCGTGGAACTGATTGTGGCTCTCACTCACAAATCACTGTAAGGTTGTTTTCAGGTTATCTCTAATCTACTTTTTCCCCAAATCTCTTCCTGCTCCCTGTCCCTATGGGACTATGTGAGACTCAGCAGTCTGAGAAGGTGGCGTGAAGCTACAATCAGGTGCAGATCGGTTTACAACCCAGTTATATATGTACCTAAAGCTTCACTAGTCACATAAAGCACAGAGAAGGAGGAAGATCAGAAGGGAAGTGCTCGTAACTTCAGTCTCTTCCACTTCTCTCTCCAGCGGTGTGGGAGGAGGTGGCTGCTGCCTTTGCAATCACCATCAGCCCCAGTGATGCTGTGATGGCCTCACATTGAAGGCTGTGTTGTATTTCTCTAAGTTCTCATCCATCCTTTATGTTAAGGGTCTGAAAGAACATCTCAAGCAAGTTAGTGTGTGTGTGTGGGCTATAACACAGGACATGCAGCAATACAGGGCACACAAAGGCAAACAGCATAGAAGAAAAGACAAGAAACGAATGTTCTTGCTCAGAAGCTTGTCTGGGAATGAAGACTCCCCAGGTCCCCAACATCCCTCCTGCCCCTGGAGCTCTGCCTTCCTTTAGGAATCTCCGTGCTGCAGAGAAGGAGCACCCATGAGAGCTCCAGGCTGTGTGGACCTGCACTTAGATGCCGAACAGCTGCACTAACGTTCTCTGTAGGCCACAGAGGGATTAATGTTCAGAGCAGCCCAGCCATGGCAGAACCTCCTGCTGCTGTAATCCAGCAGGGATTACAGTCGCACTGAGATCTCTGTCGTGCTGCTCAGCACTAGGGTTTGTGTGCTCTGCACAAGCTTGGCTAAAAGGAGAATTCCCATTATTCTATTACAAGATCAGCTCACCCTGAATTCTAACAGACACCTTTAGTATCAGGTCAACCTTGAGCAGAAAAGCGGCTAGGACAAAACCCAAGCTATTCCCAATGCTGCTTCTAATTATATGACATGACTAACAAACCGACTGGCAGAAAAATAAATACTCTGACATTGTAATGACCTAAGTGAAGCTATAATGCTGCTATGAACCTCATTGCCTCTGAAACTACGTATTGAAAGGCAACATCTAAAAATATCAGGTTTCAAATCAACCTAAATTGCAAGACAGGCCTTTTACAAGGTGAAAGAGGCCAACTCACTCTCCCTGTTTCTAAGGACTCATCTTTAGCTGTGTAATTTGCACCCCCCCTTGCCTCTGTTTGAAGCATAATCATATTGAGGATCTGCTTTGAAAATGTAACATGCATTTAACAGACAGTGCAGCAAGGAGAAATAGCAGAGTTTGCCCTTCATTTCAGACCTCATCCTTTGCTGGCGGAGGAAAAGATCAGGAGACTGTCACCCCAGGGCATTGCGGTGGAATTGTCAGAGCCGATCATGCAGCCTCTCCCAGTTATGGCCTTCCAGGAGGACTCCTCACCTGCCTTTGCGGCACCAGTTCCAGACAGCAACCCACCTCGGACACGAGACCCTGAAGAAGACCTGCTCTGCATTGCAAAAACCTTCTCCTATCTACGAGAATCTGGTAAGGCTCAACTCACAAAGTCACAGGGTCAGAAGGCTACAGGGAGCAGGGAGCCAGCTCTGCAAAATCTGAGCTCCAGGAAGAATCTCCTGATCCCACTCCAGATAGGAACCTGGTGCTGTCACGGCCACGGCTGACTCGTGTGGATGCACCAAGTGTATTTTCAGTCTTCACAAACTTGTATCATGAAGTGCTTTATTACTAGTGCAAGCAAAAGCTTTGTCTTTTATAACTGAATCGCGAGAAAGAATTGCACAAAGGCCCCTCTTTCTCTGTGAACTTCAGTAGCTGCCAAAGTAGCCATTCTCATCCCAAGCTCCAGCAAAGCAATGATAAGCACAGGTAGAAAACCCTTAGAACTTGACATGGTCTTAATTTCTGAAGGCCTTGCCAAGTCTGGGCCTGGTTGCTTCCCAGGCCCTGAACTCAGTAGGCTTCAAGGCTTCCCTATATGTACTGCCAGTCCTTAAATACCTTCCTTCCCTCACGAGTTCTTTCTGGGATGCTTTTCCAGGTTGGTACTGGGGATCTATCACTGCCAGTGAGGCCAAGCAGCATCTCCAAAAAACGCCCGAGGGCACCTTCCTGGTGCGGGACAGCACCCACCCCAGCTACCTGTTCACACTCTCCGTCAAGACAAACAGAGGTCCCACCAATGTGCGCATCGAATACACTGACAGCAGGTTCCGGCTAGACTCAAACTACCTGTCCAAACCTCGCATCCTGGCCTTCCCAGATGTGGTCAGTCTTATCCAGCATTACGTCATGTCCTGCACAACAGAAAGCAAGAATGAGGCCCCTTACCCGCCTCCGTCTCCTCTACCTCCCATGCAAAAAGAGATGGCAGCAGCTGCAGTACACTTGAAACTCATCCGGCCGCTCAGCCGCAAAGACAACATCCCCAGCCTACAGCACTTGTGCCGGCTACGGATTAACAAGTCTACAGCCGACGTGGACCAGCTTCCTCTGCCTAGGCGGATGGGGGACTATTTGAAGCAATACCCTTTCCAGCTCTGAAGCATGGCCGTTATACCTCAGGCGTGACACACAGGGACAGAAATCAGAGAACTCTGTGTCTTCGTCCCGCTCAAGCGTGGCACCAGGTGGGCAAAGTACAGACCAGACTATCAGCAGAGACTGCATCTATCTTTCCTCTCCCCTTCTCTCTACATCCATTCCAGCGCCAGGGAGGAGCTGGTTGTTTCAGTGAACAACGGGACACAATCTGAGCTCTGATCCTCAGGCTGCGCCGACAGTGGCTGTGAGAAAGTGCTGTAGGCATGTGCACACTACTTGAATTTCAGAGTTGCTGTGACACCGGAATTGTTAACATTGTTATTTTTGCTATTTATTTCCATGGCAGTTTCTCTCCATATGGTATTTTAAAAGCACCTTTTACTTTATTGGTTTTTGTTTCTTTTCTTTTGTGGAATTCGAGGTAGAATAAAGGCTCCTGGCCAACTGGCAGCCAAAAATCTGTGGGAACTTGGATTTGGATTCACATCCAAGTAGTGCCTGTTTGAGCCTGTCCCTGTAACAGGTCACAGAAGTCCACATCCAAGCTCCCCCAGACTGCTGGGGTACGCGGGACTCAGATGACTGTATCTAGACCCAGCTCTACAGAGGTAAAGAATATTTTTTTTTTTCTTCCTTAGCTACAGGGGGCTGGGTGTCATAACCTCAAAGCACATTGGTAGCAGCCTGCGCATCTCCCAGGGATGCACGCTGCGTCATGGGTTGTGGACAGGAGATTTCTTTGAGGAAGCTCTTCCTCCTCGAGAGCTCTAAGCAGAGATTCTGGATATCGAGCTTGGGCCAGGGAGCACTCACCCCTTTTGGTTTTTTTTTTCCATCTTCCTCATTTCCAAAGGAAGTCTGTGACAAAACATTTACAAAGAAGTAATCAGAAATCCAACTTTCTTACTAGCCGGCAGAGAGATTTGGTTTCAGAGCACTCTGCATTTGGCCTGTGTTTTGGAAGTGCTGTTCCCTGACACTGCCCTTGCCTTGCAAGACATGGGGCAAGAACAGGGTCTTCTTGACCAGGGGCTCAGAGACAGCTCTGCTGAGCTGCACCAAAGACACACACAGCTTCAGGATATTTATTTATTTATTTCGGGGGGGAGGGGGGTGTAGCAAGGTAGAAGCACCTCAGTGGAAAGAGCTGTCCTTCCTCTCTGATAACACAAAGCCAAACTGCCAGTTGCTCTGCTTCTGCCAGCATTATTCACAAGCCACGCGGCTTCAATCAGAGCCAGGCTCCAGCACTGGAAACCACAATGCAACTTTCCCGTTTGCCAAGGTCCAGACCTCTGCTCTCCCTTTCTCCAGCTTGCGAGTTTCTTATCCTTAATTAGATTCTTTGCTCTGGGTTTACTTTTTGCACCCCATCCTTTTCACACCCCTGCAAATGAAGCACAATGGCTCTCCCTCTGAGTCATCTCAGAGGGCAAACAGGAGATGGGATCTGCCCAAAGCCAAGCATGGACAGAGAAACTGCTCCTTCTTCACTTGCATGATGCCATCACCTTCATAGCCTGTAGGAGCCAGTCCGTGCCACCGAGTGAGAATAAAGACAGGCGCAGAGAAATGATCTTTTGCCTTCTTTTGCCCCTAAGACCTCAAAACTTGATCAAGCATGAACCAATGTTAAGGATTTCTTGTTCATCCCTCCCTGGGACTGTCTCTCTAAATGTAAATTAGAAGAGACAAATCCCAGCTATATCTGAAGGTTGAAAAAGGAGGTGGAAAAGGATGGGCTGGTGACCCAAGAGGCAAGCTCAAAAAATGGGTAGAGTTTCTTTCACCTTGACTTAACACTGCCCAAAGGGACAAGATGGTCTGATGTGCTTAGTCAGTGTCCTTTTTTTTTTTTCCTCCACATTTACACAGATTTGTGCTCTTGCAAGCTTTGTTTTTGATACTTTGATGATTGACAACGTGCATGTGTGATGTCAGGTTTGCTTTTTATTATATCCTTCCCCCTTGCCTATATGGCATCAACCGTGGGAAGGTACTGAATGAGAATGAAAACCTAGAAGGCAAAACAAAAAAGAAAACTTTTTTTGGTTTAAATAATACAAACCATAAACCACTGAAAAGGCTTCCTTTTATCCAAACACCTCTATCTGCCTGAGGACACTGGGAACAAGGAAACCACATCTCTTCAAGGAGCAGCAGTGATCTCAGGAAGCCCGTATGGCTTGGCTACAGCATGTGAAAAATTAGTTTGAGAAATGTACAGCAGGAAAGGGCAAGTTTCTGAAACGCCTCCTACTCGATCTTTATTCTGTTGGGGGCAGCAAGGAAATTGCACTTGCAGGTTTGACCTCGTTGCCCAAGAGAGCCCAGCTAAAATGGCAGAACCATGTAAGGAGAATAAATGCCTGGTGCATCCCCCAGCAGCACGCTGCAGAGGCTGAGCTGAAGGCTGTAAGCTCATATGGGCAGGGACCATCTCTGTTATAAGTTTGTTCCGCATCTAGCACAGTAGGGTTCTCTAGGTGCTACTGCAATACAAAGAATAAACAATACAGTTACTCCAAAAAGTCCGTTTCTTCTATCTTGAAACAGTTTGTTAAAAATCATTTGACTTGGATTTTCAATAAACATTTTAAATATATTTTAAAGCCACTTGATGTAGAAGTCTTTGGTAAAATCCAGATGGATGAATCCATTTTCTATTCACAGAAATCCTCCCCAAGATCAGACAAACTCTTAACCATTTTTTCCAAACAAGACACAAAAACCTTTAACAAAAAGAAAAGCCCTTCAGACACTGGGAGAGTTAACATCAAAACTCATCATCAGTGTGGGCCTGGTTTCTACTGCACACAAACAAGCAGCAGCAGACCCCAAGGCCCAAGTTACCAAGGGCTGAAGGAACATTCGTTAGTGGTGTAGACAAACACCGGAATGAATTTTGTATTGCTTCTGTGTGCCCCACAAAACCATTACAACCTAGGGGAAGGGAAATGGAACGTAATTGGAAGTCTAGCAACGTGTTTACAGCAGGCTTCCAGTTGGCCCCAAAGCAAAATTCTGCTCATGGTAGTGTTGAGAGACAAGTTCATGAAAGGCAGGCCACGCTTCAGACGGGAGACTCACAGCATCAGCTTTTTCCCCACGTCCTGCTGCCACCGGGCCTCAGCCTCCCTGTACTTGCGGGCTGGCCCGGCACCTTTCCCCTTGTCATCACCTCACGTGCCAGACACAGCGGGCAGGGAAACCAGCGGGGAGCTGGGTCTGCCCTGTGGTGTCAGAGGGAGACAGAGGCCACCCCTTCTGTCCTGCCTCTGTGAAACGCGGGACTACACGGAGGGAACCCTCACTGCTGGCACGTGACTCCACTGCGGTCCCTTCGCGCTCACTTCCCAGGAGAGATGCTCACACCACAGTCCCCCGTCCTGCCCGAAGCAAGGCACTGGGTGCTCTCCACCCCTGGAAACAGCGAAATATGCTCAGAAAAAAACAGAAGCTCAACTAGTTCCTCTCCATCGTTCTCCCTTTCTGAATCCACTAGCTTCAAAATACCACTTGAAAGTATTCCTAAAGCACACGCTGTCCTTTCTATGCGAGTCATGGTGTTGGCACTCACTAGAAAATGTTGTTTCCACAACCCCAAAGTGAGTTCAGGGGTAGATTTCCATTCTCCATTGCACACCAACTGGGAATCATTGGCAATGGAATAATCTGTTCAAGTTTAAGTGTTAAACAAAAACAATCACGTCCCTCATGGTTTTACAGGAAACGTGGAAAGTGAGCTAGAGGGGGTAGAAACAAAACACAAGTGGAAAAATGAAAACAAAAGGAAGGAAAAGCTGCATCCATCTTTAAAAGGGAACTTTGAAAACCCTGGAAAATACTGAAAATTAAGATGCAGCATTTCTGACACATTATTAGGTAATTTCTTGATTTCTTAGCTGTGCTAAACGCTTCCCCCAGGTACGTATATGAAACCCCCCGGCTCACTTTCCACAGACTGAAGGCAGAAACGATTGGCATGAGTCAAGCCCACACGTAACTGCAGTCACACGTGGTTTTACTGTATCAGCTGTTACCTTCATGACTCCCACTCCCGCATCTTTAGCTCATTTTGTTAAAGCAAACAGGTTCCTGTTCTGAGAATTCCTGCGCCAAATCTCTGGGCAGACTGAACTGATTTTGACAACTGCATTCCACATGGCTGGAAACAGGAACATTCGTGGAAATGCAGATTGACCTTTATAATCACTGAAGTACAGCTGCAACACCTCTCCCAGCAACACCTGTATAGTTTGCTGAGCCAATGCAGGACAATTTGGTTGGATTTTGTTTTGCTGTGCAGTTTCTGACTACAGACAGACACACAGCCACGGAGCCCTTGCTGAGAGTCTGAACAGCAGACTGAGAGGGTAGGGAATAGCAATCCCAGTCCATGGAAGCCATGCTGCCATGGCTCACTGCCCCAGCAGAAATACCCTGCAGTCTGCCAGGCACATATGGTATCATTTTCTGTTACAAATAATCAGCAACGCATGCAGGGGGAAAACAACTCATTTATGTGCACATGTTCCCATCGTCTCAAACTTACTGAAATCTTATTCCTTTCCCCAGATACTTTCAAGTGCATAACTTCCCTTAGCCCAAGCCGGATGAAGCAGCAAGAAATAAAGTGAATCAGCAGAGTGTATTTCATTCTCTTGCGACAGACATGGTCAGGTGTTTCAAGCAATGGCACTGCTAGTCCAAATTCCATTGCCAGTCTCACCTGCTATCTATGAAATTAGGAAAATTAAAATCAAAACCAACCAGACACTGTATGTATGGCTTTTCTGCTCTGCCAAATCACATTCAAATCTGTCAGAAGACAATTACCATGGTCCTTTTCTGCCTCTCCCCAGTGACTACTGAAACACTTGCAATCCTCGTGGAAATGCACTATTCACTTCCCCACCCCTGGACTCATCAGCAGTCCAAAGGTCTGGAGCACAGGGTAAAGCAATATCCACTGAAGATGTGCCAGAGCAACTTCGGATGCCAAGTAACATCTTCCAACTCAGTTCCTCACAGCATTGTCACAACATCTACGTTTCATTTTCAGCCAACCCCACCTCTATCATTCACAGGAGAAAACAATAGAAAAAACCACCAGATTAGGCAGCTCCTTATGAAACAAACCAGCCAAAGGTAAAAAGTAGATATTACTTAAAGAGATCTGCCCTGTCTGTGGGCAGAAACCTTCATCCTTTTGCCGCCTGCTGTTCACAGCAACAGAGGATTGGAGCTTTAAAAGGGAATACGAGGGTCGCCAGTCCTGCCGGCACTGCCTAACAGCACGACAGCAAAAAGAGGGCTACGCAGTTGCTAAGTGCGTTGATAACACATTCAGACTCAGGCTAATTTCTTCTAAGACATGTCTGTTTTCTGCCCACACCCAGTCCTGCCTATTTATATTTTTTCATAATCGCAGATGCCAGAGTGTCAGGGAACAGAAACACGTGGAGGCATGGTTTTATCTGAAGGCTAATCCTGCCTCACGTGAACCCCAGTCTGATCTTCACTTATGCTTCCTGAGAAACACGACGACTGTGTGGCTTCTGCTCCACACTGCACAAACAACCAAAGCGAGTGGCCCTCAGGAGCAGGCGCAGCGCTGCTACATCAATCAGACATCCATCATCACCTCCGCTATACATCCAAAAACAGCTTGAAAGAAAAATGACAAAGTGGGCCTAGGAATAAAATTAGATTAGTCTTTCAGTATTCACATCACGTAGGCCGATGAGCATGCACAAACGTACTCTTCCAGATCTTAGCAAGAACTATATTGTTCAGAGGAAAAGGCTACTGGTACACAAAATGTAGACCAGACAGAAGAAATCACATTTTAACAGCTTCACTGTTATCCAGGGCATTAAACTTCAAAAGGAAGGCTATGAAAAGAAAGTAAAATACAATTTGGGTGTTACATAATAGCATAACAATTAATAATTTACAGGGCTTTTTGGATTTAGAAAGGGGAGGGAACACAACAAAGCTGCAGAACTTTAGCTAATATTCATTAAAGATGAGACTTGATGAAAAAGGAAATTTTACTGCAAATCATTGGTGGCTTAATCCTTGCAATTTCCTTTTAATCAGCTGTGGTAGAGGTCACAGCTGGAGACAGGGTGTTGGACTAGATGGCTCCACATAGAGCTGGTCTTGCATTCTTGCAAAATCATCACTTGAATAATTTAAATATAGAAAAGATCAGACCCCAGAGAAAGCAGCCTGCCCCAGCACAGGAAAGTCCTCGCAGTGTGACATACCAATCTAGATTTGCAGAAGAGGGTTTCCTCTAGCAAACAGGAACTACTCCCGGCCTCTGCTCCTCCTCCTCAGACCTCACTGGCAAGGGTTTTCTCCTGAATGCCATCACTTCCTAAACGCAGTGTAACTGCGCTTCGCAGCAGCTCAGATTGGAGTTGCAAAAATGAATTCAATGTCAGTTTTGTAAAAACAGCTATTTTAAGAGAGCACTCTATCTAGGTAGGAAAGGCATTTGCTCTAACATACCCCCATGCAACTACAGTGATAATAAAAACTTGAAATAATACTGGTTACTGCAGCATTACGTTGTCCAAAGATATCATTAGAGACTTAGTATTTCTCAAAAACCTACGATATAAATATGCCAGATGGAAGGACAAAGGAAGAGCTGGTCAACCAAAAATCAGTGGCAGAGCTCAGCCAGGACTCAAGTTTCTTGGACTCCAGCCTGGCAGCGTGCGTAAATCCATCATGTGATTGCCTCGATCTAGAAAGTACGCTGCAGCTTTTCCAGTTGCGGCTCTCGGACAAGTGCTGCTCTTACCGAAACAGCTCTGCCTGTGAAACTTGTAAAACAAAACAGGCTAAATCCAGGTTCGCTTCTCATTGAGTGATGGGAATTCATTTACTTCTGGGCCGACCTTGGTCCACTTAATGTTCCTGGTTTTACAGACAGGGACTTTATCCCTGGTGTAATTCTGACATTAATTTGTCATTAAAGGAAACGGTGACACTGAAACACAGCTTAGTTAATACAGGAAAAGCCTTCCACACACTGCCCCACCAGTACACATAAAATCTAGCCTGGACATCTCTTTTTTGAAAGTGAAAGTCCATCAAGTCCATCAAGTTCTGGCTTCACTTCCATTCACCTACAAATACGCCAGTCAGAACACCTGCAGCGCCGCTCTGGGATGTAAATATCCGCCTGTGGAAAACTAAGCAGACAAACCTGGACTGATCTCAGCAAACTCATCTCATGTTGGCTAAGACAGAGCTTTCAGTGGTGACAACTCCTAAAACCAGACCTGGGTTATATTTGTGACAAAGGGGCAGCATGACCCAGCCCTAAGCTTTTGGGACACCCATCCCATCCAACTGTCCCTTTCTGCTTGCTCTTTATAGGCTCACTCAAAGCAAACCAGCAGAGAGGTGTGACAGCTGATCAGAGAGCCTGCAGAGTCTTTCACGTCAGGACTGTCTCTCCTCTAGAGCAGCAATAGTTTGAAATCTAGTTTAGAGAAGGCAGAGCTGTGTTTATACTTGTCAGGAGTTACCCAACTTGGCGATGATTCTTCCCGTCATGCAAGTGTCGTTGCAGTCATTGCCAAACGCTGCAGAGGCACAGTTCAAAACACTACCTCCAAACACGTTGAAGAAACATGTTGCACAGTGCACATGCTATGTGTTTGCACCTGTCTGGAGGTGTTAAGTAATAATAAAAGGTGGTGTTATGACTAAAACCTAAATCTGAAATAACCCAAAACATGACCTAATATTATTTCCGGGGAACTTTTTGGAAAACCTCTGTAACTCGTTTTGAAAATACCTCCCTCTCTTCTAAACCTTTGGGTTTGGAATACTCCTTACATTCTTTTAAGATTCTGCAATTCACCCCTCTTTAATTCCCTTCTCTCCAGACCTTGTGCTGTGAAGGTCACCTTGGCTGAGAGGCGCTGGGCAACATTTCAGAAAGAACACGTACAAAACAGCAGGGCAAGACTGCTGCAGTGAGGTGGATCAGCTGCGGGGCGGACAGTCCCCAGATGGGACCAGCATGGGGACTCCATATTACTCTTTTCCAAGAATATTTGAGATTGAAGGCTTCCCTGTGTGTGCAAAACCTTCTCTGGCTGATCAGACCCTCAGGAGCGAGGAGCGGGGTTAGGGTGACCTGCCAGGCTGCTGACTCCAGGGTATTCCCAAGCAGCACTTCCAAGCCTGAGTGTGCAAAATGTAATAACCTCAGAGCCTCGGGGTACTGAAAACTAGCTGGGAGGAAGCTGGGGCATTAAGGCTGTGGGGAAACATTTTGCTGCAGAAATTGTTGATTCTGTTACAGAGAGAATAGCTGCACTTTCCACTTTGAACGAGACCACGCAGGTGACACAAAGCAGGCTGTTACGCCACTCCTGTGGCTGCCTGTTACTCGGTGCACTCCATCTCTCTTCTTCCACACGCTACTCGTGCAGCCCCAGGCTGTGTATAAAGGCTGCGTATACTCTTCCAGCCTGGCTCTGGGCTAAGGGAAGAATTCCCCCATGCCTTGCCAATCCGTGTGTCAGGCAGGGGGGAGGCCAGATCCGCACACCCCCTTGTATGTGGGTCCCTCTTGTTCAGATGTCCTGCGTGAAGAAGGTACCTGAGGGCTATTATGTTTTAAGTCCCTTAGCTCTCTACTGCCTGGCTGTATAACACAGCCTGAAAAACCTGAACAGATGAGCCTTTACTACACAAACCAGTACAAATCAGGCACGCAGCTGAAAAAGTAACTCCCGTTCGTGTCAAGTCACAGCGTGACCCGGAGCTGGGCTGTAAGTGAAATAGTCACAGGCTGGCTGCTGTTGCTTTCTGACATAGCGCAGTATTAGCAGATTTTGCCAGAAAATATGCACTGAACATCACGGTGGTATTACTTCTTTGTATAAACCGTGGTTTTGAAGAGAGGGTCCATCACAACTGCTGGCAGGGGAAACACTCCGTTCAGTCTTGGATGGGAAGAGAGGCGAGTTCAGAAAGAGATGACCCACTCCCTAACACCATCAGATAACCCCTGCCATGTGTTATCAATGCAGATCTATTGGGCTAATAAACAATAAAAAAATAAATATGTCATCTTGCTTCTGCTTCTTACCTTGTTTTCAGGAGGCAACAAGCAGGATCTTGTATATTAATTCTGCAGTTTATTTTGTATTTTCCTTTTGGCCTATTATTACTCTAATAATCACCTTTGTTGTCTCAGCTCTTCTTAGAGGAATTAGCTAACAGAAGAGCAATACTCCTGTTAAAGAGCTTCTTAAGCCAAGGGCAATACTGTTCCTGTGAGCCAAAAGAAAATTACACTTGGGTTAAGGGAAACAGGTAACTGTCGAAGAAGCTGTTTCTTAATTATCTCTTCCCATTCCCCCAGCAGCAGGAGCCAGCATCCCTCCTCAGCCTATTACTTAGGTGGCATTAAAACACCAAAGGCTTACAGCAAATGCTGTATATCCTATAATGAACCCTATATCTAGCATCATTAATTCTTCCTGAAGCAGAAACAGAAAGCTCTCAAAATTGCCTCTGCAATTATTGACAAAACCAATGACTTAATGAAAAGGGACTGTGTTACGGACACTGGTGGGTTCCAGGTAGCCAGCTATCTCATGTAATGCCCCAGCAAACACCGCATGACACAGCTAGTTGAGGTCAACACTCCTCACAGGGTTTACCTTGAGCAGCTACAGAGATATAAATACTCCCTATGCCTTGCTGTTGCAGTATGTTTGCTTTCTAAGATGGGCACTTCAAAGGACAGTATCACAGGAAACCAAAGTATGAAGGAATCATTTTTTTCACCCTTGCCCTCAAGCATTCCCATGGCTGATATAACCAGTACAGCAGTGCTGTTCTGGAGGCAACTGATGTTTAAAGCCTACAAAAGGAAGCACTTCAAATTATATCAGGGAATAATAACTGATTTGTTATGTATCTTTTGCCTTGCAGAGATGGCTTTTAGATGCCAACGGAGAGGAAGTCAAATGAGATTTCTGTGTTACAATATCAACCAAAGGAAAATGGTAAAAGCCAGGCCCTCTACTATCCAACATTTATGTCACGTGGCATTTACACCAGTTGGAACCATTGCCAAAGAAAGAGCCCAGCTAACTGCTGTGGAAGACATCCCCAAAGTCATACGTGAGTGTTTGTCGGGAGAATGCTAGTGATCAAATATTGTTCACGTAGGCTCTCTTCAGCTTCATCTTCCAGCCCATTTCTAAACCTCGGGATCAGTACGTATGCCAAGATGATTCTGTTAAAAATCAACATGAAACGTGTTCTGAAGTCTTTCTCCAAGGACACAAACCTCTTAACTTGCCCGCCACCCTGAAAGAATCATGGCTATGATACTTCCTAACAGCAGCAAGGAAAAGGATGGTGGTACCTGGACACTAGCAAACCCATAGGTAGTTAAAGCAATGCAGTCAGTATAACGAAATGACAAAGATCCGCACAGAAAAGTCTCTGGAATTTTTAATTATTTAAATCTATGAATCCCAGCAACTTTTTTTTCTTAGTCTTTTTCTCTTCCTTTCCTAGGAACAACGTGCATTTTCAGGGAACATAAGGAAATGTGGCAGATAAAGGAAGTTTCCTTTTCCGTTCCCCTGAGGCAGAAAGATGTTGGGGCTTTGTGTGTCCTCTCCATGGCCTCCAGAGAGGAGGCAGGAACTAGAAGGCTGAGGTCACATGGACTGAACATACATCTCCTACATGGTGCTTGACAGAATCGCCTGCATGAGCAGAGTTTTCATGTCATTCCTCCTTTCTGTTCCCTGTACTGCTGATTTGCTTCCACATCATCATTTGTATCACCTGAGTGATAGAAGATTATCAATGGTGACCAGCCTGACCTTGAGACACACAAAGGCAGCTACAAAATTCAGCAGCTGAGGACAACAGGGGACTATTAAAGGTACTTCAAGTCCTACGCAGTTATCATGTAACAATTTAACATCAGTATTAAAATGACAGCTCTCCCTGCAGAAAGTAGGTCATTTCTTCAAGGTCAAATTCAAACCAGACACACCATAGCTGTGTTCGCTGAAACCAGTGATTCCAGCTATCACGCAGCTCCTATTGCCATCTTCAGCTAAAAGTAATCCTATGTACCTCATTGAAAATCCTCTGAGCCACCCCAGGACAGAGGATGTGGTCATTGCTTTATCCCCAGGGATGACACGGGACTGCACCAACGCTCCACGCTTGGTCAGTGGATTTACACGCAGCAGCACAGAGATGTGGGCTGTCCGTGGGTGGCCTGGGGAGGGCCCCTGGGTGAGGGGCGCGAGGAACCTCCCTGAGCTCGAGTCCCTCGGATTTCCTTTTCTAACCTAAAACCTCAGTTCAAATCCTTGCATAGAATCCCAGGTCACGCGCCTGGCTGGGAACCGCCGCAGAGGGAATACCCTTTACGAACAATGGGCAAAAGGCCCGTCACCAGCATTAATGCGGCTCTACCCGAGCCTGAAGAGTCTCCTGCAGTGCAATTGAAAAACAACCTCAAAAACAATTCTGGCGAAATGATTACAGCCAGCACACAAAGGGGTCGGTTCTCTGCGCTACTGCCTCTGCTGAGGTCAAACCAATACAAGTAACCTTAAGGTCAGGCCTGAAGCTACTCTGTACAAAGGTGACTTTTCCTTGCCCTCTGCAATGCTGCCTCTAATCTGGGCTAGAACTCATTGTAAGTGGCCCAACCTCCCTTCCTCCCAGCACTGCCTGAGAAGAGGCAAGTCCATCAGACTAGTAGGATGATAAAGGAAAGCACAAGTGACTTAAATAAAACTTTTCTCTTGTCCCTAGGGCAAGCAACCACATATCCCCACATAGAGAAAAAGCCCAAATTTCAAAGCCCGGCTTTACAAGCTTGGGAAGTAAAGCTGTCTCTGGGGCTTCTAGCCATGCAAGGTCTTTCCTTGGTCCTTTCCCTCTCAAATGGAAAATGTTCTGACTTGACCTCTTGTTCGACAGCTCGCACCCTCTGTTTTGATTGCTCTTGCACAAACACAAGCATGCTGCATGCCAGAGTGCTGAAGACAGCCCACCCTTTCCCCATCATGGTGGTGGGTAGCTCGCTGCTGTCCGTGATGAATCACTTGCTGCTCTCTGGAAACTCACTGTGGGTTAGCAGGAGCAGTGTAACATTAGACTACCCAAACAGGTCTCACTCCTCACGTCAGCTAATAAGCTTTTCATGGAAAGTTGGATTCTGTTACTAATTACATCTAGCTACACCCTTCTTATGACAAACACCTATTTCACCCTGTGTTTGCTTGACAGAAGATGACTAAGATGATTTGCTTGGAAAGAAACCAACTACACAAGGGCATTTCCCTCCTGCTCTCTTCATACACCATATCCAGTTAGTTTTATTTCCTTGTGCTGTTAAATGTCAAGTACTTTTGTTAGGCAGAAAGTTACTTTTTTGAGTCTCTGAAGTAGACCAAAGGAGCTTGGAAAGATAACCTTTTAATTGTACTCAAGCTCCTCTGCTTGGAAAAGTACTTTTTGCCTCTTGCATATGGTGCTCTAATATTTTGTAACCTACGCACAACACTTTGGACTCGATTTTCCTTCCTTATGGTGGTAAATGTGGTGCAGCTCCCAGCTAAGTCACCCAAGCAACAGCAGGATGGGTGAAAGAGCAGTCACACCCAGCAACTGCAGACAGCCCAAGAAAAGGCTTTGATGTGGGAATGGAGGAGCCAGCGGGGGGAAACCCATGGTGCTGGGCTGCTCATGCACCCTGGGGTGGGGAACGAAAGCAAAGCCATTTCTGACTTTTCACTAGCCAAGAAGCAGGTTTCTGTTTGCTGCTGGTTGAGGCAGATCCATGCACAGATCAAGCATAACATCAGTAGCAGCATGCCTCTTTCTTCTACTTAAGCTTTGAAGAACCGCCTGTGCAGGCCAGAAAACAATTCAGATCATCATGCCGAAGGAGCTTCCAGTCTAAGACGATGCTCGCCCTAACTTAGAGGAGTGGGAATAAATCCTGAGTGGGTTACTTTTGGGGCAATAATTTGTCATGTTTAGAGCCTGGCAGAAACTGCAGGAGGATGGCATAACCCTAGACCAACAGAGTGTCCCAAGTTGGTCTCAGTTTCAGACACAACTGGGACCAGTTGGTCCCAAGTGGTCTCAGTTTCAGACACAAGGTAGTTATTTCCCCGAGTTAGTTACACAGAACGGACCTCTTGGAAGACACTGTGAGTACACAGAGAGCAGCAAGCACACCATAAATCCACACACCGGCTTAGTGCACTCTGACCTCTTGATAAAGACAAGCTCCTGAACTCAAGGCAGCTGAAGCCGTAGGCTCCAAAGGTTTGCTGCCTTCATGCTGCGCAACACTCAGCAATCGAAACGGCTCCCCTGCAAAGCAGGCGCACGCGTTTTCCTGTAGTTCCAGTATGACAGCACCAGAGCAGGAGCACCTTCCCCTGCTTGCTCACATCTCAGGCTGCACCCAGAGGACACTGCTCCCAGCGCTCAAAGGCAAGCAAGCTGGGGTAGAGAGATCTTTCCTTTACACTGCTGTCTTATCTGCAGACTGTAGCAGAGGCAGATTTTTCATTTAATGTTAATTCTCTTGGGGCTCTGCTACAAGGACTGAAGTGGTATTTTTCCCTTCTTCTCTGAATGCCCTCAAACACCAGGCAAAAGGCATTTGGGTCCAGATAAAAGAAGCTACGAGCCTGAAGTGACTCTGCAAATACCAGAACATCTATGGGATGACAACGATCCAAAAAGATGAGAACAGGCTCTACCACTAGGTCAGCCCAGAAGTACGAGCCAAATCACAGCTATGCCATTTGCAATTAATGTTCATTTCTTTAAAATTAGAGAGGCAAGTACAGTGCAAATGAAATAGTGAAAGGTGAAGAGAAACATCCTACAAATGGGAATATGATACAGAATTAAAAACCTATAGTGTAAATAAGGAGTGGACAAGTTATCTGCTGAGCTTTTGGGGCTCCAGAAATGAGAGGGATGCTGGCAGTACCCGCAGGGTGCCCTGGGGCACACAGAAAAAACACAGAAGGATGGCGCAGTGCTTTTACGGTGCAGGATGCTGCAGGAAGCCTTAAGACCCTACTGATGAAGGATGCGATTGAAGCTCTGTGCAGCACTGTCACTCCCTCTATTTTTCTGTCAGGCTGCAGGTAGGAAACTAAATGAGCTCTTAAAATCCTCCAGTCTCCCTCAGCCCTCCCCCAAACTGTCAGGTTTCTGTGGAAGGCTCGTTGCTCCCTGGGGTCATTTTCATTGCACTTCAGCTCTTCCAGGAACTCAGACATGCTAACAGCAGTCCCTCCTCTGCCAGATACCCAATCAGAGCACTGCAGGAGGTTTTTCTAAGGAAGGCAATTGAGCATGTTTTATTAAAAAGAAAGAAAGAAAAAAACCAAACAAAAACAACAACCAACACCCAGCGCTTTGCTGTAAGGGTGGATTCTGTGAAACAGAAAAACCAGAGGGCGAGATGCTAGCTAGGCACAGGATCAGCTGGCATTATTGTTTAGGGAATCACGCAAAGCTGATGATGAACTTTCCCTGGTGTCTCGAAGGGATCTAAGATCCACAACTGGCCTGCACCTTACACCTTGTCAAAGAGGTGTCTCAGCTGGGGGTCAGTGCCTGGAAAAGGGTTAAGATGACAGTTTTATGCACACTTTTCAGTGTGAGCTGTGGGGCAAAAAATTACTCAGAATTCACCACGCAACAGGAATTGCTATTCACTATTGCTATTCACTTTGCAAACCCATTAGCAGCGATTAGCACACCACAGTGGTACAAGTACGGTCAAGGACACCGAGCATACACTCTTGATTTGTAGAGCTCCAGCTGCCCTCTCTGTACTGCAGTAACTCATAACCCATCTTCCTGCTGCAGCGAGGTTGTGAATTAATCCCCGTGTTGCAAGGACATAGAGCACTGCAAGGCTGGGAGAGTCATACCATGATTACCTAAAAACTGTGAGGGGATTTACCACTGGGATATACAAGATGACCCCATTCAATCCCACTTGTAGTCTTTACAATCCCACTCTGAAGTGGAAGGCTACCTCAGAAGGGACCAGAGCACACACGGGGCTGAAGCTCATCGGGCACCAGCCATGCTTTTATGAGCTTGGGGACACAGGGTCCCGAAGAGAGCTACGCTGAGCTTGGGACCCAGGCTGGTATCACCATGGCTGTGTACTGAACAGACACAGAAGCCCAGATTAGCTCCAGTTTGAGCATCTCTGCAACATGACTTGTTGCAGCATGTGAACATTTCTCTGGACTTTAAAAGGAGAATAGGTCACTCCCTGCTGTAGGTCACAAATATGGACGTAAAGATGGAGCAGACAGAAAACAAGCTTTGAAACCTCATACGAACCATAGGTCTCTCTGCAGTGGCGAGAAAAATATAAATATAGCAACATAGGACAGTTATTTATAGCAATCAGCCATCTACAGGTTTTTCATCTGAGGTTTTCTAAAAGCTTTATTAAAATGTGCTGAATTCAGTATAGGTGTAATTTTATCATGGCTAGAACTTATCCTTAATCCACATATTGACGCACAAGTCACTAAAGGATACATAAGAAATCACTCCATCCATCTCTATCCCACAGAACAAAGACAGCAATTCATTACTAGGCAGCACCTCTATCT
The DNA here is from genome assembly GCA_013400335.1 of Eurystomus gularis. Classification (NCBI taxonomy): domain Eukaryota; kingdom Metazoa; phylum Chordata; class Aves; order Coraciiformes; family Coraciidae; genus Eurystomus; species Eurystomus gularis. The sequence goes on along the minus strand of VZZY01007305.1, from coordinate 73,356 downwards.
ACCGTTTGGAACTGGAAGTCAGGAAGTGTTTAGTAGGAATTTAGGGAGGTGAACACATTATCCACCAGTGTAGGCTGGACAGGATGCAAGCATTATTGCTCCCTTTTTTCCATTATATTGTCTTGGGCTCTCTGACTCTAAGTGCACATCTCTCCCAGCAGAACAGAGGACCTCCAGTCCTGTGTAAGGTGAAGGACTCAGGCAGAACTGAAAGGCATAAAGTTGACAGCAGAGCAGATCCAGCCCTTGGGTCATTTTTGTGGCCTTCTCTGGACCCGCTCCAACAGGTCCATGTCTTTCTTGTGGTGAGAAAGCATGGTCTGGCCTCTGCACTGTGATGTACTGTTATCACAGATGGTGTGCACAGCCTTCGAGCTGCTTAAACATCCCCTTTGGACTGAGAAGCACCAATAAAGACTATTGCTAATGCATTACTTCAGGATATTGCACTATTCCTAAACCTTTCACCTGCCTGTTCCCTCCAACCTTCTCCTGGAGTTTCATGCAACAGGAGAATAACAAGTGAGAAGGCAATGAAATAGGAAGAGATACACAGTATCAGGAGGGAAGTAACACATGGGCATTGGATCACATTGCAACTGTATGGTGCTGTGAATACCTTTGGAAGCTTCCTATCCACTGCTGAGTAAGAAATCTGCACAGGCTTTCCCCAACCCCACCTGAGAGCCAGTTCGCAGGGAAAAGCCTCTTCCAACGACAGCATTAATTTCAGAGTGGAGAGATGCCTCCCATGGCTAACAGAACAGGGAGTCTCATGCCTTCTGCATCCTTCTTAAGTCACCCGAGAGAGACTGGGATGGTTTTCAGACATGATGCTGCAACCATTCTTACTTCTTTCCAGCTGCTCCCAACTCCCTGCGAGTCCAGCAAGCAGGACTTGCCACTGCAATTCTCAGCATGACAATGTGGCACAGAGAACACCCAAGAGGAGGGAGGGCAAGAGCCGCCTTACTCGAGGAGCCAAAACAGCACATGGCACAACTCAGTCAGCGGAAGGGCCACGGGCAGCCCGTCCGAGCTGCAGAGGACACAGCTCCAGATTAGGTAACAAATTCACGAAAAGTTAACTCATCGATAGCTACTCTGAAGAGTCACTGCACAGCGCGTTCAAAAGCTAAGACGGAACACGTGAGACATGTTTCACCTTTTGGGGACACACATATTAAACAAGTGATGTGCAAACTTCAAATTATATTTTTCCTAGAAGGAAAGTAAATAGGAAACGCAACAATGGATGGATCAGTCTCCAGACTTCATAAACGAAAATGATAATTTTCTACTACTCTTCCACTGATCTGTGATGGCAGCAAGAAGTTTCTGTCATCAAAAAAACCCCTCTATCTTGGCAGTATGTAACATCTGAAACGCAGGTTCTACCACATAAGCAGTTGCTGCTGACATCGGATATAACTGAGCAAATAATGACCTGTGGCACCTGCGCCTGTTCAGCCCCGCTGCAGCAGTGCAAAGAGATAGAAGTTTGGGGTTTTTTTTTTCTAACCTGGTATAGAATTTCTTGGCTTCCCTCAGCTGCATTCTGTCTCTTTGCTGCAGCAAAGCAATAAGTAACAAAACCAAGAAGGAGTCCTGTGTATTTTAAACATGGGCTTGCATCCAAAAGGAGAGTTATTTGGTGAAGGAAGGAAAAAGAGAGACATGAAAGAAAAAGCTACTCGTGTTGTTCTAGCTACATTCAGGCGCAGTGAAGACACCCTAAAAGAATAACTCCAATAAAACAGAGCATCTACAAACAACCCAAACATAGTGCTCTCCCATCCCTCAAGGACTTTGCACAGAAAGGTAACTAAAAAGAAATTGAATCCGTTAGGAGAAAAAGAAAGATTCCAGGTGAAGAGGAGTCTACAGGCAATCTTTGAAAGATGGTTGCTAACCGTGTGCACACATTCATCAGAGCCCACATCAACTACACACCAGCAAAAACTCAGGAGACCAGAAAGAAGCTGTGACAAGGGATCACCCTCTATTAAGCACTCACTTTTGTGCTATAAAAGCACAGCAGGGAGGAAGCATCATGTGCAGGTAAATGGGCTGAGGGAGGGTGGACTCTGGAGGGCCTGAATTCAGGATTTCAGATGCTTCCAGGTGAGCGAGAAGCATGCAGGACCCCCTCTACACCACGGGCAGAGCTGCTCTTGCCTGTGGCAACAGAAGATTCCCAAGTTCTGGTCTGGGCAAGCCCTGCACCATGCTTTCCTTCCATGTACCCTCAATGGCAGCAGTTTCTGCCCGCATCTTGACTGGGCACATGAAGTTATTAGAGGGAGATTACCCCAGCACAGCACTGCAACTCTTCTCTTGTCTTTCTAGGAAAGAGCTAAGTCTTTTGATCTCCTACCAAAAATGAAAAAGCGAGTTAAATGTTAATAAAACCTTAATAAAGAGCTACCCCTCTGCATTTTAATTAGTTGTTCATAGAAATAAATACATGTAATAGACTAAGAAAACGAAAGGCAACAACGAAGTTGCTATGGCTTTGATGGAACAGCTACTCCAGCAGCATAATCCTGTGAATCCATTAAGGTCTTTTACATGAAGAGCAAGAACAGCTGCCTCCCTCATAGAAACGAGCATATGCTACTTCCCAAACCAAGTGCACATGCAAGCTGAAAAGATTTTGTTGGCTCTCAGTTCATGAAAGTTTCTCCACAGTGGAAAAAAACACAGAAAAAAAAAAACAAAACACCAAAAAATGGAGAAGAGGAAAGACTCAAAAGCAGCATCAGAAAGTTTGATCGAACACTACAATCAGAATCACAATAAATACACGGGAAGAAAGAGGTTTGGGGCTGACTGATAATTAGAAAGGCATTAAATATAAATGCAAAGAAACAATCTGCTATGATGTCCAGGAGAAAGTTGACAGCATTAAATGAACAACCGTAGAAGACAACATACTTGCTGGCTGGAGCACGACATGAGAGAGCTCTGGTGATCTGCTCGAGTCAGAAAAGAGCAGCAAAACTCAGAGTCGGAACAGAGTTCACAGGACTTTTCAAAGACTAGGACTAGACTCAAAATAGTGTGCAGAATGATAATATCCCAATAAAATTAACAGGACTAAAGAAGTCAGGGCCTAAGGGACCCATCTGGTCTGGCCTAGGAGAAGGCCAGAAAACTCCTTGCCCCCTCTCTTTGAACAGCTCACAGTGGGTTAGACCACCTCTTCCAGGAACGCAACCCTTCCATGTGTGCACTGCACAAAACCAGAAAAAGCAGGCACTATCTGCAGCCTGCAGCATTGCTGCTGTGAGTATCCTGGAAGCCAGCATCCAACTTCAACATTTCCTCCCCTCAAATATCTGCTAATGTGAAGTTGATCCAGAGCGACTCAGTAACCACATGGAGATGTATTTCAAGTCCAGTGCTGTGAGAAATTCACTCCTCCCAAGCTGCCAGCAGCATGTGGAATAATTTTATCTTGTAAATGGGCAGTAAAAATAACAGTAATTTGTCAGTGTCATGCTGAGTATTTTCCTTAGAAGTGCAGTAGGGCTTGGGAGAAAAGTTCTCATCATCTCCTGCTCTGGAAGGAGGAAACGTACAACAGGCCTGAACCCAGAGCAGGCAAAGGACTGATCAGAGCCATGATGCTGGGAAGCAGAATGTGGGATAGCAGCACAAGCCAGGCTCAACCTCAACTCACTGCTTCTTGTTTCATTTATTCAAGGTCATGTGGTTATAGGAGGTTTCAGGGTCTTGAAATCTCTGTCTGAGCTTCTGGCACCCTCTCCAACTCCTACCAAGGAGATGACAACTGATGGCAGGAAATTTTGACCTTTTAACTCCATATCCCTTTTCTAAATTCCTGTGGTCACTATTGGTATCTCCTGTGTAGCAAATTCTTTCTCTCTCTCGCCCAAGAAGCCAAACAACTTACTGTAGTACAGTTCTGAGCGGGGCATAAATCTCCAGGCCCTCTGGTAATCTTCCCAGTCCCATGGCATGACTCCAAACTTTTGCCCCTTGCCTCTGGGGAGCCCCAGGTCACTAGACGAGCTCTTTTGCCATCCTTGGAATGGCAACGAGAATTCCCTGAAGCATCCCTTGGGGCCCGGGGCCTCGGTTCCTGGAACTGGCAGCTGCTGACTGGGCTGGAGCTCTTCCTAGAACCGCTGGGCCTTCGCTCACCCCCCAGGGGGAAGAGAGACAGAGGAGGGGGAAGAAGGGTGACAGGAAAGATGCCACATTATGCAGACCCTTCAGCTCTCCAGACATTCCCCTCTCCTTTTTCATTGTAAAAATAACCCTCTTGGGATTCACTGCTTAAGTGCAAGGATGAGCCCGGCTGTCTGGACTGTCAGTTGGCAGCAGCAGCTCCCACCTCCTCCTCAGCTCCCCTGCCCGGCGCTGCCTCCCGGCTCCTGCCATATCTCAGGTTTACTTCCAGTAATTCTAGCTCCTGGATTTAAAAACAACTCTGCAAGAGGTGGTAGCCATACTCAGGTATCACACCAAAACTCCTTTCGAAGCATCAGCACACATGATACCAGGAAACTTCAACAGCAACAAATGTCACTAAGAAGGAAAATTGCCACCCAACAGTCAGGTTTAAACTAGGCTAAGCTTAACGCAGGCGATCTATGCTGGGAATGATCTCCGTTACCAGCTCGCCGTATAGCAGCGGTGTACAAAGGCTGAATGCTACTGCAGTTATGTCATCACACTTCTGACAGCCCCTGCACTTTATATAACAGCTTTTCTGCATCATGGCTTTCTCAAGCATTCATATGGAGCCACCTCGGCTCCTAACTCTGCTCTCAGCAGCTGTAGGTACACAGGTACACACACCTAGCTATAAAATTTATTTCTAGAGTATAGATGTCTACAGAGGGAGCCAGACATGTCTGGAACCAAACTGTTTTCTTAGCTAATCACATGCAATTTCTCTCACTTCAAGAAAACTGTGCCAAGGTGATGGAGAAAGAATTTGGCCCGCAGACTGGCTTCTCCCCAGCACAGCATTCAGCTGTGGACAGACTTAGGAGTTTTCAGAAGGAAGCTCTCTGAGCACCTGGCTGGAAAGTAACAGCCAGAAAAACCCAGAACACAGCGGATGAAAACTAGGAGCTGAAAGAAAGTAAACAAACTAAATGGGCTTCCCTGCCCTGACAGCACATGTTTTTCCTTCAATCATCTGCGCTGCAACCAAAGGTGATGATATTGCTCCATTTACAGAGTTTTTCCTGGCCTGTCCCCAAGGCCACAATACACTGTGTTTATTTGGTTTTCGTAAGGTCGAAGAAGTATATTTGGGTAACGCAGAAAGTTTACTATGGACTTTCACCTTCATGATCTTAAACCAAGTGTGACAGTTGCAATGAAAAATATTTAATGCTGTTTACATGGGTTAGAGGAGGGCTTTTGGAAGAGTGAAGGCTTTCAGTCTCGTTCCACATCCTTCTCAATAGCTGTTTAAAAAATAACCTATTGCAGAAGAGAAGAAAGAAGAAAAAGCCAAGTTCGAGACTTGACAATGTTTTCAGAAGACATGGCTGATCCTCTTGAGCCACCGATCACAGACAAGACAGGCACATTCAGGGAGTTATTCATGCTGATCTGGGCAGAAGAACTCCAGCAATAAATACTTTTACTACAGATCACGTACTTGGGGCTACTGTGCTCACATACCACTTTAAACAGGCAGGCAGAAGCTGTGATGAGCATGTCACATGCAGCACGGCCTTTTCCATGGGAGCCAAAAAACCAATGACATGGCTTATCAGCTTACTTTATCTGGAAGCCTCAACAGGCTGGAACTTCATGTACTTAACACACCGTATGCTGTGGTTTGTAAAAAGAGGCCATCAAGCACACGTGCTATCCATGAGAGTAGGACTGTCCTACTCTCCACATCCCCAAACTCCATGGTCTGTTTGATGACAGTCCTTTTTCTGTTTGTAGTGGCCACAGAAACAGCCAGAAATCGAGAGGACTGGGAGCCTCACACTGGTCCACAACTTGGTCTCGCTTTTCCTGAAGGAACAACTGCAAAGGAAACCATCCCTTCCCAGCCAAGCGGAGAATAGCCAGCAAAAATCCATGCTCCTGAGACAGAGGTCTGTCAGGAGAGACCTCCTGACAGAGGTCAGAAAGTGCCAGTGAGGAAGAACTTGAGCTGATGCTGAAATCCTGCGTACAACACTGTCTGGACAAACCTGCACCGGCTTTGACCCAGCAGCACAATGACCACAGTGACCACATGGGAATGCCAACTCCAATGCAGAAAAGAAAGAAGAAAGGACGTAATAAAATATGCACCAATGTCATGAGAGGCATCATCAAGCTGACTTACACCAGTGGTTTTCAAGCTGCAGTCCTCAGAACTTGGGGGATTTCCATGGATTACTGCTGACATCCATAAAAGATGGCTAATTAGAGGAAGTCTACTGTCAGGAGGACTTTCTGATGGAAAGTTTTGAGATACCAATGTCAAAAGCATTGACAACCAGTACCTTAGGTGATGAGTTAAAACAGTTTCTTTTAAATCTTTGAACACTTTGGGTGGGGGCTGACTGATGTTTTTCCTTCTTCCCCCTACATAATGAGTTATAATCACTCCTTTCTAATTTAGCTCCTCCTGTTAAATTCCAAGCAGATTCCTTGAGTAACCATCTCTAAAACTGAGACTACAACAGACCAGATCCTAAACCGTCCCCACATGACAGGTATGTGATAAGGTTAACCATGTTCTTAACCCTCTTTGACTGCAGCAACCTTATGTTAGCAGAAATCCCTTTTCAAGTGGCAGGAGAACAGCATCAAATGAGCTGGGCAACAGCTTTAAGGACAATTCTTTGCAGAATGGGGCAGCAGGAGCTCCTCAGTTCTACTATGATGAGCCTAGTAAAACCCTACCTATTAAGTATTAATGTATGATATATGAGGTATAAACATATAATATTTGTAATAAGCATATAGCTACATAGAAAATATCTTAAATCTGCTATTTCCGGTTTCTGTAACCCAAGCTGATATTAAGTGATAGACGATACAGCTAAGTTAACTCTTGCTCTGGCAAAGCAGGTTAGGTGATTTCACTGATATGAAAGATGCAGGAAGCATTCCAAGAAAAAAATAAAAATCTTTCTATTTAAAAAATCCAGCTACTTTTTTATCCTCACTCCAGTTCTGCTAGCCAAAAGGTTTTGAATCCCAGCAGCAAAATATCTAAAAACAAAACAGATGTGATTGCATCCTCCAGGCAATGTCAAACTGCACAAGCTGAGTACATAATCCTTCCTTTTTGTATTGACCTCTTAATACAGAGGGTACCATCACTGCTGCCAATTTGCACAGGCAGCCATGCTCGAGTCTGAGAAATGGCTGTCCTTAATTCCTTCTCCACAACTTTAACTGTGCCGCTGCTTTGTCTTGCCTATGACAGGACAGCAGAGCGTCCACCTTTTCTCAGAGAACAGATGATTAGCTGAACAAGACATTCCTTCCTTATTTCTTTGTTCTGGACATACTATTTCTTCAGTCATCGAGGCCTAACTGCACAAATGAGAAATAATATCTAATCTTCAAGATGTCGGCTAAACTCTCTCATTATTGCCACAGCATCAGACACCTGCCTCTTACACTGTGTCCCATGTGATGCAGAAGAAAGAAAGCAGGAGAGAAGAGCAGTCTGCAATAGGCTTTAGGAACTACCTCCTGAAGTCCTGATGAGCCTGGGGAGAATTCGCTCCCAGCACAGAGGATGGAGCTGCTCACGTCCCAGCCAACCCTCCACAGCCCTGCCAAGCACGGCAAGACACTGTGATATTCACTGAGGTCAAAGTGACCCTGGTTGTACTGTAGCCCTGGCAGTTTCAAAAAAGCTCCTGCACATTTACACACAAAGTCAAGCACAGGAGTAAGCAGTCTGACATCAGCTGGCGCCATGGAAATTCAGTAAGATACAGAACCAAATACGAGCCATTCCAGTTCACACACTTCTGCTGCTTTCTTTCCCCCTCTTTCATTCAGGCCACAATTCCACTCACTTTTCTTTCACAGTTGCTGTTTTCACCCTTTTCACTCCCTGCATTATTTTCACTCTTTCTTTTTAAAAGCAGGTAGCTCCTCAGTTGTTTTCTAACTTCACAGATTCCCTCAGCTTCTCAATTCTTTTATCACACATTCCTTCCCCATCTTAACCATTTTCCACAGGAGGCTTAAAAAATTCTTTATTTCCCACAATTATTTGCCTGTTTTCTTCTGGTTCCAACAAACGCGCCAACATGTTCTAACTGAAAAGGAACAGCAACTGCAGTCAGTCATTTGCCTGACCTCATACCACTGCATAGTTAAAAGAAACATATTAACCAAGCATCTTTCCCTTTCCCGCTGTTCTCCGTGCCCCTCCCTGTTTCTTCTGAGCATCATGTCTGTGGCTCAACAAGGAAACATTGAGCTAGTGCCTATCTGGAAGGACAGCAGACAGCTGGAGCAGTGCAGCGTTGGAAAGCTGCATTCATTCTCCTCCCTTTCTTAGGAAGGCTGGGGAAATTAAACCAGATCCAAGAACTCGTTCTTCTTCATTACCGTTCATCTGTCACCAGCTTTTTTTGCAAGGCAGTCCCTCCCATCCTCCTTCCTGTGGTCACTTCAGCCAGCAGCCAGGCTCTTCCAGGAAATCAGACAAGACGAGCAGAATCACCCATCTGCCAACCACCTGATCAGCAGGAGTAAGAGACTGTAAGAGGAAACCCATCTTTTAAAAGGAAGCTTTTTACTGATTCTTAGGATCTGGCTTCTGTGTAGAATGACACACAAACTCTTACAACACGTACACGGTGAGGAATTCAGATTAGGGAAGTACAGAGAGAAGTGGAGACAGCTCTAAACTGAGCTTGAAAACTTGCAGATCCTCAAGCGCATGTTGTAAGATGAGAGCAGGCTTGTACTAGGAACTAGAAGGGAAAAAAACCAACCCCTTTTAAATCTTCCTATTTGAGGAACTGCTGAACGCTCAGTTTAAACTTCTTTTTTGGCACAGATAATCTCCATGATTTTAACACTTGAATTTGAGGTGGGAGGAGGAAGCAAACGACCACCGACATAGCAAATCAACTCGCATCTCACCAGAGACTATCTTGAGTAACCGACCATGAATGGAAAAAATAAACACATTTATTTTAAAAGGGGTGAATTTAACTCAAAAATCTCAAACCCGGGAAGAGCCATAAACCCTTATGCCGTTGATATCTCGTAGACTTACTTTCAATACTACTCATTCATATCACGTGTATGTGAGGAGTAGTGACGCACTTTCATGATCTTAAATCTCAGAAGGGTTAAATAAGAGCTGGTGAAAAAGTCTGCAACAGTCTGAGTAGCAGCATTGCCTTGTGCAGCATTGGGAATGCTTGTTTACAGGTTGCTCCCTACAGCCAACCTAAAGAACATGGGATTACAGGGATTACAACTCACAGGAGACTGAGACAAACTTGTGTTTGATTTACTGAGTGAAGCTTCCCAAAGCTGATCATAAAGTTCCCTTCATCACCTTCTGGATCACAAGCAGCACAATGCAGCTACACCTGAGCGAGCCTCTGCCATCCTGTCCCGAGGCTGGCATTCGGCTCCTAAACATTCAAAGGCTGCACAGTGTCCACAAGTGCACAGCAGGCAAATAACGCACTCACCCGAACTGCAGAGCTAGGGAAGATGAATAAAACAGAAAATAGGGGACAGTTTAGTAAAGGTTTGGTCCATGACTCAACAGTTTGCAAAGTCTGCCTCGGAAAGGCTGGCAACCTGAAACTGATGTAAAAATAGTGCTTTTGAACAAATCCAGAGCCAATCAAACCCATGTAACAAATCCACTGAACTTCAGGTTGCCACTGCATCGTGTTGCAACATTTCGAAACTTCCCAGAACAAAGCTTTCATCCCCAGGACAGAGCCATTTGCGCAAACGGGAACTATCGGCTTCTGTGAACGCAGTGAATTCTACACGCACACGGCCGCAGGGACCAGTCCTCTGCAGCAGGCAGGAACGATGCTTCCTGCACATCTACCTACACACGTGCACAGCCAGACGCAGAGCAAACTGCACGTGTATGTGTTTATTAAATTCTATCAGCAAAAGCTGATAGCAGAAAGCTGTGGTCATGAACTTGTCAAAGCAAGGAAACAACCCAAATACGGAGTGTAGCTCTTTGGGGAAGGGTATGGAGAACAGGGAGGCTGCACGTCAGATTTCTGGGGGCTCTGATGACTTTATGGTAGAGACAGGTGAAGCGAAACCTGACTAGGGTAACCCTAGCCAGAGAGAGTGAGATAGAAATAAACAATATTATTCCTGGAAAGAAGGGGCAGTATCTGTCCGCCTGCCAAAGTGCACTCCAATCCAGAGTTGCGGATTCCTTTCTGCGCTCCACCTCCCAGTGTCAGGGCAACGGTCCCGAGTCTTGACGTCAAAGCTGCCTTTTGTTTGCTGCGCAGACTTTCCCCTTCTGCAGGTCTAGCAGACTGGGGCATGGAAGCAGCTGGCCAAAGGGCTCTATTCTGACCAGATGTGCTAACTCAACACAAGCCTCCAAGAAAATGCCTCTCCCCATGTTAGTAAGTTCAACCTTTCCAGTCAAAAAAAGAAAAAAAAGAAAAAAAAAAATCCATTCAGTATGTCTAAACTGTTTTACGTCTGAATTGTCCTCTTGCTAACCTCTCCTTCGATCCGTGCCCTGCGTTTTATCTCTTGTGGTTTTATCTTGCATTATTTAGATTGCAAGAGCTGCCACGCAAGCATAAGACAAGACTGTAAAAGTACCTCTTTAACTATCAGATATATTTGGAGAAAATCCTCGCAGAGATGGGAGATAAACTCCCAGTGTTTCAGGATAGTACTCGGGGATATCAGAGAGGGAAGGAAGAATGAGACCCAGTGCTATTATGAAATCCTTCCACCTCTCGGAATTTGGGACAGCTAGAGCCAAACTGGTTGTTTTCCAAAGTTAGCAGAGGAGCCTCCCCTCTGCCAGTCACGACGACTTGGGCGCATACAAGCCATTCCTTGCCCTTCACATCCACTTGACTGCCAGACCCAAAACACAAGCTACCCTGTGGGAGCACCGAGGAAGAGGGGCCAGCAGTAGAACTGTGTTAGGTCAGGCTTCGCTTGCTAAAGAAGCCCTTTAAGATACAGTTGTAGCAGTCACAGTAACATTACGTCACTCCTAATACAAATTCAATACCCTATTGTATCCTACAGCTTTTTTGTTTAAAGGCTAAACATTTTAGGGCAATAAACAGGGGGCAAAAAGAAATGGAAAAACACAGTGACAAAATACACACAAGAACGGGCACAGTGATCAGCTACTACGTGTTTCCGAGGGGAGACGCCAGTCTTCTCACATGCTCAGAGTTAAGATCTGACCACATTTGTAATCCTTCCTTTTGACAGCAATAAGCCTGAGACTCGCTGCGATATTCCACAGCAGGGCTCTCCTAATCCCCTGCTGCTGAGACTCCTCAAATCAACTCCCTCCACCCACAGCAAAGGCCAGTGCTCTTCCTCCCGTTATTTAACCATAGGTGTGCTGCAGGCTCTCCTCTTCCCCCTTCTGAAAGCTTAAAGCTGGGGAACCTTTGGTATCTTTCCTTCTTGTAAGACTCTCAAACTAGCACTTGGCGTGGTGATTCCTGCAGGAGTGCTGTGGCTGGCTTTGTGTACCTGTAACCGAGGGGGAAAACACGACTATTATCTCCTGGCTAAGGCACAGGGCCATCACTGCTGGGATGCAGCATTCTGAGGCTACAGGGATGAGCAAGGTATGCTAGTGGAAAACAAAACAAAGAAACAAACAAACAAAACCACAAAAGGAAAGAAAAAAAAAAAAAAGAAGGGGAAAAGACCTTCTTATCATCTCTGCTGTCAGAGTAACAGAAAAGTACAGGCTCAACCCAGGCCAAAGCATTTCATCCCCTGTGAAGTGTTAACTTCCAAGGCAGAACACAAGCTGCCCCCATCTGAGCAGAGCCTGGCTGCCCCATGCCGTCCTGCTGACCTGTTCAGAAACCCAAACTTCCGAAAGAACTAACCCACATCCAGTCCCTTGGGACAGCTTATTGACTAACTAGTGTGAGTAAATCTTCATTTAACAACACACGTCCTGGGTAGGAGGAAGGAGTCCCAAGTGGAGTCTCACACAGTCACAGTTCTCTCTCCTCTCTTTTAGTCACTCTACAAGCACACAAATAAAGGTGGGACCAAGTGTCACATTTGCTCTGTTTTGAGCCCCTTCTAGTGCTTTCAGAGAAGTCATACTAAACAAAACAGGCCTGTTCACCTTCGCTTGTTCTTTAACAGTGGGGAGACATGAGTTCGCAGGTCAGGAGGATGACTCTGTGTTACTGACTCAACAGCGCACATGGGAGGTGTTGGGGGCAGATGTCAGGAAGTCAGCAGCTGCTACAGTCTGATCTAGGGCTCTGCACAGGAGTGCTACACCGTACCGGGCTCTGACTTCCTATCAGTGTGTCCAGGAAATGCATGCTGCCAGTCAGGTCGCTGTGGAGAGCAGCAGGACCTTTTAGGCCTCATAGTGATCCTTTTTCTAACATAAAGGCTTGACAAAATCGAGCCCTGGGAATGACTGGCTAATTTGATTTATGTCATATGGCACTCTCTAAACCTAGGCTGTGATGCAGAGAGAAAGAATATTTCCAAAAAGGAAAGAAAAAGCTATTCCAGTAACTCAGCATGCCCCTTCCACTCTACTGAAGTAGGTGAGCGAGCAACATAAGGCTTATTCCAAGTGCTCTGAACCCAGGAGTCAAGTCTCACAAAATAACAGACTGACATGCCAGTAGCAGGGGTTTCTGGGTGGAACGGTCACATGTGGCTGGTTACTTGCCTTCAGACTGCTGACCCTGTAGAAAGTCAAATTTTCCAAGCTCTCCCTGTCACTACAAGAGTTGAGAATCTTCTTTTAAAAAAAAATTTAAAAATCAAAGACTACATCATCACACGAGAGAATTACAAATCCAGAGCCAGAGGCTTGAAGAAAACCAGCAAGTACGCAGAGAGGTAACAACTACCAGGGCATCATCGCCTAGAAGATCTGCTTTCAGCAACCAGCTGGCTGCCAGAGCAGGGTCTGTGCCACAGCAGCTCTGCCCACAGCCAACTCTGGCCTCTTCTCTCCATCCCAGACTCCGATGATACAGGAACAAGCAGCCTGTCACAGGAGGGTGACCACTTGTGCACGTTTAATTTGTAGATATGAGTTAAAAAACACAAACCAGCCACATAACTGGAAGTGTTCAGCCAGGTCCAGCTGTCTTGGCAAGCCCAGGAAAACTCGCCTGGTCTCCCCAGCACTGAGCAGTGCGCTGCTAGAAGCGTGCAGTGCCTGCTGAGCAGCACCGCCTGTCAGGACAGACAAGGAGCACAGGGCAGGCACTGCCACTGCTTGGAGGCTGTGGCTGCCTTGACTTCCCTGTCTCTGTCACATTGGTTCTTGCTTGTGAAGGTGGTGCAGAGACCTAAGGAAACAGAAGTCCTGGGAGGAAGTGAGTCAGGAAACCTGTGCCACGTCAAAGAGGGAAGTGTGACTCAGAGCACACGGTGCTGTTGCTCCCCTGTGCCCTGGAGGAGGTGATAAGATTGTGTAATCCCCAAGATAACTTGCTGAACATCCTAATTCTGCTGATCCTCCCAGGGGAGGGGTGCCTCTGCTGCGTACTGTACATTAGCTGATTTCTTAGAATAAACTGCGACAGCTCCCTGTGAGCTCATCGCGTGGGAGGGGGGATGTTTGGCTCCCTGCCTGCGCTGTCAGAAGAACGAGGAGCTACAGAAGCACTGAATTTATCAAAAGCACAGCAAAGACCTGGCAAACCTCTTGTTTAGTCTATTTGTTCTTCTACAGACAGCGTAGGGACGTAAGTACTTAAGAGCCACAGAGGAACCAGATATAAAACAGAGGGGAGAACTCTTAAGTTCTTTCTTAAAAGAGAGGATTTGAGAAAGAAGAGAACAAATGCGGTGGCAACAGGAGGGGAAGAGATAGTCTGCATGATCAGGACTTGTGAGGGGACAGTTGGGCAGAGAAGCACATGAGATATCGGGAAGAAAGAAGCCAAGAGTGTAGGCCAAGCAAGGGCAGTGAGGAGGGCAGAGAGGATGGAGAAAAGATTGTAGAGACAATCACTTAGAAGTGATGAGGAAGGTACAATGAAAACCTGGGATTGAGAGAGCAAAGAAGTGTTGCATTGAGGGAGAGAGACCACCATCCATTTTGAGTCCTCAGTACACACCGGAGCCAGAGTTTGCATTTCTGGGACTTGGTTCATCTGTGTAAGGGCCATTCCTGAAAAACAATCAGAGCCCTAAAGCAGGAGTGTGGAACACGACACAAAAATCAGCCTTTTTCAGCTGTACAAGATTGTCCTTGTTTCCTCACCATGAATATAGGTAAGAGCAGTGTTAGCACTCACCAGCTCAGCCCTTTGCCTGTCTCAGAACATTACCCGGTGCAAAAGGACCCTGGGACATCAGTAGGCTTCTGGAAATTTCCGCTGTACAAGTAAAGCTCCCAAGCACCTCGGGGAGCTTGAACTTCCAAACTCCAACCCTCTGCTCCCTGGCAACAAAACCATGCCTACAAAATTGCTTTTGCAAACAGTACTGAATACAAAGAGAGAAGGAAGCGCTCCCTGTCCCAGCGCAGACACGGCTGGCACATGGGCACAGCGGAGCACACGCTGCTGCTACACACGGGCTATCACAAACCCTGTCCTGGTCCAGCTCACCAGTGTCAAAATCCACCACACAATCACAAACACAGCATGAGTTAGGGAAATCCAGGCCTGGTCATACAGAAAATTCACTCTCAAGAAGTATTGTTTTCAGAAGGGACTGTTCTGTGCTTCCCAGGAGAGCTTCAGGCTCCAACACACAGGTATACTCTGGGGTTGCAGCTGCACAGACACTCCATCCATCTGAAATAGATCTGAACTATTTCAGGCATTGTTTCAGAGTCCTAAGGGTGCACAATATGGCACTAAAAAAATACCATACTGTCTTTCGATTGCAAATTTGTTATGCTGTTTATGTTTGAGTCAGGAGCCAGAAATGATCAAACCAGTTTCAGAGACTTTTACTCCCAGCTGAGGGGGAGCAAAGATGCTGGCTGACACTCAGAAGTCCTAAAGCTTATTTCCATTTCTGCCCCCACCTGCCAGCTATCTTAACACCATGCATTCTTGAGGTCTAGGTCCCTTTTCTCCCCTTTTTTGCCCCACTGGTATCAAATATAAGCTTCCTGGGTGTTGGCTGCTGGACATTATATGCCTGTAACATTGAACTGCGTCCCAGACTGCAAAATGCTGAATGGTTCTGTAATGGGAATAATGAGCACTTGAAATTTCAAGCCTGGTATTTCTAAGACAAATGTCACAGCTCATACAACCGAAGGTCCAAGGGCTAGCAAGCCTGAGAAGAGCTGTGTATAGGAGCTGTGTGAAGGGGAGAGGGCAACCAACCCTACAACTTCTGATAATAAAAAAGTAACATTTTTATCATAAAACCCAAATAAAAGGAAATTCTTATTCCTCACCTATGAAAATTCAAGGCTGCTGGAAAACCAATGTGTTGCAAATGTGTGATTGTTATCATGGGTTCAGTGAGACCCTATAGTGTAAATCCGTATCTGACTGTAATCAGTCTGTTACTTAGAAATAGGACAACTGTATTTTGTTCCTGTAGGCAGAATATCTGTAAGGCCACAGTGCAAGGCCCGAAACTATTGGCAGCATGCTTTATAAGCGTGTGTTAGTTATTCTGCCACCTGCAAACACTCACCCACCCCGTGGGCACGGTACAGGGATGAAGCTGTGTCCAGCCAAACAGGTACTCACAGATTTTTGTTTAAATGATGTTTTCTGAGCCTGACTCAGCTGCTGACACCTCCTCACCACACAGGATGCCTGCATTCTTTTGCAGCAGCTCTGGTTTTTCCTTTGAACCTGTGCTAATAGAAAAGCATCAGGTGGAAGAGTTTATTTTTCTAGTTACTGTTTTTCAAGATGCTGCCTGGCCTAGATCAATTCCAAGAACTGAGGCAGTCAAGGAAGCTTTTACAGGCTCATCAGCCGCATGAACATCACTGCTCTGGCAACTTCCCACGCTGCAGCAAGAATGTGCACAAACCAAAACGAGACCACACGCAACAGAAGGGCTGAGCAAATGCGTGCAGGGAAGTGCCAGCGACAGCACCTTCAGCACCTCTGCAGACACCAGAGGCGGTGGGCGGCCCCCAGCACCCCGTCGTTAGACTTCCCCAGAATACGGACTTGAGCAGAAAAACCTCCCCACCGCTGTTTATCCAGGCAACTAACCAAACCACAGCGCTTCCACCCTGGTGGGGGGAGAAGGGAGGAGATACGGTTGTTCTCTCAGCTCCCTCCCAGGCCACCATGCTCTTGGACAGGATTCGCACAGCACAGCCTCTTCTCTGCCTTGCAATGCTGCAGGTTGCTAACTACACAGCCTAAAACATGACCAGCAATAAATTTCTCTAGGGGACAGGATGGGGTGAAGCAGAGACTCGTAAGGTCCCAGTGCTTCAGCCCTTCTTCCTTTACCTCCCATGCCAGGAAAAAAAAAACAGACACTTCCATGCACTCTGCACAGGCACAAAAATAATCTCAAAAAGTAATGCCATTACACAGAGCTACTAGCACCAGCTGTGAAAGAGTGAATTTGACATCCCTGGCTACCCCAGTCCCTTCTCATTCTCTCCTCTTGTGTGTGGCGTTCACAGTGAGTCTGTTTTCCTTCCAGGATTAATGCACTGAGGAGCTCAAATCAGGGGCTGGCCCTCATCAGAGCTTGACTGAGAAAGTAAAGCCTCCAGGCTGACCAAACAGCCTGATCTACCCAGCATCCTGTGTCAAGTGAGAATTCTAAGCCAACTCTAGGCACAGAGGGAAACAAAGAGATTTTCTTTCTCCTCTGAATAAAGAAAGCCAAAAGCACTGAAAAAGAAAAACCTTTGGACTACTCATCTTTGGCTAATTGCATCTGTGGAAATAGCAACAGAAATACCCACATCTGCTATGTTCTGATCACCTTGAGCTGTTTTCTGGATCTCATCAGAGTCATCATAGCCATCAGACTCAGATAAATTTGGCAGTGGGGCTACGGCTGTGACAGTCACAGCTGTGGAATAACAAGCTTTGAGTCAGCCTGAAGAAAGAAGCAAACGAGCCAGTGAATTTCCAGTGACCCAGTAATAGTTCGTCTTTCCAGAGATGTCTCTGCCTGGGGACTGCACAGGCATTAATAAGCCCTCGCAATCCCCAGCTGAACCACAGTATCGGTACATCCTATACTGCAGGGAGGAAACTAAGGCACTAGAGAACTGTTCTTGGCCTCAGTTGTGCAGCAGGAAACAGAATCCAAATGACAAGGTTATAAACTACAAACTCCTCCCGCCCATCTGTAACACAAATGCAGACCCTCATATTAGTAACTTCATTTATCTGACGTGAATTTGTGCTATGGCACACACAGTCTTTATACGGCTCTAAAAGCACATTATCAAACATTCTGTGCATCCGTACACTGCACCAAGCTGTAGTTACCCTCTCAGGCATACTTTAACCAGGACACTTGGGGGAGTCTGTGGCTGAGAAGTTCTTTGCACTCCAAAAGGCACTTTCCTTCCTGAAGCCAGAGCCCAGGAGGACTGGGCCACCAGAGCAGCCTGCCTGGCTGAACAGCTGCGCTCAATTCTGATAGGTGAGATAAAAAAATAAAAGGTGGTCCTAGCACGAATCTAGCAAGCCTGAGTTACAACAGGGGTACATGTGACTGATGATATAACATTGCATTTCAGAGTGGCTTCTAGACACGTGGCTCCAATGAATGAAGAAATCCTTTGTCTCTTCCTAAAAGAGCACATTTTGTAGCCTCTGTAGCCTGTCTTGGTGCAGTGAGGGTTAATCCAGGCTGGTGAACCAGAGGGATGAAGATCAGCTCATCTTTTCCATTCAAGCTGAGCCTGCTACAGAAAATCCTGGTTTCTCGACGCTCTGTGTCTCAGTGACTTCCAGGAACAGTGAGCTAAACTCAGCTGCTCTTCCCAGCACCAGCTGAGGGGGCAGCAGGGGATGGAACACAGCCCTGTTCTTGGAAGGCAGGAAAAAATAAGGCTTTGGCAGAGCTGTGCAAGCTCTCCTCTCTCCCTCCTCCCCTCCCCCAAAGCCTCTTTCAGCATCTCCAGTTCCTCACAGTACAGCTGGGCTGGTGCTTCCTTTTATCAAATAAACATAAAAGCGATGCAAGAAAACTGCAGGCAGTTCTGAAGGAGAGAGATATTAAGTTAAATAAATTATAAGCTCACCTCCGTGAGCTCCCACACGCCCCATGATTTTGCTCAGTTTAGTGCATGACCTACTGTACTACTTAACATTTTTCTGTTAAACAAACACAGAAAGCTATAGAACCATCCAGCTCATGGAAACTATTTTTGGCTGCTTTATCTTCATGCAATATGAATTCCAAGGGATGATTGGATATTTGGATTTCTCCCAGCCTGGCTGACTGTGAAGGGAGCAGACAGTAACCTCATTGCTATCCTTCTGTGAAAACAAACATCTTTTAGAGATGACAAGACTCTGGCTTGTAGGTACAGTACCCTGAGTGAGATCCAGGGAAACAGCAGTCACCAGCTGCGAGGTATGTGGGGATAGCCTCCAGGCACACAACAAAGGAAAGCAGGAATCAGACTGAGTTTGTTTCAAGGTTCCCCACAAACTGCCCTTGGAATACACGGCAGCAGCACTGCGCTGCGGAGAGAGGGAGAAATCCTGCCGCAAAGCCTGCACTCGGCAGCACAGCCGGATGAGAACTCGCACCATCTTTTACACAGACTCAGGTCTGCCCTGCGGAAAAATAAAAGGCGGCCTGTGGCATCTGTGTTGGTAGGCCTCCGCTGAGCGCCCTGCACACCCGCTCCCGGGTCAGGCATCTTGGCCAGTGGGCCCAGGAATGAATGGGCCAGTCGGCGGCTGGTCAGGGCAGGTCAGGCCCATGGCGAGCTGGCACACAGGCAGCGCACGAGAAGCTGTGCCCTCAGATACACAGTAGCTGCCTGCAGATAAGGCGTCTGCTCCAGCACAATCAGCCTCTGGCTCATTACAAGCGTTCCATGCACTTCGAACACTGTGGTTTTCTGTTTGTGGGGCGGTTCTTTCACCTGATGGACAGAAGGAAAGGGCAAATCTGCCTGGTTACAGAACTCTGAAGCTCCCTGCAATGCCAAGGCCATACACACGCTTAGAAGGCAAGCAGACTTCATCGTTATCTCTCATGGATTTCAGGGCTATAAAAAACCCACCACCCAGGGAACAGCGCAGAAAGCAATGGAGAGTCAGCAGCAAACTACAAGACCAATTTACAGGCTGTTGAACATCCTCCACTTGCTGATTTCTTGGTTCTCAGACACCAGCACAGCGATTGAAGCACTCTGCTGTCCCTCTGGGACTCCTAAACTCCAGCAGCATGACACACCATTTATCACTGCTACCTTCAATTAGAAACAGGAATCAGAGAGTTGGGCACTAGGCTCATTTTCAGCTGTGCAAAACTGGTGACCCAGCTACTTGCCTATAAATCAATGTAGATGTGCTGATTTACACTCGGTGAGGAGCTGGCTCATTAGCTGGAATTAAACAGGGGCCCAAGCCACATCATTTCAATTTGAACAGTGCTCTTGAACACCCTGTTCAGTCCAGGAACTGGGATTTGCTTGGTGCCTTCCTATATTTAGCATACAGTAATATAATTGAAGCAACAAAATTAGATCCGCAAATAGACTGGTTTCTCAGTACTTAATCGAGGACCTTTTCCTAGAACTGCAGAGGGCTGAAATTAAAAGAAAAGAATGTGTGGTAATCAGCCCCATGGAGGCAGGAGGAAACCACCAGGAGTTTAAACTCCGAGCACACATTCTGGTCAGCTGAATGTACTCTTGTTTAAATTAAATGTGGCTTCACAGTCACCCAGGCCAGGGACTGCGTGAAACACTTCAGAGTGCACAGCCCACATACAAGGAATTACTGAGCAGATACGACTCTCATGGTCTGCAGTTCACTGAGTAACAAGAATGCCCTTGATCCCTGTCCTTAATGGACGAGGGAAGGTCTGAGGTGCCTCGGCAATAACGCTAACCTGTTTCGGTCAGTGACTTTCGTAAACAGCAACAGGTATAGAAAGGAGTGACTGAAAGACGAATCCGGCATAAAAACTGCAAAATGTATAAAACAGGCAGCAATCAAACTGCAGCAGCACGTAACAACAAAGCGAGGAAAGAAGGCAGGAGCCTGCGGCACTGCGCTCATTCAGATTTGCTATTAATAGGTCTTACAAGATAAACTAGAAGACTCCATTTTCTGTTCTTTTCTTCCTTGCCTTCTAATTTTTATTGGGGGATGAATAGAAGAATTATATATTTTTTTAAAATCTCCTTTTCTGTCACTTGCCACCAGTTTTCATATTACTATTGGGAAAATCTCCTCTTTGCATTCTAACCTAACAGCTGCCAGAAGAATAAGACAAGGAAAATATTCTGTAAGCAGAAATATAGTCAGACATTTAAGAAGTGTTGAAATGCTTCAGAAACTGTCAAAGCTTGCAGCTGACAGTGAATGAAAGGGAGCTTCATTTTTATGCAGTTCTACACCCCCCAAGCCTCACAGTGCCAGCTAGGCCATGCAAAGACATCGATGCAGCGTTGACTCAGGAGAAGGTCTTTTAAAAGGTACCTCAGAGCTGCATTTTCTAGCTTTGGAAATCCCCTTGAAGAGGTCAATTGTACCTCCCCATCTCTTCTGCTCACTGTCTGCAACTGTTCTGCAGGCAGGTGGAACAGCCAGTCATGTGCAGAGCACGTCCCCACAAACGACCTCCAAACAGCTTTTGCCAAAAGAAGTTTTAGGACTGAATTTACTTCCCACATGTAGAAGCCACTGAGTTCTCTTGGCAAATTTTTCCTGCATAACATGGGATCTCTACTGGATCAAGACAGATGAGGTAGAAAGATTAGGAGTTCCCCTGCACTGTTTTCATACACTGCATTCCCTCCCTACTATTGCAGGAGGCAGAAAGTGAGGACAGAGCAGGGCAAGTGAGAAAGTAAAGAGAGAAATAGGATATGGGAACCAGACAACAATAGCACAAATTTAAATCAGCCACTGTGCCTTTGGTTCAGCCTGAGGCAAGACAGCTGAGAAGGAAGGGCTCAGCCAGCTCCTCCCCTGGTCACCACGCTGCAGTGGAAAAGCAGCGCTGGGCTCTGAAGTTGATCCAAAAATCACTCGAAGCTCCACATACTAAGAATTTATTATGTAAAGCTGCACCAGGGAAAGTGTCTCTTGTATGATGCAGATCTTTTTCAGTGCAGGTCTACAAAACATTATAACGTAATTAAGCTCCCATAAATATTAATAATTCCATTTGTAATTCCATTTCTAGTTCCGTTCCTTCCATTCATCTTATAATTAATGTTGCTTTTACATTGTCACTAAAGACAACAGCTTGATGGTAGGAACAAAAGATTAGGCTGTGAATCTTACTGTAATGAATTGTGACAAGTAATATTAGGTGCAAACTGCAGCGTGTGAGGGTGCAGAACCTGGCTGCCCTAACCTCCGAGTTAACCTGACAACATAAAAGCCTCACTAACATTCACAGATACCAGCGTTTCCTAGAAGGAAACCAAGGAGAAATAATTTGCTTGTAAATTACAAAACACTCACTGGAGATGTAATTTGAAAAATACATGTCAAATGCAATCCAGGGAAACATAGTCCAGTGTTTTAAGAAAAGCCAAGTTACCTTCCTTCACTCTGCACTCCCCGTGTGGCTGTTCTGCTTGACTAATTGAGTTTTCCTTTCGGCATCTTGAAACCCCAGCCAAAAATCCAGTGTTCTGGATCATCCCAGTACTAAAAATTGCCATCCTGCACACCACCTATCTTCTTAGCACCTCTGCTGGGGCTCTTGCCTGCAAGTTATCTGAACATGTACTTTCTAAAATGCTTATTACTAGTCAGTGTTTTATAATGCTTTTTTCTTGAGGCTGAGTAATTTAGAAATTAATTCATTATCCTTCTGTGATTCTAGCATATTATTCTGCTGTCATCCAAACATAGATCAGAAATACTTACTAAATGCTTCTACTTACTTTCATCATCATTAACAATTGCACTATTTCAATTTCAAAGGGGCCTTAATTTTTTTTCTGTTTCAAGTAGAATGTTTAAATTCTTTATCGTCCTTGAAGATAGCAGCCAAGGATAATTTTACATTTTCCTTGTAATTTCCAGTTTTCTGCACTTCATTTCTATTACAAGCACCCCACTTTCCCTCCCTTTCTCCACCACTTTTACTTTTTATTCCTAAGATCTAGTCTAAACCTACTCTCCTTCAATTTAAAACCATTTCCCCTTGTCACTGGACACCCTTGTGAAAAGTCCCTCTCCACCCTTCCTGTAGGCTCCCTTCAGGTATTGGAAGGCAGTTATAAGGTTACCCTGGAGTCCTCTCCAGGCTGAACAATCCCAGTGCCCCCAGCCTATCACAGAATCATTCAGGTTGGAAAAGACCCTTGGGATCATCAAGTCCAACCATCAACCCTACTCTGCAAGTTCTTCCCTAAACCATATTCCCCAGCACCACACCTAAATGACCCTTAAACACATCCAGGGATGGTGACTCAACCACCTCCCTGGGCAGGCTGTTCCAGTATCTGGCTACTCTTTCCATGAAAATTTTTTTCCTGATGTCCAGTCTAAACCCACCCTGTTGCAGCTTGAAGCCATTCCCTCTTGTTCTATCTCTGATTACCTGTGAGAAGAGACCAGCACCAACCCCTCTACACTGTCCTTTCAGGTAGCTGTAGAGAGCGAGGAGGTCTCCCCTTAGCCTCCTCTTCCTCAAACTAAACAGTCCCAGCTCCTTCAATCGCTCTTCATAAGATTTATTCTCCAGGCCCTTCACCAGCTTTGTTGCCCTCCTCTGCACTCGCTCCAGTACCTCGAGATCTCTCCTGTAGTGACGTGCCCAAAACTGGACACAATCCTCAAGGTGCAGTCTCACAAGTGCCGAGTCCAGGGGCACAGTCACCTCCCTACTCCTGCTGGTCACACCGTTTCTGATACAGGCCAGGATGCTGTTNAACTTACTGATGATATGCTCTATGTCCTTATCAAGATCATTGATAAAGATGTTAAACAGAAATGGTCCCAACACTGAGCCCTGAGGAACACCACTTGTGACTGGCCACCAGCTGGATTTAACTCCATTGACCACCACTCTTTGGGCCTGTCCGTCCAGCCAGCGCCTGATCCAGCAGATCGTATGCTCATGCAGGCCATGAGCAGCCAGTTTTTCCATGAGAATTCTATGGGGAACAGTGTCAAATGCTTTTTGAAAATCTAAGTAGACAATACCCACAGCCTTTCCCTCATCCAAATAGCAGAGATGCTCCAGCCCCATAAACTGCTGCATTTGCAAATGGGCTTTCCCCGTTTGTCAAGTTGAAGTATTACTACAAACCAGGACAACGGTTTAACCACAATTCTTGAAAGCCAAACTGGTGTTTACCCTTGGATGTGGAAAGCTGCCTACCAGCAGGGAGAACAGCCAAGTGCTCCCTGATGACCTTCGAGCTTCCTTAAGTGGTTTCCAAATGGCATGCTACACTCACAGGCAATCCACGCAATAACATGGTATCAAATAAAATGGAAAGTTTATCTTTTCAATGGTAGATACATTTGTGTTACAGAAACCGCACAAAGTCACCAAAGAATTATCACAGATTAACATACTACACAGTCACATTTCTTTTAAAACCTCTTCAGCTCCATCCTACACAAATGGAGGACTGTTCTAAACTCTAAGTACATCTGCTACCATCCGGACACATCTGTTTTCAACAGTTTTTTACTACAGAACTAAGTGGAGAAAGAAACCCACCTTTGGTGACACTAGTGGGACTCTAAACTAACAAAACCATGGATACCAAGAGGTAAGACTTTCCTTTGGGATTTTAATTCCCTGCAGTAAGTACAGCATTAAGTACAGCAGAAGATCAAGCATCTCTACACTCAGTTCACCCAGGTATGTTCTGTGGATGCTGTACACACACACTCACATGCAAAGTACATCCTACAGTACATAAGCCCTGCAGTCATTGTCTGTTAGCTTCCTACCAGTGCTTTGGTTCAAACCTTCAAGTTCTTCTGGGATGTCATTTATGTGCAGCTTCACCAATTATTAGAACATCACTTTTCTCTGGCTTGGTTGCCTACATTATCAAAGATAACCTTAAAACGACAAAAAATAGAAAATGGGAAGAATATTGCAGTACTCTACCTTTGGAAGCAAGGATCTACCAAGCATAGTGCTGGGACACCTCTGCTGTGAGGACAGGCTGAGAGAGTCGAGGTTGTTCAGCCTGGACAAGAGAAGGCTCCAGGGAGACCTTCCTGTGGCCTTTCAGGGGGCCTATCAGGAAAGTAGGGACAGACTTTTTGCAGGGACTGTTGTGACAGGACAAGAGGTGATGGTTTTAAACTAAAAGGGAGTAGATTTACACTAGATAGAAGGAAGACGTTTTTTACAATGAGGGTGGTGAAACACTAGCCCAGGCTGCCCAGAGAGGTGGTCGATGCCCCATCCCTGGAACAATTCCAGGTGAGGCTGGAGGGGGCTCTTGAGCAACCTGCTCTAGTTGCAGATGTCCCTGCTCCCTGCAGGGGGTTGGAACAACATGACCTTTAAAGGTCCCTTCCAACCCAAAACATTATATGATTCTATGATTCGCGGTACTCCACGAATAGCTTTATGAAGAGTAAAGAAGGTTTACTTTACCACAAAACACGCAAGACATTCACTCTGTGGCATTTTGAACCTGCAGGTGTTCTTCTGAGAAGCCTGCTTTGCAATGCATGGTTCTTCACCAAACACTGTCCTTGAGACTTTGCACCTATGCCACAGAGGCTGTGAAGAGGTTGGAGATCTGATAGGGATTATTTGGAATTACCTGGTCTTACCCTGGGACAAGGGAGATGGACTTTGCTGCCTGATTTTCTGCAATTCTTTCATGCTCTACTAAATGTAATTGCTTGGCTGTATTTTATGAAGATATTTAAGCTGCCCTTGCTGCAATCTTCTTTCCATTGGTTGAACACTCAAAAAGCTGTGAAGACCTTTGCATTGGAACATTAGTGCCTATCCACCGTTTTTATTTCAATTCTGTGCTGGAGTCGGCTCACCTGTACAGACCTAATAAGGCTGTTAGAGAACAAACCAGCCCTAGAAAATCAGGAAAGGGCAACGTGGCTTGATCTGTTTTGAAGATTTTTTCACTAACCACTGTTTTTTCCACTTACAAGTTACATTTCACCCAAACCTGCACCATTTGATACTTCAGCAGTTCATTTAATGTATTACCAATGCGACACTGTTTACCAGGGAAACATTCCTGGGACTCGGTGGTTAGTGTCTCCCAGCAATGGGCTGGTCTCCGAAGTTAATCTTATCTCAAGGGCTCTGTGTAAAGCCCACAGAGAAACATCTCTCAGCTGGATCCATCTGTTGCAGGGAAAGAAGTACTCTCCCAAGCAAAGAGGTAATGATATCATCTCAATATGTTTGTGAACATGTACACCAGTGGTTCCTAAGCTGTGGTACTGGAATGACTGAAGGAGGAACTACCCAGGTCACGGGGCAAACATCTCTATGAGCACAGTTAAAGCTGATGGAGATGGGGTTTGGTAAATGGAAGGCTGCAGTGCAGGTCTTGACTCAGGACAGGCAGGATGGGTCCCTCTGGGAAGGAACACGGCATCTTAAGAATTGGAAAAGTACGTGACAGGAAGATTCCAACATGAAACAAGAGGCACACCTTCCTACACGCATCAAACAGCACATTTGCAGCGATGGCTATCTCACGATCTGCCCTTGGCTCCAGTACAGATAATGACAGCTGTCGCTAATACCTGTGGCTGCTGTTGCTGCTTCCTGTGCATTAGAGCCACACAAATCTGGGAACCCCTGGCACAGGTTACAACCGCAGGCTGAATTCCTCTTTGATACCACTTAAGCCAATACGAGTTCTGAGAAACTGTTGCCACATGTTCTCTCCATGACACACTGCTTAACAAGCACCTCTTATTTTGTGCTGGCTTCAGTTTCAGAGTGATTTCAGTTTACAGTCCCATATTCAATACTTTCAGCAGAGTGGCTTGGAGCTGGGGAACTGTGGCCGTACTGGCACCTATGAAGAGCTATACACTCTTCTAGCTACATATGAACAGAAACAAAAGTACTCAGGGATGTTCCATCTAGTGGAAACATTTCACCTATGCAACAAAAACACTGTGACGAATGCTTGTGTCATCTGTGTCTCACCTAACCTCTCTTACCTGAGACAAGTCTGTCCTACAGTCTTAAAAAACCAACACCCCTCATTTCTGCCTCTGCTGACAGCCTGGGTTTAGCAAGACCAGGTTAGCTCGCTGACACATTACTGTGACACATCCTTACTTGCAGTGCCATCACCACGAGAGGTGAAGGGCAATTTTCACCACTGGTCAGATTCACCACAAAATCACAAGGCATCTTCCCTTTCCCCTCGCCAGTCATGGCTTAATTGTAGGCCACCGAGGTCTCCAGGAACAAAACACTAGTGACAGCGATCGGGGCATTCTGTGCTGTTGTCCAGCATAAAGAGCAGTCTCTGGGGATAAGTTTTTCTAGATCAGCACCCTGCCCCTTGATTCAGGAGAAATGCAATTAGTTTCAGTGCTTCGTGAGGGGCCCTTCTGTGCAGGGGGAACTTGGAGGAGGCGGTGGTGTGCAAATGCCTGCCGTAATGGGAAACGTCTTTAAGGAAACCAAAGATCTTTTCTCCTTCTTTCTGGAGTCTGCCTTGTTCTCTTCTGACTACCTGGGTCTGATGAACTTTGAGACATGCTGCATAGTGGGAGCTTACTGAGCCTCAGCACGCAGCTGTTCCAGTATGTGACTATTTAATCCTGCTGTAGCTGTACTTTTAGCTTTCATCAGTGAAAGCTACAGTCCTCTTTTTGACTTTAAAATTACTCAGTGTTAACTCAAATGACTTTTAACTTGCAATAGTAACTGACTTCTAAGAAGGGGAAGAATCTTCAAGCAGCATTCACTAACCAATCCTGAGAAGTCAGGCTGAAGCCAAAAGGTCCATTTCTTCAGCTTGTCACACATCGATCCATCCTGTTCACATGGAGCTCTGCACTCAAGAGCTGCAGCTACTGCTAAAAGTACTTCTCGTGAACTCACGAGATCTATACATCACTGTTTACCAGATACCCAAGCATATTGGCGCTTATATAAACTCCATCCCCAAATGCACATTACACTTTTTTTTTAACCTGTACACACACACAGAAGTTGTTAAAAATTAAGAGCTTTTTGTGAAATGGGAAATGGATTTATTGAATTTAAATTTATTTTTTTAATGGATCTTTTTTTCGGCCAAAAAATCCCAGCCAATCATGTAAGTGCTCTTAATTTTTTTTTTTAAGCAATTGACCTTTGGTCAGATTGGCTTTTAGCATCTGTTACTGACTCCTGGCTCCTCAGCCAACCAAAGACAATCAAACAACATAGCACCAGTATCTTGTGGGCTTTGTGATGCTTTGCTCCTGCCTTGAATTCTCCCATGCACAGAAACAGTGCTTTGGAAGAAACATCCACATTTACCCACATCTCCTTACTTCATTGTCATATTGATAGGAAAAAACCTCAAGGGAATCGTGTTCACTAAACCCATTATAATAAACAGGCACAGAACAAAGCAAGAGACAACAGCCAAAGACAACTCCCCCAGCACACAGCGTAAGGGGAGGGGAGAGCCTTGGACATCTTTCCTTGCATGGCATTCCCGTATTTTTAAGGCACTCCTAGGAGTCTCCTTCCAGCAAGCCCCAACTCAGAGGGCAGCACATGGGGCAGGAGTTGTCCACCCACCACACCTCCTGTTAGAAACAGTCTCAGCCATCGCCACCTGCCAGAGCTCGCCCCAAGTGCTGTGTTTCTTTCCGTTAGTACCCCACGGTATCTCAGGCCTGCTGGGCCCATCAGAATAGAAGATGCATATACAAGTGTTATTCTTTCTCCCCAGCACTGCAGGGTTTACGCTGTTACCACAGGGCACAACGCGCGACACCGATTGCATAAGGATCTTAAAGCAGAGGAGTGACTTACCTGGAGCAGAACTCACAGCTGGTGGAGGACTCTGCCCAGAACTGTGCACCACTTGGGCTCCCTTCATGCCACTGAAACTGGTTAAAAGAGAGCAATAAACAGGTAATCTCAGTCTTTGGGAATATCTTCTTCCAGGAAAAATTGATTCACTAAAACAACACGTTAGACTTTTCTTTTTTTAAACTAATTTAGCACAAGACTAGTATAGGCCCTTGCTGCCTGTATCAACCTAGCTAAATGCAGACATCTAAGTGAAATTCTTAGAGCAGGAGCTTCCTTCGAGGGTCAGTGGTGACAGAAAGATATATTACACCTGAACCTGACTTACGTGCATCTGTCAGTGCCCAAATTGCTTTGCCTGAGGATCCAGCATTTCTTAGGTTTGTAGCCTCATAGTCTATGATTCTACTAAGGTTGTTCTACTGTCCCTTCAAGGAACAGGGGCAAAGGGCTTGATCTACCTGGCCTGTAAGTCAAAAAACATTTTTACCCATCTTTCTGCTCCATTCTCCATGGCAGCTGAGCCCATTTTCACAGCTCCTTGTTCACTGCCTGCTTCTGCATTTTCTAGAGCTCATAAATCCCTCTGGACTGGGATGTACAGGGCAATTTGCTCTATGATTGATATGGACAATGGCTACCTTCCCATTTTGAAGCCCAGCACGCTCTTTTCTTGCTTTTTGCACAAAGTGGAAAGAAAGAGACACTTCTTCCCAGGTGAGGCAGCAGCTCCTGACCTTGCAGGAACTCAGTGGGAACAGTTGCCACTCCAAGGGTGAGAACCTGTTGTTGTGCCAGTTCACCCATCACCATTTCATGCTGCCATCAGTTGCCTGATCACACAGCCCAACACTGAACTCAGCAACATCCCCTCACAAGTCTTCTTTCAAACAGTCCTGCCACAGGTTCCCATGGGCCCAGCTCCTCCACTGCCCACTGTGGTGCCAGCATCGCCTGCTGGACACAACAGACAGAGATGGCTCCTCAGGGGCCCTTCACATGGAAGGACACCACCAAGAGAGCTCAGCAAGATGCAACCAGCCACAACAAAAGCCACACCCAACAGGGAGCTCTTCTAACTAATAGGCTCCTGGTTAATACAATCCTGGCCTCACCCACCACCCCAACCACAACCACCTGGGTGAGGGCAGAGCCACAGACACAGGTGGGCCAGGTTCTGCCTCTGGAACATGAAGCCAACAGAAACAACAAAACACTCTGCTAGGCTGTGACTCATCCACAGGTCAACTCCAACTTGGGGCCCACAACTTGGGCCCCGGCACTTCACCTGCTGATGTGCTGTGATGAAGGAGTGGTAATGCTTCTGGAACTATACCCCCAACTTGCCCTTCCCTTTCTGTCCCTGCTGTGCTGGATGAAATCCTAAGAGGATAAACTGTACTTGGCAACTTCACAAGCAGTGTGAAGAATGGACTCCTCCCGCTCAGAGCTGTGGTCCCTGCTCTGGTGCACTGAAACAAGCCGTGTGGTTCACTGGCAGCTATGGTTAGTGCCTGCTGTGCTGTGGCATCACTAAGTGCTGTGCATTTATGGCCACCACAAAGGCCTTTGTGCA
Source organism: Eurystomus gularis (assembly GCA_013400335.1). Classification (NCBI taxonomy): domain Eukaryota; kingdom Metazoa; phylum Chordata; class Aves; order Coraciiformes; family Coraciidae; genus Eurystomus; species Eurystomus gularis. The sequence continues at coordinate 43,487 of VZZY01007305.1, read as the reverse complement.
TGACACAGCTTCCTGAGTCAGCAGAGGGGCTCTGCTGTCTCCTGTTCTGGAGGCTGACCAGCCTCAAAAAAGACAGCAGAAGTTTTCCCCATTTTTATGAAAGTCCTATAAGCCTCGCTGTGCAGGACTGCTCACACTTTGCCTTTCCCCATTTCCCTGCTCAATCCACACCCTGCAAACATGACTAATGGTCAAACAGAGCCGTAGTTTATCTACAGATGCCTCTCGTGAGAAAATAACACAAAGACGTGCTGGTACACAGGGAAGCGGAAAGACAGGAGGGGCTCAGGCCACAGCTGGCTCACTCACTGGGGAAGAGTTTCGCTAGCGTGCTTCAGGCACGAACATCACTGAACGTACAGCAGCCTGCAGCACAAAGAGGCACTTCCTTGGGAAACAAACGTGATGTAAAGTCCTCCTGGGTTTACATCGCAGTGCATCTGTTGAGTAACAAAACTCAACCACCACCAACCCGTATGGGGACTACATACATGGCTGCAATTGATACTAAGCCCCAGCACTGCTCACTTGCAGAGCACAAGCTTGAGCCTGCCCACATTAATGGGGCCACAGTGTTTAATCTGAACTAAGGCAGGAAATAAGCAGCCCCAACACCCTCATTTTATCACAGATGTCTGAGGTATTATCTGGGACTATCCTTCTAAACAAAACATGCTCCTCTGTTAGAACCCAGCAACACTGTTCAAAGGAAAGAAATGGCTGCTTGTATTGTCGTTCCACTGCTGCAGAAGTGAAATCGGTAACCTCATCACACAACCCTGGTAAGGGTTTACTTTATCCTGCAGATCCTTCTCCATTCCCAGAGCTTTCCACATAGCCTATTTCCATGTTCCACTGTAAACTGGATCACCGTGTGCCTTGTACAATTTTTGTTACGCAAAAGCTGTACTGAGAATATTATTATTTTATGCACTATCCTTTCCCTTCTATATCTCTTATGACATCTCAAAGAACAAAGAGTTGATCTCAGCTATCAAATCAACATAAATGCCTGCTGCAAGTCTGAACCAGGCTGAGGTACAGATGTTACACGCAGACAAGCAGAGCTCTGAGTGCTCTAAGCTGCAATAACCATCTTACAGTTAAGTGTAATGTATAATGTGCTATTCAAACCACAAATTACCAATAATACAGAATCGGCTCAAGTAAAATACAAATAAGAACTTTGCCTTAAAGAATGGCCTTTTTAACCAAATTAAAAGTTTTCAATTCTGTGAAAAAGTTTTCTCTCCCAGCATTTTTGAGGACTGTAGTTATTTTTCCATTTCTTGTGCAGATCTACATAAAATGTTTTCTTTTTTACATATAATAAAACCCAAACACTTCAGTTTTCAAAGGCTGCCAGGGTTGGCCTGAGTCTCCTTTCTGAAGAAAGAAGTGAGAACAATATTTAAGCCCCATCTCTAAGGCACACAAGTAAGGCTGGATTTGTTTCCTTTTAATACATATGGAACACGGAGACATAACAAAAAAAGGCCTAGGACTGATACAGTTATCTTGGGAAGCCAATGCTTTCACCTATGCTTAATTTAACAGAGAGGAAACACTAGGAAAGGGAATATATTCACTTTTCAGAGAACTCTACAATTACCTGCAACACCAAAAATCAAGCACAACTCTCCACTTTTTCCTTCCTTGCTTGCACGGGAACAAACAGTGCTGGATTTGGAGCAAACCAACACGTGAATTTGTCAGCACACCACTGCAGCCTCATCACCTCCCTGTGCTGATCAGAACTGATCCCTTTGCTGTGTCCTCGTGTCACAGTGCCTCTACTACACTGCTACTGAGGAAAGGAGGTCAAACAGATGAAAAATGAATTCAGACCTACTTTGAGACATTCACTCTGCCACAGAATGTAAAGAAGCACTGCTGCAAACAGACCTGTGCCCGAGCTGCTCCATGTGCTCTCTGCAGGAGACATACTCTTGATTTACACCTAGCACCTGCCTGGTTCTGAGTAACACCTGCCTGATGGGCAAGCATTTAGCAGCCCTCATGACCAGGTAAAAAGGCCATTTGTCACAGGCATCCCCCCGTTACCAAACCAATCACTTAAATACTTCACAGAGGTCATCCACCACCAACGTGGACCAAGCTCAGCACAGAGTAGTAGCAAAACCCAACAGGCAGAGGCTCAAGAACCAGAATATTTTCAAATAACTGGATCGCTGATTTTGTTGTCACTTCAAAGAGAATGAAAAAAGAAAAACCCAGAGTATTTGATGCTCCTCGATGACACAATATTTTACATCATAAATACAGTTCTTGGATATCCTTCTACTAAAGTCACTGTAAAGCCCATGAGCTCAATGTGAGCTGTCAACTTCAAATCTTCAAATAAGATGTTTGCCAGCAGAGACAGGAGTTTGGAAACAAGCACCCAGAGGAGCTGGTATGATCAGAGCAAGTGATTCTCCAAACCCTCTCTGCAGAGATTTTATCAGAGCTGGGCAGGCAACAGGCAGGTCATGAGTCACTTGTGAGTCACACTCCCATTAACCCCTCCCAGCAGGATTAGGATTTAAGGTGGAAAATTACAGCTGTGTTGGAGACCAAGGTTGTGTAACAGACCAAGCTGCATTTCAGATACTTCAAACAGGCGTCAGTGTGAACGGCTCAAGCATGATGAAGGTGTAAGCACTTCAGAAAGGTGGCTAAAACTAGAAGCAGTGCACCTTCACAGTAACACCTTAGAAGAGAAGCACCTCACACAAGTATCACTGTGATATGCCATGACAGTTGCAGCTAAACTTAACTTTCTCTAGATGATATCCTGTCTCTGTATGCTATCCCTCACCCTGACCCTGTGAAATGAAAGGCAAATTCCTGCAGGTGAGGGATTGTTGAACATTTCTCCTCCTGGTCAACAGTAGCACAGGAAAGTCAACGAAAGACACAACGCCGAGGCTAGCACGGTTCCTGATTTGTACAGGTTCTTCTCAGAGCACTACATCATATTAATTTGCTTCCTCAAGTGGGTCTCCTCTCCAGAGTTTGGCATTACTGGCTTGAACACAGATTTCAGCATCACACAAACATCCTTCCTCCTTCTCCCTGACAGTTCAGCTACATTTAAATGTAACCTTTGGGCAGCAGACAGCACAAAATGCAGACTCCCTTGCACCCAGATGATAAAAAGAAGTGTCATTATCCATAATCCTAGATAGAGAAGTGAACATTAAAAACTACATCCACCTCAGTTAGACCATACTTCTCAGCTCAGTATTACAAAGACCGTAGAAGACCATGCCTAGCCAGGAAAAGGGAAAGATGAGGATAATCCCCACTGTCTGTGGCCTTCTTCCTCATTTTGGTCTGCTACATTCTCACAATGAGACTGCACGCACTGACTGGACTGAGCATGGGAGGCCCTCCACATCCAAAATGACCAAGATCTGCCCTCTCAGATATTTCTATACAAAGTGGTACAAAACCTCATGCCGGGGCACTGGTTGTAATTGACATATATTAGGAAGAGGCTCACATCACCCAAATCTGAACCAAGCCACAGGGGATGCTGAGTTCCGTCCTGCCACACGGCACATCCACCATACGGAAGGATATTTATAAATCTCCCGTAGCTGGCTTGTCTTTCAGAGAAGGCAGTCCATTCCAGGTGTTGGAATTCTGCAAAGCAGAAGTGGCACTAGGCTTTTAATGCTTTATGGATGACAGCAGAGCTTGGTTTAGTTCTTAGCCTTTTCCATCATGGCAGCAAGAAACCCTCTCAGGAGGAGCGAACCTGCTGACTGGCACAAGAACGAACCCAGCTGCCAAGCTAATTGTGGAGACAGGAACAGCTGGTAGGAGGACAGGAGATGGGGTGTCTTTGATAGTAGAGTTGCACTAGCGTCCTAAGTGAGCCCCAGGTGGGGAAGGTAACTTCTGGGATAAAGGTCTTTCATGATTCAGTGCAGGGATTTTGTCCTTTTAATGGAAAAATCTTGAACAAGAGCATTGAGATCTCAGGGAAACCATGGCTGGGTTTTTCAATACATCTTGTGCAACACACTCCAAACTCAGCCAGCTTCTCCAGTCTGAATCTATGAACATACTCTTTGGGAGTCACATACTCCACCCTTCACTATCTATTGTCAGACTGAAGCTAATGCAACAGGAGCTGAACAGGTTCAAAACCTCTCCACAGTGACTCTCGGCACAGGCACAAGCAAGTGGAAAGACTGCAACTCGGCTTGAGGGAGGTGCTGAGTACGTCATTCCGGCGGGATAAGCCGGACTGCGTTTGAGTGTGGAAAAAGGACACCCTGACTAGAAAAAACACCTTGAAATTTCTTTCAACCCAGCTGTCTCTGCTAAATGGCCAATACCATCCAACTTCCTTTGCTTGTTAATGAAATCTGCTCGTGCTGCCCCATGCATGTCTGCTTTTCTGTCCTACTGGGGGGGTCTGACACCCACTGTTTGCTTTTACAAGCTCTTGGCGCTGCAGGGCAGCCCTAGTGGCTGTGTAAACCAGGCTAAACGGGATTTTGTGGCTAAAACATGCAGGCAGCAGACAGGAGATGTGGCACTGACACAAGGTAAAAAACACTGTCCAAACATTTCCACCACTCTAAGAGCACTGCCGTTGCGGAACGTCCATAGCTGAGATAGACTCCCAGTACCATTTACAGGAATACACACGCTCTTGAGGACTCACTGTTCTAAGCTCAAAACAAACTGCGAAAACGCAAGTTTCAAACCCAAGCATATGCTCAGGGCAACACTCACAAATTTACGACGACTCATTTTTCAGAATTCTTTCAGTCCTCTTTTCCATCCACTGCAATTACATCCACTGCTCTGGTTTGGAGTGAGCAACAACAAAATGGAAGGCAAATGAGATTTAAGCCTTTTGTTTCCGTTATTGCTGTTTTGCTGGAACGAATATAAAAAAATAGCTCCTCAAAATGCAAGTATTTCTTACATTAACTAACAGAATTACAAAGAAAAGGAATTAAAAAGGTACAACACTTACCAAGCACCTTGCTTGGTTTCGTTTAAGCTGTGAGGGAGACAAGAAAAAACGGAGTGGCAGAGGAGGAAAGGAAAACAAATGGAAAGCAGCAGAGAAATTTGTTTTGACTGTTCCCTATACAGACTCTCCTCTATGTTAGATTGACAGAGAGCACAAAAGAGTCTGTGGAAGATCTCAGAAGAAGACAGATTCATCTTAGTCATGCTTTCTTGAGGCTTTCACCTTCTTAGTGAGCAGCATTTGTTGTATTCACCTCTTCTATTTGCCAAGAGAGAAGACTGTGGGCTACCCAGCATGGAGGTAGGCTTCTTCCAAATGCCTCTGTGGTGCTCAGGCAAACATCCCAAGACAGCTTGGGATAGAGATATTCTCATCATATCCGAACAGGGATTGTTTGGACACCTCAGGAAAAAACATTTGTCTCTACAGAATAGTAAGTTTCTAATTCCATTGGTCAGATATTGCAGAAAAAGAAAATGGAAAGAAAATCCCTTTTACCTGCAGACTACAGATCGCAGAATCCAACCACAGCTTTTAACTTCTGGAAACTCGACAGGAATCCAGAGTTATCACAATGGTATCTGGAATACTTAACATCCAAAATATTCAGAAGAGGGAAGTAATGTTGTAGGAATTATTTCATTAACAAATTCAGACCACTCAAATCTGATAACCTTCCGCTGATGAAACAGTCTTAGCTTATTGTGCAGTCTACCAGTAATTTCTTCTGACCATCATTTTCTTTTTTTGTAACGCTGAAAGACACTGCTGGGAAGGGTTAGGGTAAGACTGCACTCACTTCCAGACAGGACATGTCACAATACAGTTTTGAGCAACTCTGGGTCTTCATTTATGGTATGGAAGACTAGGATTCAATCCCGTATCTCCTGATCCGTCTGGTCAAATGGGGAGAAACATCCCTCAGAGTCAATAGCACCTGCAGGTCACGCATCCCTAAGGCTTTGCTTTAATCATAACATTTCTGTGCGCCAAAAGAAGAATATAAAAACAAGGTACCACGTCCCAGCACGTGCACAGTTAACTGTGCCGTAAGTAGGCCAAATGGTTCAAAGACACTGAAAAGGAGTAAGCTAAGAGTTCTAGCCTCTATGTAAGGACTATAGGTGTCAAGCTGGGCTGCAGAGGAGGACTAGGCTTGTTGTCCTTGCCAAAGATTAGATCACATTGGTGTCAGTCCCTCATGATTTCCCCTCTCCTTATAAAAATTCCCTTCTGGTTCCACGATTACTTGAAAATGCAAGGACAGAATGCTTTAATGAGCTGGAGGCAAGAGAAGCTGGCCACTTTTGAAAGACCTTTGACTTCTCACAGCATTGGGTAAGAGCCTACTCTGGAAAATGTAATTTTTATATTCACTTTATCCTTCCAATGCATTGACTCCATTGATTAATGGCAACTTTCCAATGCTCTGCTTGGTTTTCCTGCCAAGTAAGGACAATGCTGGGGGACAAGTAAGTAAAGTCTGTTAGTAAGAGAAAAACGCTGCACAGAAAACCAAACTCAGCAGAGCTACACCACGGATATCGTGGCAAAATTCAAAGCAGCAACAGATGTTTTTCTTCAGATGGGCCATAAAGCTCCTCCAGTTTTCTCCCACATACCTCTGATGCTCTCCAGGTCTGCAGCCAGAAGGAATGGGAGGTAAACTCTCTCTTTGCCCTGAATACTCCTGTCTGATTAGGAACTGAAGAAGATACTTGCTCTGCCTGTCCTACTATCTCTTTTTTAATTCCTCATGTTTCTGCCCAGATGCATCTTCTATTCATTGCTTGCTCCTTGCATTCCTCATCCCAATTCCAAAGAATTGCCATTTCCAGGAATCCCATGCTGTATACAGCATTAAAGGCTGAAGTTCTTGTTTTAGCTGGTTGATTTTCTGCTTATTTATTTGCATCTCCCTCACATTTTCAAGCCTGAGAAGTTCAGCTTGTCCTATAGGTGAGCATTCCTCAGTTCCAATGTGGGCTGACACTGTAATTTCCAAAACACCTTCAAGAAATTAGTTTGTCTTCTCTTAATCCAAAAATATACTGGCACAATTTCAAGCTTGTTTCAAACCAACAACTGGTCTGCAAAAGGATCCTAGCACCTCCTCTGACAAAGGCACCTCTGCTAAATTCTCCTAACCTTCCTTCTGCAATTTCATACCAAAAGGCTCACTTGGGAAGTCTCCAGCGAAACTGGAGGTATTCTCAAAATACGTCCTAAAACATCTCCTAATCCTTTATGAACAAGGAATTAGGGACGCAGAGACAAAGCTCCCTACCACAGCAACAATGTAGATCTGTGCCAGAGTAGAGAAGAAAACGGCAGCAACTCGGAAGTGGAGAGGGAATATTTAGCAGAGTGCTACTGTGCAAGTTTTGGTTCTATTGCTGTGAAAAAGCAATAAATGTAGTCAATTTAGTGAAGTCTTGTTCTTGAACAGTAGACACAGCCAAAGCTGGGTATCTGCACAGCTTAGCTGCCCTGAAACTCCCCATCTCCTGCAGCTGACTTGTAACTTGGCTACTGATTCTCAATTATGGCTACTGACCACTGCTTCCACCTTCTACTGCAACTTGCCCTCCTGCCTAGGCTATTGGGTCAGGCTGTCAATAGCATCAACATACATAAAACAAAATGCGACTGTATCGGACATTTAATGTCCTCTTCCTTTGCTACTGCAGGTCTCCAGGCTTCTTCACAAAGCTCCTTTGATTTCCATTTCTCCATTTGAGAGACTGCTCCAGAATCTCACTCCTCTAGTGACTGAAAATCTAATTTCCAAGCTAAGTTTATTAATAGCAAATTTGTACCAATTTGTCCTTGTGCCAACACTGATCTTTTATTATAAAGACCTTTCCTTCCCCTCTAGTATTTCCTTTGCAATGAAGTGTTTACAAAGAGACATCCCATTCCCCACCCAGTCTTTGTTTTGCTAGGCAAAACAACCTCATCTCTTTCGGTTTTCTCTCATCTGCTAAGCTTTCTGTCCCTTACTCACCCTCCCAGCCCTGCTCTGCACCTGCTCCCGCGTGAGCACATTTTTCTGACAGAACCGTACACAGTGTTCTTGGCATGCTCCTGCATCTTGGTTTTAAAGCTCCCTATCTGTAGCAGGACTGTCTCCTTGAAACTATCCTATGACCGTATCAGCCCTGACACTTCTGCACCATGTGTTCTTATCACTATCAAAGTTCCTCTGCTGCCTCCAGCAGCCTCCTCCGTGCTCGGTTCATTCCCTCCCCTACTCCCACCTGCCAGCACAGTGTGCACATCATTCCCTCCCTGGCTGAGGACACGCAGCCTGGCTGGTGCCAGCGCTTAGTCCCCCGCTCTCCATGCTTCCCAAGGCTCTCCCACACACACCACAGGTACCAGTCGCACTGCCCTGCTCCTCGACTTTAAAAAACAAGCAAACTCCCACAGAAGACCCCCCTGATCCTGGGCCTCCTCCCCTTCTTGGCAGACTCTTCTGAACATCGCTGACTCTGGCTTTCAACCCTGGATCTTCTGTGGCTCAGTCAGTGGTGACAGAAGGACAGAGCCTTCCTTAGGTCCTCAAACCTAGGACCTCTGTCCTATTCAGAAGTACACAGCCCTTACTCAAACTATACAAGCTCCAAAATGCAGCTAAACAACTCCTTCAGAATGGCCAGACACATCCACTGAACTTTCCCTGTTGCTACAGAGAATAGGAACAACCTTTTCCTAACACGGGCCAGCTCTCTCACGCTTCCCTGCTAACGAAACACCAGTTCCCTGCTCACGGGCAAAACTCCTGCTGACTTTATTACACTGGGGTTTCTCGGTAGCTTCTAGTGCCGTACACGCAGCTGCGATGTCTCCCAGATGACAGCCTTTTGCCTAGACTTTGAAAGACCCACTTTCAGGATAAACCCAGACAAAGTAAAAATGGCGCAACAAAATAGTGCTAAGAACAAGCAAAGGCACTTTCATACTTGTATAAAGAATCAATTTGGATGTAGCCAAACAAAGATCTTAGCCTAGGGAATAAAGAATTCTTCCATTTTCCAACCCTCGGTCTAATTCTGTGAATTAAGGCAAGTGGGGACATTTTGCTGTCTTATGGAAATAAAATTCCGAGGAGCACACCCATGGGAACATGTCCAGTGCTATTTCAGTGGCACGGTTCCAAAACCTGCCCTCATATCCTGTCTTCACTCATACACTGCTCCCAGATCCTTGCAGTAATAATGGCCTTAAGGTCACACAGCATAAAACAGTTCATGAAATCTGCCTGTTCTACACCAACTCAAAACCTGTCACTCTTACTCTCTGCATCTGCAACAAAGCTGTCAGCATCTTCATTTCTCACTTCTGGCGAGCTCAGCCCTCCCTGTTAGGTAAGGGATTCTTTCATGGACACTATTAGGAAAAAGAAAGCCTTTAATTCAGTGGGGTGGGGTGAACATGGCAACCATGTCTTGCTAAGGGCGGACCAGTTTCAGCAGCACACTGCTGACTCGTGCTTGTCTGCCGGGATACTTTACATCTTAGAACTACTGATACCTGGAGTGTGCACCAGCTCCCATGAAAATATCCTGCTTACAGCTCCCACTGCCACTGCAGTCCTTTGCCACGCCACAGCCCAGATCTGCTCCTCCACTGCGGATGCTGTTCCCAAAATGAACATGTTTGCTTAAAACATACATGTAAGCTGCTTCTACGCTATCATTTTCTTTTACCTATATGGTGCAGTACCTGTGTGAATTCAATTTAAGAATGACGAACTCTTCATCTGGGGTGTCAGCTGCACTGGAATTTGTTTCCCCAAATTGTGGCTTCCCACCAGTATCTGCAGTGACAAATGATGGAAGGTAACCACAGAAACATCCTCCTCCACAAGTGCAGCAAAGGCCCTCCCACTAGTCATCAAATCTCAATGCAAAGCATGACAGGAAAGGAAACCTGGGCCCTATTGGTTTTGTGGCCTCCCAGTCACACAAGCTATCTTCCTTGCTCAGGCCACCCTGGGTTTTTGTGGAACTCATTCGGGTTGCTCGTTTGGGTAGCACCTTGGAAAAAAGAAACAGGTGTGACAACATGTGCCATTTCCTCCACGGGGAAGGAGGCCTCCATGGAAGAGGTCCAGCAGCGAGAGCACGCTGTCCTTTCCCGTGAGGGCAGGAAAGACGGCAGCTGCTTGAACAGCATGCTCCCGCCTCAGGACAAGCAGGATTATTTCACACCTGACATGATGTATTACAAGCACTACAAAAGCAGCACAGGAGCCAGAGAAGGACAGCTCGTGCAGTGAAGGAATTTTTAGAACTTTCATTACAGAGACTTGGGTTTAAGTCCTAGTAAGAAATGTCTAAGTCTTCTCTCCTCACAATGCTAAGGAGAATAACAATGCGTGTCTTTGCCGGGACAGAAAGACAGCTAGCAGAAAAGCACCATCTAAATGTCCTCTTGGGAAGAACTTCTTTGAAGAACAGATTTTGTTTTAGATTTTTTTTTTTGAAAGAGCCCTGATTTTTATAAAAGTTCCTGCCAAAGCTACTTGGAACAGCTTTGTCTCTGGCAGTTCAGAAACTCTAGTCCCAAACTTCCAAATTGTACATATTCTATTCTAGAGGCTTTTATCCCACATGAATCGCTGTTACCTTGCCCTAACATGACAGAAGTGGCAAAATATTTCATTACTTTTTAGATCATTAAGATGAATCGCTACTTACTACAGAATGAAATGTTACCTGCTCTTCTAGATGAAGGCGTTCCTGGGTGTTGTAATGGCAGTGCCAGACTTTCATTACATTGCAAACAAGGGACTTCTTGTTTTAAAGAATAAGACAAGATGTTTCAGCCATATTAAGCAGCAGCTGTTCTTATAGATTTTTTTAAAAAGGCAATTAACTAGTGTGGTTTTTTTATATAATATACATACTGTGACCTACCGCTAGTCTGTACTTAACAAATCAGCAGAAAGCATAAGCAGTATAGCAACTTAAAATGGATGTAACTCAAAACAAAAATTCAGAAATCCCAGAGCAAAGCATTTCTAAAATTCAAAATCTGGGACACAGTGTCCTCATAGGAAATTTTAAAAATAAATGACTTAATCCTGATTGAAGAGGGGGCGGGGGGAACCAAGCTTTGCAGTACCAGAAATTCCCGAGAAATGGTAATTCTGAGTTAGGCTAATGTGCGTTAATTCTGAGAAGGCTGAGCAGGATTTTTAGCTAGGGACAAAGTCCAAGAGGATCAGGACGGAGGGAATTCTGCAGGGATCCACAGCACAAACAGCGAGGTTATGAGAGGTCAGGCACAGTTTGCTGTCAGAGCACTCCAGGGCCAAGCAGAGCTTTGGTGGAGGAGTAAGGCACTGCCAGACCAGAAGAGCAAAGAAAAAGGGGCTTGTCTTCAGTCTTCCGCCTGCTATGTGCAGAAACGCAGCAGGTCAGACCTTGAGAGGGAGAAGTGTCAAGCTCCTGTGTGGGATGTACACCACTACCCATAAATGGCTGCTCGAGGTTCTACTGGCAAGTGCCCACACCTTCTAGGGGGTGCTCAGGGAAAGGCACGCCATCAGCAGTGAGATGGTGCCAGCAAGCACCCACTGCTGCAAACACGGGAGTTCAAGCAGGTGTTTTGTGATCTGGACACCGACAACAGGCTACAGGGCATCCATCCAGATGCATTCAGTTTTTGAGCTCATGACTCATGACCCTTCACGCTCAAGAGCTATCTGGCCTTAATTCTGGCCCTACTTAGTAACAAAATTACTTAATTACTAAATTAAATACTTAATTTATTTAATGCTTGACTAATTTCATTAAACCATCCAGCTTTCACAAGTTACAAAGGCCACCTCTCCAAAGACAACATTTTCACTTGCAAAGTATTTATGCCTCTTTTCCTTCCCACAAAGGCACTGATGGCTGGAAAAGACAAAAAGAATGAGTAACTACCTCCCTCCATACTCCTGGCTTTACTGCTGGTCAATAGGGCACACAATCAGGCTCTGAAGCAGAACAGATGATCTATTTGCTGGGCTTATGAAACATACCATGGAGCTTACTGCCCGGTTCAGGATCTGCATCACTTTGTGTGTGCGCATTGCTGAGTCGGAAAGGTTGTGATCCTGAACAAAGAGCTGCTGTCTGCTGACATAAATGACACAGCCCACTGACCCGGAAGTTAAAGAACAAAATGTACTTTCAGCCTGAGTGCCCGCTGCCCATACACATGAAATGAAGAAGCCTGGTTTGAGCGAAGCATGATCTTAGTCTGCTCTTCTGAAGCACATGCCAGCACCACCACTCCCACCCCAGCAAACCCCATCAACGCAAAAATCATGTGAAGGACAATACAAGACTAAACTGCCTTTCAGATTAGGATTTTTCTGTCACAAGACTACTCCAAAGTCTCTAGCATGAAGAAATGTATCCATGCAAGCCAACAATATTGGCAGGGGTAAAGTTACACAAGATACTGGCAGGGGAATAGAGTACATGAAGATGGAGCAACCTGTGAGAAAAGCTTCTAAGTACTATGGCAGTGCAAACACACCATGAACTGCAAAAGCTCCGAGAAGGACTCCAGAGAAGCAAGTTCCAAGTCAGAATGTATAGCAAGAAGTTCCTCCAAGGTAAGTGGCAGAGCAATACAGGAAAAGGATTTATCAGCTTAACCGCTTCCATTCCCTGGAAAGGCTTACATCGATGCCTGGACGCTTATTTCACAGAATACAAATACCACACATCACCAGATGAGCCAATTTCAACCCAACCAGAGTGAGTAGGATGACTCCACTGAGGTCAGTCGAGTTTAACAGCTTACTCTGGATTTACAGCTGGAACATCAAAGCACTATGCAAACCTAAGTAATTAATCATAAGCCAAATGCCAGACCAGGAATTTTGCAATAATTCAAGCTTTTTTCTACAACCCAAGCATCACATTCTAGACAGTCTTGGATGAATGTTTCAGATAAACAGTGAGGATTTCAACAGCAGAAGCCCCTCTTCTACCAGCACTGCTGGGTACCGTGGCTCCTGCCGCAGCTCAGGGTGCCGGGTAAGGGCTCCACTGCAGCAGGCGCTGCGCTATCAAGGTGTTGGGCACGCCCCGCTGTGTGCATGCTGGAGTGTATTTACAAAATACAGAACCCAGGCTAGACATCAGGAACAGAAGAAGAGGCAAGTGGGGAGGGAAAACTACAGAGAGCAGCTAGCATGAAGTGGAAATCAAAATCTCCCATGTAAGAATTGCTGAAGACATCCCACTAGAAGCAGTGTTCTGCCTCCCAGGTACTCACACCTAACTGTGCAAGTGGTGTTCACAGGAACCTGGGCAAGCGGCATCTTTGCAACACACCGAGCAGTGCTCTGCCCTCGGTCAACAAGGCTCCTCAGAGTGCTGGGCTCTGTCCACCGTTGCTTGCCCATCTACTGTGGGTCACCAGAAAGCCACCCACACTGGAGAAGGCGCTCCATTCATTCTCTGACCAAGCAGAGATGCTCAGAGTTTGCCTCCTACATACAATTATGGACACTCAGGCCCACACTTCCACTTGTCCTTTCAGAGTGTAAAGCAGGGACGTGGCAGCACAGGCCACCCTTCCTAAAACCTCAGCTTCATTGTAACACAGCCTTCCTCAAGAATCTTGTCTTCTCTAGATGAACTTCATGTAACGGCTTCCTGACCACTCCCTCCTCCTCCATCAGGTCTGCCATTTGCCTACATCCAGGTCCTGCAGTGTTTAGTAACGGCTGTGCCAGTAACACCAACAGAGAAAAATCACCCTCAGGCCGTATGTCAAGACTGAGGCTCTCAAAACGGAACATTTCTCTGGTCGCACTCTCCCATCCTTTCTTCATGCAAATGGGAGGGAATAACAAGAACTACTTCCTGCTCTCAAGGTACTGTCACCCTCCCCAGTGACAGCTGGGATGCCTATACTACACTATTTAAAGAACCATGAAGGGGAGAAACACGTACAGAGAAAGCCAGGTTGCCAGAACTGCCATTAAGAGCACCCAAGCCCTTCAGGAAGGGCTCTGAATGGCAGACTCTTCCTTTGCTGTGCCTTCGTTTCTCACAACACCTGTTGGCCCTGGATGTTTAGATGGCAAACTCTTCTTTGCCATGCTGCTAATTCCAGCCTTGGGAGCTGAGAATCCCTGCGACGTCTCCTGATGCTCCCTGCCATGGACAGGGTGATCTCAGAACACCCTGGCTGGATGAAGCCTGAGATTACTTATGTAGCCTTTTGAAGCAAGCTGAGCCCAGAGCACATATTTAATGGGGACAAGGCTCCCTTCTCCTCAGGGAGCAGTTCGTTCACACATAGTTGTTCTAAGGCTGTTCCTCCTGTGATAACTGCTCATATAGCCATGGTTATCATCGTAATGCTGGTGAGGCAGCTGCAACTGGAATGGCAAACTGATGGCCAAAATTCTAGGATGAGCAATGCAAGACACAGAAGACTGACTGTTTGTTTGCTGGTGAAGGGAGAGGTGAAGCCCATCTTTAGAGATAGAAGCTGCCACTTAAAGCTCCGGTTCTGACATCAGCCACGTGAAGGAGACAAACCATGGAGACCACCACCTATGGCAGCACTTCTCTCTGCAATAGCAACATATTTGATGCTCATACACTGTAAAAGCACCAGTTGCTTTTATGAACAGGAAGCACCTTCTCAGCACCCTGCAGCAGGCTGGTTTGTCTGTACATCACACTCTCATCACGCTCAGAGATGCGCTTGCTGCAGAAAAACTAGCACTGGTACTTGGGCTTAGTCCCACCATCCTTAGGTCTCAGACTGGCAGCACCAGAAATCAGCAAAGCAAATCTGATTTATCGTGCTGCAGCAGGGCGGTGTGTCCTGTCACCAAGAAGCAGATGAGATGGATTTCATAAAAGCTGGCTCATTCCTTGCTCTTTCTGGATGTAATTGAAGAAGAGACTGCCAGAGGACAGTCATTGTCTTTTCTGAAGTAACTGTGTACCCCACATCCTCTATATAAGGTACTCTTACAATGGTCTGCAAGACAGCAAAGGGATATTATTTTAACCGTAACAGCAGGGGACAGAGTAAGCAAAGATACACCAAAACCACGCCTGCAGTTTGTCACACAGCAGGGATCTCTGTCTAGCTTTGGTGGATCCCAGTATAGGATGGAGCCCCTGGCAAGTTTCCAGCAAATGTGGTGTTAAACTTCCCAAAGGGAGCAAAGAGGACAGACAGCTTATTTGCCTCTGACCTCACAAGGGCAGATGGAGAGTGCGAGTCACGCCTGCACTCTGCAATGGCTCAAGCCTCAATTGCGGGCAGGAACTGCTGCAAACAGGTCCCCCCTTCCCTGCCATCTCTACCCACTCTGTCCCCACAGTGAAATCCACAGGCATGCTGTGGATATCTTTCCTCAGGCATGAGAGAAAGAAATCTAAAGCAGTCCACTCAAGAGCATATCCCTTAAAAAACAGCTGATTTTGCAAAAAATCCAGTGCATCTGCACACACCATATTCCCCAAAGGCCTGATCCCATGGAAAACCAAGCTGGTATTCCATTTAGCACAGCACACATCAGTTAGCATGATCATCCTCTTACTACTAGGATGTTCCTCAGCCTGCTCCATTCATTCTACCTATGGCAATTCCTTCTACCTTTAGGGCAGTGAGGCTGGTGAGGGGGCTGGAAAGCATGTCTTATGAAGAGTGACTGAGGGAACCGGGGCTCTTTACTCTGGGGAAGAGGAGATTGAGAGAAGACCTTATTGCTCTCTATAACTACCTAAAAGGAGGTTGTAGCAAGGCTGGTGTTGGCCTCTTCTCCCAAATTACTAATGATAGAATGAAAGGAAATGGCCTCAAGTTGCGTCAGGGGAGGTTTAGATTAGATATTAGGAATAAATTCTTCACTGAGAGAGTGGTTAGGCACTGGAACAGGCTGCCCAGGGAGGTGGTGGAGTCACCGTCCCTGGAGGTGTTTAAAAAACCAGTGGATGTAGCACTTGAGGCGACGGTCTAGCGGCTAGAGATGTTGGGATGAAGGTTGGACTTGATCCTGGTGGTCCTTTCCAACCATAATGATTCTATGGGGTAGCATAACTCTTATATACCCTCTCTGGAAAAGATGAAAAAACAAGTAACACGAGCAGGCACTTCAGCAAAGCGCTTGTGCTTTTATTCTACCCTCAGAAGACTCTTCTTCCAGTCACCTTGTGGCAGTGACAGGCGACAGCAGAGAGTCCAGGGGCAGAAAGATCACACAGGTCAGTACCCCGCAAGGCACCACGTCCTGCTTGCAGGCAGCTTACAAGAGACTCCCCCGGGCCGGAGGGCAAACCTCAGGAACAGCTCAGCTGCAGACTCCGAACGCCGGGCGTGTCTGCCTAAGCCCGTTTGGCACAGCCAAAGAGGTGACTGCAAGGCAAGAGAAAGCTGGGTACAGGCCTGAATCTGCAACTAGGGCACATTTTTGAACATCCTTGAGGCTACAGCAACTTCTACTACCTGCCCAATTGCAACGGCTGAACGTAGAGCATGCTTTGGCCATGATCCCAGGGCTGCGTGATGGTAGCACGTAGTGTCCTGCGCTCACCGGGGCCGGGATAGACCATGCTGAGATTTGTAAGCAGCTGCCAGGCAAAATAAACACAGAAGGACTGTGACAGGACCCTCCACAGGGAAGAATATCTGAAACTTCTGACACTTAACTCAAAGCATATCAAAACATCTGTGGAAGAGGCAAAACACTGGAGACTGCATAAAGTATCTCCTGGTATCTCACCATCTTCTTGATTGTGAGAGAGAAGCCTTCTCTCACTGAGTATTTCTCCCTCTGGATGTAACCTGGAGTAGAAATAGTAGTTTATTAAAACTTAAATACAGCTTTTGAAAACTTGCCCAGACAAACAAAAATGTTAAAGCAAGTTTTGGCTTGGTCTTCACTGCTTGGGAAACAACTCCTCCCCTGAATAAGATGAGCTGTAGCAGCTCTATTCTTGCAATCACCATGGGCACAAGTATCACCTGCCACACATCTGAAGCACACTACCCTTCAGCACTCCTGCTCCCCCTTTCCACCTCGCAAAGCAGGGAGGGAAGATGTGCAAGTGCCCTACAGAAACAGCACAACATTGGTTTTCTTTCCCTCAGAAATGAAGACTGTGAGGAAACGCAGGAACTAACGACCACATGGAAGCTGCTCTAAGGGGAGAGTCAGCTGCTTTCCACCTCAGGGCAGAAGTACTCAGCCTTAATGGCTGCAAGAGAAGACAAGGTAGAAAGGGTAACTTTCTAGCAGATAGAACAACAAAGCACCAGAACAGACTGCAAGCAAAAGTCGTTCGAAGCCTTTTAGATCTGGCTGGGCAAACATCTATCAGGAATGACATAAGCCAAGCTGATTCTTACTTGGATAGGGCAATTGGGCTAGATGACTGTCAAGCTCTCTTCCAACTCATTTTGATCTATGGCTCTGCATCAAGGAACTGAGCGCTGGCTAGTAATCCACACACATTCCTGGCTCCCCAGAGATCTTCTGTGTCAACCCTAGTGGAGTCACTATGTCTGTCAGCTCCTCACCTTGAGTCTCGTCCCTACAAGACCACTCTCAGCTGACAGCACTGTGAAGATAAACACATTTATTTGACTCTCTAAAGTCTCTGAGAAAGTCCCTTTCACCCCATATGTTGGGTGGAAGACTGGAAGCACAGGTGGCACTTGCATTTCAGGCTGCTTACATGGAAATTACACCAGAACAAGAATGGTTCTCTGTCCTCCAGCACGCTAGAGATTGTCCAAAACCATGGATTAATGCAGCCCTAGGGGGGCTTCAGGCCTCCCATTAACAGCATGAGGTACAACCCAAGTCCTGTATCACAGCCTACGAGGTGATTCCAGCAATCCTATGGCAGGGTTGCTCTCCAGCACAGACATAGCTAAGCCGGGACCACAGCACCACCTGCAGGGCTCTGCCAAGGACCAAGCATCTACCAACCCCTCCTCAGGGAAGGCCAGAGTTAACCTAGTAGACAATTGACACCTGGTAGCTCTCCACAACACAGACACAAGCACGCACACAACCACTCTCTTGAGGGTCCCAGAGAAAAACAGAGGCCCTCTCTGAGAGCATCATTTCAGGAAACAAATCACTGGTTTGATACAGTTCCAAAGACCCAGCACGTTCCCAGGATTTAAATTTATGTCAGACACTGGATTACGTAAAATGCCAACAGAAGCATCGGCCTTCTGGGGCTTCAGGGAGCAGCTGTGCCTCCGCAAAGAGCTCACGTGTGCCGCGCACTGCTGGCATCAGCCGAACCTCCCGCTCACAGGCAACGAAAACCAACACAGACACGGTCCAGTGCTTTAGCAGGGGCACTGGGAGTGCCTGTGGTTCCTTAAAACCACCATCTCCAAAAAGCTTTACAGTGCTTCTGTACCAAAATGAGCCTGGGCCAACATGCGTAAAGCACTGAAGAACACGTTGTACTACACCAGCACATTCCCTCAGATGCAAGTCTGGCAAATAAATGCAGCCTCTTGGGAGGAAGAACAGTTCTTCTCCATTCTTGTCTTTACAAAAAGGTCAGCAGCATCATGTGATTTTCCAAGACATACAACCACTACGCAACACGAACCCACAGAAATGCAAGCATTTTTATTATTGCTTTAGCTGTAAATACAGGAATTTAACACTTGTCCTACTGGATTAGACCAACAGTGTGTCTCACAGAGAAAGTGTCCTGCTCGGAGCTCAGACAAGTGATTGATTGATTGATGCTTCTGAGAAAAGACACAGTGCTTTCTGCAGCCCAGCCACCAGCACTCTCAGGGGAACATCTCACTCCAGCCTGCTGCAGGGAATTAGCCTACCCCCTGAGGAATGCAATACGATGCCATTTAACACTCATAAGCCAGTGAACTATCCAGCTTTTAAAGTACCCTGCAGAAGTAAGCTATGCCTGTTGCTCTGTGTCATATATAAACACTGCTAACACCCAGATGAAATTTGTGAACTGTTTTCTTTAAATTGAGTTTTTAAACAGTCTGGCAAACTGAACTTAAAAAAGACCCTAAACTACTATTTAAAAACAAACAAACAAAATAACACTTACTTGACTACAGTTTGTTGTCAGGCTTCAGCAGGCGAAACTGCCAGAAATCAGCTGTGCTGGAACTTTACTTCCAGCCCTAGGATCCTGTGCACTTTAACTGAACTTTTTCAGTTCTCTCCTTCCTAGATTTCCTCTACTGTGTTTAACCAGGGCAGGTACTGCAGTCCAAAGAAGACTCATAATTTCAAGTAAACAGTGTACAGGACACAGCAAACTACTGGGGTGTGGAAGGGAGGATAAATGCAGCGTGAGTGGTACAGGGGGGTGAAAGGCCAGTCTATGAACAGAGCTGTAAAAGCCCAGTGAGTGGGGAAAAGATCCAGCCAGAGACTTGAGAGCCGGTACGTAAGAGAAAGCTCAAACATCTGTGGAAAAGCAGGGCCAGTGGTTCAAGAGTTACAGCAAATGAACGAGTGAGGAGTGTGAGTGTGGGAGAGGTAGAGGGGAAAGGGACTAGATGTATGAGTGCTGATGTGAAGCCCTCTGAGTCTGCTGCAGCCTTCCAAACAGATGCAGTTTGTAGGTGCATCTCCTACCTAATGTTCTGGCCACGCACTCCCAGTTCAGCCTGGGCTGAGAGCCTGCGAGCACCTCCTAGGCACACACACTGCAAAGGTCACTGTCCAGACACTTCCACCTTACTGAGTGCTCACCTTCACTGGCCCATCGGCTGCTTCCATTCAGACTGGGAGACCAGAGCCTTTCATCTGCTTGCTTTCCTTCCTTCCCTGACTAGCTATGGTCAGGAGGCGAACTTGCCACACCGGAAACAGCAGCAACAACAAGCAGCAGCTTGAATTTCATCCTGCCATTATTTATAATGTCACGATATTGACTGTCTATTTCAGGGACTTCTCTCTGTGTTGTTTCAGACAGCCCTACTCCAAGTCATCCTTCCCAAAGAAACAGGCCTCAGCTGTTCCCACGGCTGTCAAGAGACCACGTCCTACTCCAACTTCACGTGTTAAATCTCGTACAAGTCATTTCACCTCCTGTTTTTGAACTTCTCTATCTGCAAAACTGGAGTAGTTTCTGGCCCCCTTTGTAAAGTCTGCTATTTAAACGCCTTAGATGGAAGGCAGGCATTGCTATTACTATCAGAAACAGTGTGTGGCTGCCAGATGTTTATTCGGGTCTGCCAGCACGTTTGAAAGTTCTTGTAAGGACACTGATTTGAAGCGCTATCTTTATTACAATGTTTTGAGTGTTTCTGGCAGCATCCACCAAGTGTCGGGTGCTGTGGGGTCAGATGATGTAACACGTGCACTGATCCTCCAACGACACGTCACTCAGCAGGACTGGGAAACAAAGGCAGCTTTGCTGTTGGAGATCTACTCCAGAGCATCAGGATCCTGGAACAGAACTGAATTTGAAACACACAGGTTTTCTGTGATTCTAGGTAGTCATGTCCCATTATACCTGCAATCCGTGTGCCAACACAAGACAGAGTTTGGACCAATCCGGTCACATTCTATATAAATTTGCCTCACAGCCAAGAAAAAAAAAGAAAGAGACTCTTCCTAGGTGGGATGGGTGACCTGACATGTTGAGAGGCCGTATTTTTAATGAAATATCCGGAGCCGTGAACTCCTCCAGCTTGGGTCCTCAGATTAATGAGTCACTTTAGCAGAGCATGCAGCTCCCTGAGGAAAGTGAAACACTTCTGCGTGCTCCGCTGAACTTGTGCACACCTGGGTGAAGTCTGCCTCAGGAAACGAGGGTGTCTGCCACTGCACGGAGAGTTCAGTGTGCCGGGGAATGAAGTGAAGATTCCTTTTGCCACGCAGAGTTTTCAACAAGCAGTTCAGCAGGGCTCACCCACAAAAAGCACAGTGCAAGAAGAGTTACTTCTGGTACAGTTGTTATCTGCTTTGTTTTTGGATGTGCAGAAACCTAGGCCTGTGGGAAAAGAAGGACCAGAGCTTTAAGCTTTGCTAGGGAGAATATGCCTCTTCCTCCACCCTATAAAAGCAGCAATTTTCCAGTGATGATAACCTCAGCAGAGCCAGTCATGCCACCAGAAACGATTATCTGCGTCAGAACTTCTGACTCAGAAACACTTGTCAGGCTATCTTAGGATATGAGACTTGAGTTACTTGAAGGAAGGCTCTATTTTGTTAAAGAGTGGCTTCAGCTATGGCCTTTCTCTGGCTGAGTTCATTCAATACATCAGGGTGCAGGGACATAATCTACACAGGACACAGACCTATACCTGAAGCAGAAACTTGAAGGTAGAAAAGACCTACTTGCCACAGAAATCCTTGTGAATGGCACAGAGGACAAGCAGTAAGTTGGGGTGTGCCTGTAGCCAGTTCTCCACCATATCTGGGTGTCTGGGATCAACTTCCAGAAACACACTTCTGAAAGGACAACAGAAAGTGGGGAGATGCGCACATTTAGGTTGCTAAACTGATAAAAATTAAGGTCTTTCTTTCTGGATGACTCCTGCCAGTGCAGGAAAAGAGAAGGTCAGCAAACACACTGCGATCCAATAATCCTAAGCCAGACCAGAGTGGCCCATTTAAGACGTAGGTCCCAACTGCCTCCTTCAGGGGGAAGAAGTGTTGATCTTGGAGGGAATTCTCGTGGTACTCCTCTGTGTGAGCAGTTAAACCCTTGTATCAAGATGTTAGCATCCCTTTTGAACCCCATGCAGAGATACCGCCAGCTCTGGCTTTCTGAAGCCCCCCCAAAGAATTAAGACCAGAATGAAGCTTTATGATGCAAACACATGAACACTGAGCACTGCACTGGCAGCAGAAAATTCCTCTTTGTATAAGCAGAGTGACATTAAGTCCCAGTAGCGAGGGTCATAAAATACAAGTTAGTACACACATTTTCCCACAATAAATGTCTCCATAAATCAGTTATGAAAACACCACCAGCATTCAGACCTACACAGAGGGCTGCACAAAGGAGAGCACAGCAGGGATAAGGGAACTCCTCAGCACACCAGGGCGAGGCTTGGACACCACAGGGCTATTTCCGTGTCTCGGGCTTTATGACATCGGCCCATTTCTGAGTCTCCAGTCCCTTAACAAGGCAGAACCACCCTAGCTTACAGGCACATGGAGGCGATGGAACTGCTTACAGCCTGTGACAGTGCAGCAAGACACAAGTTTAACAAGCAACATGCTCCCCTGAGAATTCCTAAAACGTCCCACACTGAATACTCCCCATAAATTCACCAAACTACTACAAGCTGAGTGCGGATCTCATTCCTGACCTTAAAAAACTTCCACTCCTCAATGGGGGCTTCACCTTATAAAACAAGAAAAAAAGGAAGGAAAAAAAATAATCTTAACAAACAACCCCACGGGGCCAATCTCTCTTACTGGGAAGTTCTGAAGAGCATCTTCTGCTCTTGTGGTCATGCAAAGCATGAGGAATTAATTCTTCTGTCTGCAATATGCCTCTCAATATTCCTGTTCCTCTTCTCAAAATGGTAGATTTTTAATGACCTCTCTTATGCTGGTAAAACGTCAGGAATTTTCAATAGGATGTGTGAATGCCCTGGCACAACAGACTTGGGTATCAGCATGTTGATCTTTAAGCACAAAATGAATCCCACATGAGAGAGAATAGGAACAATCAATCTTGAGTATTAACCATGGAGAAATTCAACATTTAAGAAACTACCCCTGGCTTATCTTCTTTCTCCTGGGATATTCAGCATTGTATTCTGGCACAAAAACCAACTTTCCCCTAATTAAAGGGTGGAAGGGAAGTAGAGATCTGCATCCATTCTCACAGAGTGCTATACCATTTCTCCTTCAACTGGTTGTTCTGCTTAGAAAGCTTCCTTTTTTTTTTCCCACTCTCTTCCCCTGCTGCTTTTATGTTCTGTTTGTTGCTGCTTTGACCTTTAAAAATTCTCACTTTGTTAATGATTATGAAACCACTGGTCAGTGAAGGCTCATACCCCTTTATTAACCAATTTCAAGCTAGTTTTGCTTATACATATGATATTTTTTAAACTGCTATTATTAGATGGGGCAGGGGGAACACATTTCTGCAACTATTTTCCCTCTGCACCTTCCTGTATTAAAAACAAGCAGAAGTCACAGAAGCAAATGGACAAAAGACATGAAATTCAGAGAACAGTGCTTACCCAGAATCCTTCAGAAGTGAAGGAGCCAGAGCCAGAATTGTTTTGATGACTCTCATCCCATCATCTCCCCCATCCAGTGCATTAAGGTCTTCATAGCTGGGGTGTGGGAATAAGAAGACATTAACAGCAACGCGTGTGGCGTGAGCCATGCCTCTGAGGAGGCACTGGCCATACTCCATGGAGGAAGGTGCATGTAACACACCCCAACTCCAGTACTCCTAGAGCCAGTGAGGCACTCATGTTCTGTTTTATGTTAAATACAGGGAGTAAGAAGGCAGCTACCACTAGGCTGAGAAAGTCTATGTTGAGCGCAAGCAGAAAACATGCCCTGAACTCTTCTGGAAAATGCCAGGCCAGCCGCAGCCAGGGTCCCTCAGTTCCGAGGCACGGATCTGTTCTCTCTGTGCTAGCCGGCCAGGGAGAGAGCGGCTTGGACAGTAAGGGATCTCTTGCTTCATTTCAACCATGCCAACAGTCACGCTGGGCTGCCTTCTAACCTAGCAAACCAAACTGGGATGTAGCTCAGCTTTCAGAATCTGCTCTGCTGGACATCTTGTACAGAAATGGGTACAGGACTTTCTCCTGACACATACAAAAATCAATTCTGAGAAGAACCAGCACACGCAAAGTAGATCCACCTCCCAAAAGAGCTTATTCATGTTAGTGTGGGTTTGCTCGCTTAAGAAAATATTGGGATGAGAATGGGTCACAGCATTTCCACCCAAGTTCTTTTCCATCACAAAACGCTGCTGCGGTTACTTGCATTGCTTTCAAAAAGTCACACCAATTATTAAAAATAAAAAAAGAAAGATGTAACAGGGAAAATATTCTGAAACAGTTTGGGATTAGAAACTTTTAAATTTCAAAGCATGCGCTTTTTCTATTTTTATAAATATTTAAAGTACTTTAATATTGTTTGATCCCATAAGCAGGATCAAAGTAACACCATATTAGTATATAACATATAAACACACCTTCACTGTGCATATGAATATTACATTTGCATGTTTTCTGTGCGGTTGTGTGTAGTATAAGGAAGCACACAGAAAACCCTGCTGCAAGGAACAGGAGAAGTAAAATCTATTTGTCTGATTACCAGAGAATTTCTGCATCC
Source organism: Eurystomus gularis (assembly GCA_013400335.1). Taxonomy (NCBI): domain Eukaryota; kingdom Metazoa; phylum Chordata; class Aves; order Coraciiformes; family Coraciidae; genus Eurystomus; species Eurystomus gularis. Next base: position 19,164 of record VZZY01007305.1, on the reverse strand, counting down.
AATGAAGCCATGTCTTCATGGAAGACGTACGGGGGGTTACTGACGATGAAGTCTACGGGGCCCCAGAGCAGCAGCTGCTTGGCAGAACCTAGAAGAGAAGAAGAATCAGAACCAGCTCTCAATCACAGCAACCTTCCCTATAAGCTCAGTGTCAAAACCCTACCCAGGAAATTGTCTCTCCAGACATGCCCGCGTGTGTTTGGCTCTGCTTTTCTCTAATAAAATGTTATCCTATTTCTTTTTAGGATAGCCTGCCCTGCTCACTCTCCCACCTTGAATGCAAGAGCAATATAAAGCTAAGCACAGGCAAAGTATCTTTATTTTTCCTATCAACAGCCCTGCTTAGCAGAACGTGTTACAAAGCACAAGACCTCGATGCTCTGGAGCTCTGTGCCCGTCTGGATATAAAGCAACAACCGGATTTGAGAGAGCTCACATAGATCTAGGTGGGTGCTTAGACTAGCTGTCAGGACACAGTTCCTTCCTCTTCTCAGAGCTGCAGAAGGACCTCTACTGAGCAAAAGACCCAGGCTCTCTCAGCAGTATCAATGACCCAGTGGTTTGCTCTTCTGCAGACAAGGTTCAGCTCGCTACACTCATGCTGCTGTCTGGACTGCCACACAGCAGCTCTGAGTCAGGCATCATGTAGCCGTGTGAGAGCGGCCGTGTCCTCAGGCCAGCCTTTTGGCACGGGGCGGACCCGTGCAGGCGCAAGGCCAGCACAGCTACACAGCTTTTGGACTGCTGCTGTCTGGAGTATGGGCAGCACGAGCCCTGACTGGCAGACAGACTGTGCAGACACACCCCCGGAGATAGCACAGCATCAAAGAGAACAGCCTCAGAAAGGTGTGCTAATGATTCCTACTATTTAGAGCTCCTGGCTCCACAGCTCCTGGGTAAGGAACAGCTGAGCACAAATGGACCGAACTGGGTAAGCCTCACCAAATGCCCATTTTAACTGGTTTCAGCCAAGTCCAGGGAAGACAACAGGTATCCTTCCCTGGCTCAGCTCACCTAATTTCAGGTGAATAAGGCTGGGCACTTAATCTAAGCTAAATATCTGGGCTCTCTTTAATGTCAATGCAGAGACAGGCACATTTATCTAAAGCACTCGTGTCAGCGTGGAATGAATTACCCTCTGTAATCTGCATCTCCCCAGTAACGCTAGAGAGCACCTGGACTACCAGCTCAGACACAACCCTTAGACACCTAAAACCAGGGACAATTCCCCTTCTGATGTAGTCAGGGACTTCTCTCAGCTGATCATCTGACCCGGAAACCTCTGAAGGGAAAAGGTTCACTGGCTCACTTCTTACGAACTTTTATCTCTGTTAACTTCAACACCCTCCTGATGCCTACATCCCAAAGAGATCCCTTGGCTGTGTCCCATGCCTGCCTTCCCCCATCAAAGACAAGACAAAGGGGATTACAACAGTGAAAAGAGTTACCGTATGAAATATCATGGTGGACAATGTGGATCCTCTCCTGGAGTTGCAGCCTGTAAAATTCCAGATTCAAGAAAGAAGGAAGAAAGATTAGAAGGCATGTTTGAGTTGATTCATTAACAGTACGTTCTATAAATGGATTACTAAATATCACATCTCTTATCTGACACACATACACCCTACCTCACTGACTGCAGCTGGCTCCTTTCAAGCCACAAGAGAAGTTTAGGATCTGCTCTTTGACTGAGGAACAAAATTCAAGCAAGATTATTTTTCCCAGATGATAGAGCAATAATCTACCAAGGAGGGAAGTATCTGGCCAGCTTTTATTGTACCTATGAAAAATTGCAACAGAACTTGTTTTGACACTGACACATCAGAAGGAAATCTCTGCTCCTCATTCCCTGTAACTGGACTAGGAGGCAAAGGGTAACAGCGAGGGAAGGGCTTGCTCCTACACTTCACTTCAGACTCACTAAGAGCTGGGGCTGGGTTGCAAGATGTAGCTCAGTAAAGCCAGAATCAGAAGTAGCCTGTCTCTGTAGCCCCAATACTTCAGGAGTTTGGGAAAAAAGGGTATGGGGGCCCTATGGACAAAACTGTCAGTTAATGAGCACCACTTAAGACTCACAGCTGTACCAGACCCCATGAGAGGTAGCAATAGGAATCCTTTCTGAAACTGCTCTAATAAACACCTAGGGCTCAGCAGTTACTGAGGATGTGGATACATACCAGAGCTCTGTACCTTTCACATCCAAGAAACTGCGGTCCTGGACTCAAAAGCACACTGAGATTCTAGCTCTGGGGCTCACTGTGTTTGTGACAGCCCAGAATAACCTGAGTTAAGAAGAACCAGCTGAGGAAGCAGAACCACTAAGGACAAGGTCAATCTGATACAGATCTGTCCTGACTTCAAGCACGAGATGTTTGATTCAGCAGCCACAGCACAGGTGTCGTCCAAACAGCACAGCACCCAGCAGCACCATTCTCACCAAAGCCTAAGACTGCAAGCAGGATGCTGAGGGATTCCACACTAGCACACCAGAGTAAAAGTGCTATTTGAGTGTGCAAACTTGTCTTTGCCCCTTTGCAAGACGGGCAATGACAGAAACAAGCACAGCAATGACAATACAGAGCCACAGAGAAAGAAAGGTTCAGGCTGTGCTTGTTCTTAACCTCCTAAGTGACACAGACATTCTTACTACCTGCTGCCTGAGTTTCCCAAGTTCACAGAAAGCAATAAGAGCAGTTACCAGGAAAACACTTTAAAACTCTTGGACGACAGACAGCATGTAAGTCCTACTGCTTTATTTAGGCTGCTGCCTTTGCAAAGCACATTCACAAGAAAGAAAAAATACTCTAGTAAATCGAAGCATTTTTTTTCCTGAATTCTTACACACTTTAGGAGCTCAACCAACTAAACGTTCTCTGGCTTCCAGTGGTGATAAACATGAACCACATGGCCAAATACAGAGGACTTTTGGTCTTTCTCAAACAACAATTCACAAAAAATGAGTAGTATGTGGGCTTGTACCTATGTGCATTCTCCCTGGTGAGATCCACAGCAGCCTCCTCTTTATCCACAGCTATCACCTGGCTCTGGGACAGAAAAAAAACCAAACATCAAACAAGTATTACAACACCAAGGCTCCCGAGCAGACGTGCTGTGCCAAGAAGGACACGCAAGACAAAAAATGACAATTTACTGTTCACTCTCAGCTCCCAAAAGGAATAGCTCATGAAGAATGAGGGCATAGATGGGATCACGAGTCAGTTCTAGTAAGGCCACTAAGATGACAGAGTCACTTTGAAGCACTGCCAGCAGTCTACCAAAATAGACAGGCTTCTGACCAAACCAGCTCAGCTGACAACAATGGAGTCACACTGGCTCACGCCACCCAACTCGTTCATAACTCCTAGTAGTGTGACACTCAACACACTGGCTAGTCTGGGGTAGACAAAGGTTAAAGGAAGATCACGTTGTAGGCTTTTCCTCTCCAAAGCAGACAGAATCCCTCCCAGCATTAACACAACCACCTGGACAGAGGTTCCAGCATTTTCCATCTGTTAGCAGACACCTTTTGCCCAGTTACGCCACTGCAGCCCTTACATCGCATTTACCATCTGTATTGACTGCATGTACTTGACTGTGTGTCAAGTACTTGAGAGTCCTCCAGCATAACATTAAGAGCTAGAACTACACAGAGATGTGTTCGACCTTCCATTCTACCTTGGGAAAAGTGCAGGCAAAGGCCCGACTTGTTTTGGCTTTGCTTAATATTTTTTAAACACAGATGTTTGTAACTATTTACACAGAGAAAGCATGCTTAAAGAATCTACTTTGCATTTGGAGATGATGGCATGGTTGGCCATCATTCCAGGTGGATTAATTTCACAGCTTGAGACTAGCACCCACACACATGAAGCTGACCCTTAAGGTGAAGGACACAGCTGAGTCCACAAGTCAAATGTTGCTGTTGTTTTCTCAGTACCCTAGCGCCAAATTCTGCCCCAAACACTAAAGAGATCACACGGAGTGTAAACTCCACTTGGCTGTCAGCGTAGCTACCACTCTTATCAGTCAAGGCTCCTTATTTCCCTGGGCACAGCAGTTTGTGTTGGCCAGCTGTGAAAGGACTGTTATCAGTGACAGGGACAGACTGACACAGCTCTTTAACTTGACACGCAAAGAAAAAAGCATGAAGTACAGCTTAGGAAATAAGAGTAATTCCACTTTGAAGTCATGAAGCTCAAGTATTAAGGCCACTGGGAGGAGGAACACAGGTATCAGCCTCTAATTCTTACACACTAAGTCTTGCACTTCTACAAGAAGAGAGGCTGGCCACAGCAGTTCTTGTTCAGAAGGAATTGGCTGGTCTGTGATTCTGAGCAAAGTGGAGTATTTTTCCCTTAACCACATGCAATGAGACCTTGGATACATTTCTCTTCTGTTTACCAACAGAATCTCAGTATGTTACATGCCACAATAATCAGGGCTTTGATCACCCAGATCTCAGTCCTCTTTCCGCTCTTTTCACTCCACTCAAGAAGTGTGGGTTATTATTAGAGAGCAAAGGACTTCCAAAAAGTGGTTTGACAGTTGTGGCACTGTGATGTATGCTTGTCATATTGATTGCAAGTACCGACACTTCTCTGGTAACCCCTTCTCTGTATTAATTCAGTCTTCAGTCTCCTAGAGACAAGATCTTTTGATTCACAGCAAGGTGATTTTAGAGATGACTGCCCCATAAATTCCACTAACAGAGTGCATGCCCATGCCCCAGTCCCTCCTGTCCACGGCCTTGGATATGAGCTTAAACCAACACCCACCAGTGCTTCAAGCTAAGGTGATTAATAGCAAGCTGGGACAGCTGAAGAACGAGCACATTTGCTTCTTTCATTCCAACATTCACTACTCCTGCAGACAGCTGAGGAGAGCAATTCCTGAATATCCCTCTTCTACCTAGCATGAACTTCCAGAGCTGACTGTCAGAGACCTTAGCTACTGGAGTCCCATCAAAGCCAAGAAGTCTGTCTGTTAAGTCTCAGTGCAGACTAGTAGAGTGGGACTGTCCTGTATCACAGGCATCTGTTGTACCATGAGCACTGGAAGAAGCTCACCTGTGGCAGTCTGCACAACAGGCTCAGGGCAATTGCTCCAGAGCCACAGCCAATCTCCAGGATCACAGGATGAGGGACAGGAGCTGCGAAGCCGAGACCTGAATTCTCATATTTCCTAGATTCTTCCTCCACAACTAAAGAGACGAGATCCTAACAAACAAAACAAAACAAAACAAAACTTCTAAATAGGCTGTTTTGACTCACACCTTTGTGGTCCCAGTTTAGATTTCTTGACTCTGTAGCCCAATGAAATGTATTTTTGTTGCTAATTTTTAAAACAGAGATGGCAACAATGGAACTGACATGCCAGAAGTCACTTCAGCTCCATCTTCCCCACAGGGTGCTTTGATTAGTAACCAAATCCTCAGGATACAATTTCCCACAGATCCTCTGAGATCTTCTAGCACTGTTGGGAAAAACAATAACCAAACAGCTGGAGCACATTATCTTCTGCAACACCATTTCATTTACTCAAAAATTCCAGCTTTCAGAATTCATAAGCTTCAAAAATTAAGGCTTCTACACTGTCTCAGTATGGTCTGTAAACTGGAGGCAGAGGCACAGTTCCTACAAGCATCTAAATCAATAATCCAACCTGCCCATGAAAAGCAACAGCAATGAATTGCTGAATGATCAAAATGAGCAGCTCCCCGCACAGGCTCCAGACTGTGGACTCCTACTACATGTTGTTGGTATATAGGCACATGGAAAAGATTTTCGTACGTTCTCCTGGATCCCTGTGCACTTCTGCCGTCGCTGCCTCCTCCCTCCCCTCAACCACATTTTTAAATCCCTTTGCAATTTCATATAAAATCCAACACAGCAGGAGAGGCTGCAGCCTTTTCCAGACATTAGTATCTCAGTACGGTCCAAAAGGTCAGTTATTATGAAAATAAATTCTTTGATGAAATAAATTTGATTGTCAAGCAAAACAGAAGTGTATTCTAAGTGGCAAATTAGGGAAAAAATTAGAAGTACACATTATTCGATGCTGAATACAATTTGTAATTATGTACATATGAAAAGCAAGAAGTAAAGACAAAACAGAATGTGCTAGAACAAAACATTTTGTAATTCTGCAGTAACTGGCTGTGATGCCACGGTCCTTTTCTTCACATACAGCTTTCATCTGAAAACCACATTTGGCCAGCACCTGCAGAAGAACGAGGAGAGCCCGCAAACCTGATACAGAATTCGACATACTACAGAATACACCCAGTTAGCCCCCCACCACTGTCGCTAGGTTTCCTTTTCGGAACTCAAGATTGATTAAGTTATCCAAAATTGTTTTCAAACAGTATTCTTCAGATTCTTCTTAGTATTTTTCATCTTAGCAAGTGCTCCAGCCAAAACCTGTGCTTCTCCAAGCATATCATCACCTCCAAAATGCCACTACTGTCTTGTTCCACTTTGGGGAACACAGTGGAACCATGTTCAAATCTCATCTTGGGAGACGAAGCGTTTCTGGCCATGCATTAGTGTTCAAGAGAGTCAGCATGGCTTTACTAGGAGCAAGTCCTGCCTGACCAGCTTAGTGGCTTTCTACAATGAAGTGACTGCATCAGTGGACAAGGGAAGAGCTATG